>CM060836.1:45747500-46252500 GCA_030762175.1 Metallyticus violacea
TTACCATTCATTAGCCAACTTTTTTGGTTTAAATTAAATTTATTTTAGTTATTTAGACTGGAAAGTTTTTAAATAATTCTGCATATATAACAAGCCATTGTTATATAAAACTTAACTGTGTTTTTTTTTGTTTCTCTCTTTATATTTATATTTTTTTCACGTAATATTGTTGGAAGAAAGAGAGAATGTTCTCAAGTATATTCATGTTTATAAGAAAAATTATATCGGAAATATTTCAAAGATGTTAGTTATCATTGCTCATGTTGACTGGCTAGCCTACCGGCCGATGCACTCCCCGCCACCTCTTCGATCATTAGATCCGTTTAATTTCTCAAAAGGAATTAAGAACGGTGACGAATAATTTCATAAGTAGATTACAGAACTATGTGGAAAATTATAGAGGCAGTTTCAGCATTTCTTGCGTGATATGGATAAGTACTTAAAATTTATCAGACTGTCAATCTAGTATTTGCAAAAACATAAAGACACTCATCATCTTTCCTTTTACAATGGAGATACTGGTGAAAACATTATTCATGAGAAGAGCACATGGCACGTTATTGGTGGAAAAACTTGGAAGCGCGTACGCGCATGTCTCTCAGACGAAAGGCCAGCAAAGAGCGAGTGTTTGCCAGTACGCTGCTCTGAAATTTTGCTTCCGTCTGCAGAAATCCGGTATGGAAGCGTACGCGACGTTACATCAAGCATATGTCAAGGATATTCTGCCACAGTGAACAACAGTTGGGTAGATTTTAAGGAGTGCGCTGCAGTGAACGAGGCCATGATTAACGCAGCAGCCGTCGCTTTTCGGGAAAATCAAAGAATAAAAGCGAATAGACTGGCAGACATGTTACAGATTTCTCATGGTAGTGCGTTTAGCATTCTACACGACCGCTTACAAAGAGAATCGTCCGTGCCAGATGAGTATAGAGATTACTGACAACTGAATACAAGCTGGTGCGAGAGAATGTGAGTCGGTTCTCCGGTTGTTGTGAATAGCCAAGGTTGTTGGTCGGCAGAAAAGGTTATGGTGATTTCGTTCTTCGACTATCATGGAATTGTTTATCAACATGAATTCACCCCAAAATAACGTTCATGGGGAGCATTAAAGACTTTTGAGTGTCCTGGCCGAATATCCCGAAACTGCATTTGTCTGGTTGGTGCATTCATCACTTTTACATCTTTGTTGCTCCACATTTGGTCAGGAAAAACATCGAATTGTGTCCCGGACCTAGTTTTTTCTATACCCTCGTCTTAAAAACGAGCTGCGGGTCAGCGTTTTGGTTCATCAACGGCTGTCGTGAAGAACGCGGAGACGATGTCATAAAATATTTCCAGCACGTTTTCCAGGACTGACAGACACTTTGGGCATTAATGGGAACTACTTAAAAGATAATGATCTAGTATACTTCGTAAGTAAAAAAATATAATTTTCTTCTTTATTGAAAAGACCTCGTACCACTTACTCTTGTGTCCTCCTACCCTGACAAGCTCGGAAGTCAAGGCTTTCTATATCCATGTTGTTATGCATTATGTGTATTGTCAGATTATGAGCAACTCAAACTGAAGCACCAGTATAAAGCACTAAAAAACTAACAGCAATTTCCATGTAAGTATCGTCTATACGTAACTTTCTGTGTACTTTAGAAAGCCTTACATTTTGATAGCTGCAAAATAACAGAAACTTCTTTCATAGCGTCTTCCAGTCGCCTATGATAATCTCAAATATTTCCAACGTTGATGAATTTGTAAGCCATTCGTAGTTTGCAGTTACCAGAACAAGCACTAGTTCTGTCTTTGTATTATTAGAACTCAAATTGTGGTTAACACTTTACTGAATTTTACTGTAGCGTATTGTGTTGAAATGTTACCACTAGAACATAGGAAAAAATAAATGTCCACAAGAATAATACTCATATTCTAGAGACTTTTAAGAAAATATGATAGAAATTGGGAGAATTATGAAATGAATGCAAAGTATCTGTGCATGCTACTGTTGATCAAAGTTGTGCTAGTAGAGGGGAACTTGTCCCGACTTTGGCCAGCACGATTGCTTTAAGCTAATAAGAACGCAGGCTAAAAACAACTCTCTAAACATCTATTTAGTGTAAACCAGCATCTTCTCTCAGTTAAAGTGTTTAATCGGCTCGACAAGCTACCCGTGGCTGCTCGTGGACCCAGTGGAAGGGTGGGTCAGGAGCATAAATACATGGCACCCTAATGGGGTGGGGAAGGTCTCTTTTATTAAGACTTAAACTCCTCTCCGAGAAAATGCAGTGCCATCGACGTTTGTGATATAAACTTCTAATTTATATGGAGCTCCCCTAATTCAGCTGTTAAGTACGCCTTAAGTCTTCTGCAGTCAATTCAGAAACAGCAATGAATTTAAGAATCTTTCAGTCGGTTTACCCCCACGAGTAATATCACAACAAATTGTGACATACATATAATATCTGTCTTTTGTCAGCCCGTACAGAAACGAAAAAATATTAATTTTGTGCTATCTTGCTAGTAAGCTCCTATATATCTTGAATGATGAGGTCCAAATCGTTTCATTTCCAACTTAAGAGTTAAACTTAAGACGCGAAAATGGGACCTTCAACAAAAAGTCCACTATATTCACCGCCACAAAACAGATACGCCCTTTTTTTATTTTAACAGTTAACACTGTGAAAGCCAACTTTTCACTGACAAACAGCTAGGAAAGGCACCCAAGCCGTCTTCCTGCTGGCCCAAGAGAAATCAGAAATAAGCACGAAAAAGGCTAACCCATCTTGAAGGAAGACGAATGTAATTCTTGTAAATCTTTGCTGGCCCATGGGCTTCCCTCACTAACGGAAGACCCGCATGCTACCGCTTTTACAATAGAGAGGTAAAATTGCGCTTATTGAGCAAGGAACAATTAATATCTAATCTGTTATTCACCGCTGTTTTCACGCAATTTTTATTTTAAAAGTTGATATTTTCCAGCTCTTATTGACGGGCCGCCCTTGCGTATAACCATGGATATATCAAATTTATTTTTCATTAGAAGGAATCAAACGATCTCTGATAATTCCAAGTAGTACACATGGGGAATAGTTTTATAAGCGATAAGAGAGAAAATATAGCCAACCTGTTGTTATTAAATCACATAAACAGGGATTGAACCATATAACGTTGCCAGGCTGAGAGCATAAACTTTATTTCCTAATATAATGGAAAAGAGAAATAGAAGTTTGTTGTACATGAAATAACTGCTTTATTTGTTTAATACACTAAGAATTGTTGCTCAGCTGAGTACAGTCCATCTTTAAGCCTGATTAATCTCAGATCTGTTTACTTTTAAGACTATCATAAAAAAAAAGGAATAATTACTAACGTGATCCTGGATCTATAGAATATAGATTTTTCTTCATTAACTGCAGTAATACGTTCACTTACCAAGCTGAGTAGTGTGATATGTGGAACTGTTGTGGCTTCCGGATCCTGTAAAAGAAGGAAAAATGTCAAATGTTACTTATTGCTACATATTTGATTGTTGAAATATTCCTTAGATATTTTTCAACAATTTTAAAATTTTCAGTCAATAAACTATTGTGCCGTTGTCTGAGTGATATTCCCTAGCTAATACCATTTTTTTAATGGTATTAAACGCTCGTTTTTACTACTGGGGCACCACAGGCAGTGGACACTGATGATACATGAAATGAAATATTGGAAAAGGATTTTTTTTAAGGAAGGAAACGTTCCAGGCCTAAGTTTAGGGTACCTCCCCGGCATTTACCATTTTGAGGACTGAGGAAAACCTGGAAAAAACCTGAGTCAGGGAGGACGGTTCTGGTGGGATTCGAGCCCCAGACCTACCGCTCACGAGTCCGCGCCTTAAAAATAAAGCTATGTATACACTAAGTGAAGAAAGAAATCGAGCTTTAAGTACTTAATTTTACAAATGTTTTTGTGAAGCATCATGTATGGGAATTAAGTCAGATATATACTGAGGGTGCCAAAAATGTATACACACTTTCACAATAGATATCTATGTAATATATTTCAAAGTTGGACCGAAAAACAACAGTAATGTGTAGTATGATGTTCTATAAACAGATGTGAATCACATACATTATGATAGCGTTGCTACGCGACAGGTAAATTATCAATGAACAAATTAAGCCAATATTATTGTAAATCAACAATGAACAAATGATGCCAAGATTATTGTATGATGTTCTGTAAACACATGTGACTCACATTACGTTATGATAGCGTTGCTACAACAAAATGGAGACAAGATTATCGTTTGAACAGCGGAAAGGAATTCTGAAGTGGTATTGGAAACCGAGAATGATATTAAAGTTCAAAGGCAATGCAGACGTATGTACAGAACAGAACAGCCAACACGAGTAACATTTAACATATTTGAGACAAATTTGAGACTCATGATACCGTATGAGCAGAAAACCAGCTACACTGGCAGCACTGGAAGAAATTGAAACGCCATGTGCTGCAATCGCTGAGGACACTTTCGCAAATGTTGCTCAATCAATAGTTCAACGTACTCAGAAGTGTATCGACGCCGATGGTTGATCTTTTGAGCAACTGTTGTAACTGTAAAAGCCTAAGATGATTAGTGCTCATCATTTTCTGTTTGTGTGAATTCAGTTTTCTTATGTTAACACAGTTTTTTTTCTTTTCTTGAAGTGTGTATACATTTTTGGAATCCTCTGTATATAACCCTGGAAATCTGTAGCCCAGGAAGCTCCAGCGTTTTTATTTAAATCTAGATCAGCACACTTGATTGGAATCACGACGTGTAGTCGAAGATTACCGAGTTTTTTACTCTGGAGGCAATAGGTGGATGGACAAACTTACCCTTGGTTCTGACACGGACGGCTTTGCTGAACATACCGTCGCCATGCCTGTCTTGACTCAGCACCATGAATTCATACACGCGTCCTGGACTCAGATTTGACACTGTCTTCTCGTTTATTCCCCGGTTCAGGATCTTTGTAGTTCGCCACTCCGGAGTGTCCGCTGCTCTGTACCTGCAATGATTGCCATTAACCTATGTAACCTAATGTATATTTCTCTGACGCAATCATAAACTACATTTTGGTACTGTGGAAGAGAAGTTATACACTAGAGTTGCATCTTGACTGATAGGCTTGATGTCTTACACTGCTCTTAGAAATTGTGCAAATGTTGTTCTGAGTTTTCTTTTGGGAAATTCAGTGCTTACTGGATTGGCAAGAAAATTTCATCAGTGTTACAAGCGTTGCCAGTGAACATTATATATCAAGAAATACAATCTTTCACCTTCACTAATCGAAGATAAACCTTCTTAGAAGATGTACAGAATGTATGTATGTGTGTATGTATGTATGTATGTATGTATGTATGTATGTATGTATGTAGCTAGGTCCTAGGTTCAAACACTAGTCTTTCCTCATCTCTCCTAAAAGAGGAATAAGGAAAACGGTTGCGTTAATTTCTGAACACGGTTACCTCAGGGAACATCTACGAAAAGTGGGACTCTATAAAGATGAATCCAGTATCAGATTGTGCATAAAGGATGAGAATACTCCTGTTTTATTGCCCATCCCTGGTAAAAAAAGAGAAACCAGGGAAGTCTTGGAAACGGATGGTAACATTGGAACCAAATACTGCAACTTGTTCAAGGAAGAGATTTTGGGAGACAGTCAAAGCGTCTCTTCCTATGGGGTTTCACAATAAATCTTTTAAATTGACGTACGGGAGGTTGACAAAATTGCAACAAATCTTCGTTATCTAATCTAAATATATAAGTTGTAGTCAAAAGTTTAGGAACATGTTTCCAACAACAAAACATGAAGAAAGTCCACATAAGTTTTTTTGAGTTACTCCCAGAGAAGATTTTTCCGAAATTTACCACCGAAGAATAGTAAATTAAAATTGTATTCATTTTATAATTGCTTTCTTCTTAAAAATAAATCATGACATTGTTTTCGTTTATTTGACTATCTTTACTAAGAAAAGAAACAAAGGAAGTGTGTTCGGTAAGTGAAAAAAGCAGATATGCGATTTACCTATTGTTTTGCAAGCGGAAACACGTGTACTTTATGCAGAAAGATATCACGATAGGTACAAAAAATTTCACGAATCCACAGAAACTCGTTTGAGAGTCGTGTTTCGGAGACCAGTACAGATACGAAATCGTGAGCTTGAGAAACGAGTTTTTCGTAACGCGAGTAAAAGAAAATTGCATGACATTTGAAATATTTTGCTTCATGCTTATCAAATTCATTAGGTACAATGGCTTAGTATGGAGGAATTACGGCAGTTTTATAGAAATAAGCTGAACTATTTAGTTAACGAAATATCCGACGATGTCGCTCTGTCTCACTTTAGTCGGATAAATACAATCGCTTTTCGCAAAGATTGATTGATCAAGGGGATTTTTTTAATAAGATTACTCGATTGATAGGCTTGAATCTAAAGAACTTTTAGCTTTTAAATTTCTGAACATGTGCAGACCGTATAATGTGCGGGTCAAAGCCACTGTTACTTTTGCACATCAAAGATTGTGCAGAAACGATTAATAGCTTCTGTTTCTCGTATTATTAAGAATATCTGTGGAAATCTCAGTTAATAAATAAAGAATAAATTGATAAATTATTTCCACAGCACATCTCTGTTAGCACTAAACATGTGCTGAAAGAGATTGCAGAGATGTGACAACGTTGTTTTTCTAATAGAACTTTGATGCAGCTTATTCCTGAAGCAGATTGGTGACTGAAAACTCCGTTCCAGGGGAGGGGGAAAAAATCAATGCTTCTCCTATAGGGACGCATAGAATCGGTAGACCGAGACATTTTTTATACGTGTTGTTTAATTTATCTTATGTGCTATTTGCTTGTTTGCTAGCAATAAGGGCATGTAACTCTGATGCGAAAGATTTTCAGGCTCTTGTTTAGGTACGATTTTTTACGTCTTGCTGCTAAGAGTAAACCCCTAAAACATTTCACATAAATTGACATACATTCTGTTTTGATATAATGTGATGAAAACACATAATAAGGATATTTATGAATGTTAACACATTATTTTATCAAATTCTCGTTACCAGACACTGTATTCTGTTTTGGGTCTGCTAAAGCCAGGCACCCATTGGAGAGTGACGGAATTCTCGGTGCTAGTAGCTGTCAGATTGTAGGGTGCTCTTGGGGCCACGTTGTCAATCATCAGCTCCGTATCCGAAGAGATGGTGGCCGCCTCGTTGGACGCCACGCACTGATATTGACCCCTGTCACTGTCTTTGATGTTCTCTATTGTCAGATTTCCGTTATGGATTGTGATTCTGTCCTTTGGAAGCGGCGACCCATCTTTCTGCAAAGAATATAGTAAAACAAGGACGATGTTAGTGAAACTAATGCAAATGATACTTTTGTGCTTCTGTTTCACATGCGTCAGTTAGTTTGGGGATAAAAATAAATTAATTTGGGTAAAATTGAAATTATAAAAATACATTGTATTCTTTTTATAAGGTATGGATACACCATTTTGAAACAAATTATTAAAAAAATACAACTATTACTTTAAATGCTGAGTAGTATTTGCAGTATTATTCTGATCAAATTCAGACAACAATAAGATCAGTCCAAGTTGCCGGGCAACAATAAAATATACAATATATTATAGCAATTGAAATTCAAGCATCCGAAAGGTAGAGCTTTCACTTGAAATCTCAAAGTATGGTTGGTTGGGTTGTAACCAACATTGATTTTAAACTTCCCCAAACATCTCAAATGACATGTTTTTTTTAAAGTAAACATCTTTTAAATAGGTTTGAAAATGAAAAACCTGTAGGTATGCCCATCTAAAGTGACCACTATTTTTCTTATTATTCAAACTATTATATTCTTTTATAATACTGTTCCAATATGACGAGCAGAGAAAGGGCTGTAAGGTTGGTGAGGTGAATAATCGTGTGATGCAGACGAAGCGAAACGCATTGTGGCCCATTAAGTGATCTCCAGTGGGAACTACCTTAACTGATATGCAAAGTCTTTTGTTAAGTTTTTACTTTTCAATTTCTACGCAGCACATATTATTTAGTACATTGTCTGCATATCAAAAACCTCTTTATAATATAATTTACGAACTTGCTATCTTCAGCCTACTGTTGCTTCCTAAAATATTGTGAAGGCACAACGGACCATTTCTTAAGAGTTAATTATTTGTTTTCAATTTCAGTCAATATGCATTTTCACCAATTGCAAACATAATATAAGAGGACTAGTCAAAAAAGAAGCAGAATGCTTTTTTAAGCCTGGAAGACACCAGGCTCGGTCCAGATTGGCGAGGTCTTTTTCAAAGTATTCTCCGTTGAGTTGAATGCACTTTGCCAAACGCGTCTGCAAGTACTGGAATAGTATGTGCTTGAAGCCACTTTTGATATGTTCTTCAAAACCGCCTCAACCTTTTTCGCTACGGCCTCGTAAGTACCAAAACGCTCCTCCTTAACTGCTTTTTCAGACAGAGAAAACCACAAAAGTCACAGTGGGCTAAGTCTGGGGAGTATAGAGGATGATCTTCTGTTCAGGAGTCAGTAATCTTGGGACACACGTCTCTTGTCCAAGTGATCACGCAGAATCGAAAATATACTGCCATGGGAAATGTGTAACATGTCAACAAATCTGTCAATTGTTATTCGTCGGTCTTCACAAACAATGAGGTCAGCTTTGTTAATCATGGTTTTGTTTGCTGCTGTTGCTGGAGCGCCTTGCTTTGTTATTGAAACACGGCTCTACTTAAATTCCTTTAACCATCGAAGTGTTGTATAATGTGGCAGAACATCAACACCATATGCCTGCCGCAACACTCTGTAAGCTTCACTGCCGGATTTCTGCAAACGAAAGCAAAACTTCAACGCAGCATATTTCTCTTCACGAATCAACTCCATTTTGTATGTAGGCGACTGAAGGAGTTTGCACGTTCCCTGTGCACAGACGCATGCGCGAGCGAACTTCTGTTTTTGTCCACCAATCAGGGCTGATGCATTTTAATCGTGCAACAAAGTTCCTACTGTGAGCGGGGGAAGAAGAAGAAAAAAAAAATCTTTTTTGACTAGCCCTCATACGGTTTTGGTTAATAATAATGACGTTAAAATATCCAAGTTTTCCGATTATTACCAGAGATATATAAATATTGAATATGCGACATTTTACAATAACATATGCCTTATTACTAGTTGTTTTTTTTTTTTTTTTGAAAACTATTCTAACATATAGGGGTACATGAATGTGAAAGCAGTGCACCCAACTGAGGTTTAGACCAGACATTTTCCAGTCACATAAAGGAAACGAGTTCATATTAATAGAATCTTACATTTAAACATAGAGTTTATTTTACCTGAGGCATGGTGTTGATGGTTAGTACAGTTCGACATCCCCCAAGAGAAACACAGAAAATAGGTATAAACACCTGCAAGGAATGATAATTATTATAAGGCCAAGAACAGCTGCATCACTTGCGGCATTTTATTATGATAGGCACTCTATAAACACTTTTTATTTTTGATTTAATAATTGTGTGGTGAAAAGAGTGCACTGTGAAAGCGTGTGCTATGAAACCTCCTTTTAACGGACTCCAACAATTTAAATTAAACAGCACTAAAAGAAGCGATTTTCAACTTTTTTTTTTTAAACACGCATGCCGCGTTTTAATGAAAATTACTACACATTCTTTCTTTTTCCTATAGATTGTCTTCATTTTATTACTATTATAACGGAAAGTAGGAAGTTTATCGTGATGGAGTTCCTTTGTATTTTTTGGCATTGACTATTACTAAAACGTTTATGTTGCAACAATGAGCAGGGAAAACTTATTAGGGTATTAAATTTAGTATTTAGGGAAAAACAAAAGACGATAGAAAACAATGGCGGCTCGCGGTGGCAAAATCCCGACATGCACAACTTTATTGCTGCTATTGTGGCTTAATAATGAAATTATGTATAAATAATGCGGCAAAATCACGTAAGTAATTATTATCTGGTTGTATGTGAAAAGGAAATAAGAAGCCCTGCCTTGTCGCAGGTAAGCGACGCAGTTCTTCGAGAGTAGTGGGACAGGAAGGATGCACGCGTCAGCTCTCCAGGCCCGCTGCGTTATGTCAATACATTATTATTGTAATACCATGAGTAATACAATTAAAAGGCTGCAGTAATAGTAATGGAAGTATCATTTGGTATATCCTAAATTTCCGGTAGTTAGAATCCGTGATGTAAAGATTTATAGGGACTAGAAAAATATGTAGTAACGCACTATTTAAACAAAAAAGAAAGAGAATTTCTTCTGGTTTTCATGGCAACAAACTTGTCGATAGTCCTTTGATTAAAGTCTGGAATTTACAGGGTGAAGTATATCTCTACGGAAATAGCTGTATACTTCCTGTTTTAAAATAATAATTTGACTAAAATTAATACTTGGATTACGACTAACCAATTTAAATTTTCACTTTCAATAATTGCATATAAAAAGCCCTAGAATGCAATGGACGAATTCACACGAAACTTCACTAGCCTGCCAGTTTGAGTAACAACTTTCTAATAACGAAACAAGTGCTTATCTCTGCTACAGAAAATGTAACATTGTTTGATATTGAAATAACTAAGATTTTCTGTATTTGATAAATATGTCATTAATATGTTGTTTCACTATAATTATCTAACACTATTTCTCTCACTTCTCCCGATCAAACACCACTTGTTTTATTTTACTTCCTTTTATGCATAAAACGTATTAAGCAGTAGTTACAGAAAATTAAACGATGAAACACTTGGGGGATAGCTTAAACCAGCAACCTACTTACTATAGAAGCCACTCCTGCATGAAAAACAATGGCAAAAGGACAGACTTTTGGGGGATAAATAATTTTAAATCAACCAAAGTAGATAAACGAATCGTGCAACATAGTGACATAATTTCAAAGGTTAAATAAAAGTGCTACGGAAATGAGTTCTTTCAGAAGAAGAGTTTTACTTGTGGGGGGGGGGGGGGCGCGGGAGGACGGCGCCCCTGAAATATTTGAAGTTTTAAGTTTTTCTAAAGTTTTTCTTCATCATATTTACAAGCATATTGTTGGTTTAATAGGCACATGAGTGTTTCAAGGTCATTATGAATCCTGAACTTTAGAATAAAAAAACTCAGATATGGTTTAAGGATGACTCAAAGGACTCTGGAGTATTCATTGGATCAAACAGCAGTATGCGCTTTTCTTTGAAACGGAACTTTTACGTCACAAGTCAGTGGGTACATAAGGAGAGGTACTTTAGTAATTGCATTTTTTCAGATAGCCACGCTGCACTTAAAGCAAGCTCTTAGTACCCTTAAGGTTACACAGAGACTACTGTTAAACAAACTTGGCAGAACACAATGACATTCAAGCAATATAGATACCAGGTCATTGTGGTATTGAGGGAAATGAAAAGCTAATGAACTTGCTCGATGAGGGGCAGCTTCAAATTTTATTGGACCAGAGCCGGATCGAATGCACAACATAAAATTGGGATTCAAGTTTCAGGAATACAACATGATGAAATTTTTATTAAAAGACCTAGAACTGCTTTCAACTCCAGTGTAACAGATTTCAACTGAAAATAACATGCTTTTCTCATAAATTGGCTTGTTTCGGAGTAACTTGTACTGCAGACTCTGTGGGAAAGAGCATGAAACAGCTCATTGTATTGTATGCTCGTGTAAAGCTTCAGCTCACGGAATATATTATATTTTTGGGAAATTAGGTCAGAAGATTTTGAATCAATATATTTTCTTGCCTGTGACTTACGTGACAGCCTGTTGCAAGCAAGAGGCTTCGCATAACGCCCCGCAGTGTTCTTCCTGGAGAGCTACTGTATTAAAAGTGAATCTCACCATGTTTATTTTTTGAAACTAAAGCAGGGAAATTTTGTGAAATGTTCAAAATTCGATAATGTAAGAAATGAAGAAGTTAAAAAACGAATAGATTATCAAGATTCTATAATATGGATCGAGGAACTACTAAAGAATGGAAGACAAGGAAGAGAGGCGAAGAATTTGCGCGCTTGGAGATGCTTAAGCACTGAAACATTGTTAATTGTAATCAAAAAATAGGCGTAATGTGATTTGTAAACTTTGCCATTATTGTCAACTTTCGTAAAATTAACTGCAATTCGAGCACTGGAGTACGGTTAGTGTATTTAAACGTGTAGTGGAAAAGCAGGGAGAGATGAAAGTACAGGTAAATGGAGGATATGAAATGAATGGAGGTTTGTTTTAGTGTCTTTGCACATAGTGGCTGTACTGTCTGACATTGAACCGCGGAATAACAAGGTCGCAGACAGTAAGCGCTAGTTCATGACGAGGAAAAGTCTTAGAAATCCCAGTAGACCATACCTACGTACATGGTTTCTTCGAAAATGAGCAAAGTCTCACAAATCTGGATTTTATAAGACGTCATTAAAGAATACAGTTTACTGGAAAGTCCGTATGCCAAACCTACCAGATTTAACACTCTTAAACTTCCTTAACTGGTTTTACATTATCGTTTAGAAGAATTGTTTGAGTAGTAAATTAAAATATTTCTAACAACCGTCTATTTGTACTTTCGACAAATTTCTTTAAAACAGATGAACCAGAATGCATGTTTTATTACACAGTTAAGTATTCCGGAAAATGAATACTGTGACAAATTTGTATTTATTGATATTTTGGGAACAAAAAACTGTAAGCCTCGTTTTAAAGCGAAGTGTTTACGGGTGAGAGATCGAGATGAATGAAATATCTATATATCGCAAACGCATCATAGTTGTGACTCGATGGGACTGCCGTATATAACAGCTTATTACAAATAAAAGGTATTGGTTTATTTACGGACGCTCTTTAACATCTCAGGTCATCACCGTTCCATTCAAACCAGGGCGTGAAACGGCCGATAAATTTTGCTCAGAGGCCTCTTTTTTCAGAGGCTTGAGGTTCTTTTTCGTGCCGTAAATGTACGACACAGCACCCATGGTTTTACTTCCCTTCCGAAGGAAGCCATACTTAGGATTTTTAAGCCCGGAAAAAATCTATCGATCCTGGTCGCGATCTTGGGTTTAGAACGCAAGTGTGGTAACCACTACACTAACACCGACTAAAAATTAAAGAATATGGAAATGTGTTCTGTGTGTTAGCATTGATAACCTCCTGAAAAGTGTGAAATTGACAAAGCAAAAAGGTGGAACTGCTCAAAACTAAAAAATTGCATGACATGAAAAGAATAGATTGCAAGAACATCCACATACAGGCTACATTTGTCACAATGGAGTAGAAGGCATCCTTAGGCCATACTGATATGAAATTAAGCGCTCCTTGATTGCTACCCGAGTATAGGGATACGTCATCAAACAGCAATTGTGGGTAATGCCCTTCCTAGCCGCACATCGCTTTTTTCCTATAACAACTAATAACAAGGAAAATCCTTGGGATTAAACAACTAAATTCAGTTAAAGACGATTCATTTATCTCCTAATTCTTCTGCTTTTCCAAGGATTGTTGTTGTTCATTTGGTTTATTTATGGAGGATTTTTTAACATCTTATGTCATCAGCATCTCATTCAATTCAGGGCGTGAAACGGCCGATAAATTTTGCTCAGAGGCCTCCTCTTTCATACTTCAGGTTCTTTAACATGTAAATCTACGACATGGGACCCTTTACTTCCCTTCCGTAGGAAGTCATACTTAAGATTTTTACGCCCGAAAAAATCAATCCCTCCTGGCAGGGGCTGAACCCGCGGTCTTGGGTTTAGGAGCAAGTATGATTACCACTACATCACCAGAACCAACTGCACCAGTCGAGATTATGCAGGTGTTTGTATGATATGCTTCGGAATGGGTTTTGTTTTCCGATACCACTATTTGTGAACTGCGGCGTGTTACAGTAAAACGAATATCACCTTTGGAGTTCAGAGATGAGTAAATAGTCTATTGCCGAATTTAGTTGCGGGGGATTTGCTTTTAAGTCGAACTTAACAGATGTACTTGTATCTATTATGGACAGGGCTTAACAATATGAATATGTCACAGCATTCCTACCGATTGCTAGAGGCTTTTGTTTTCGGAGTTTCTCTGCTAGCTTTCCTGCAAGCTGCTTCAGTGTTTTAGTACAACGGCGTGTGTAGAGAATATGAAAGATAACTAAGTAAAGGTTTAGCTGAAAATGCGCAGATGCGACTTGAAATTTACGTGACAGAAGTTTCGTTTTACAAATAATAATATCGGCAACGGCTATCTTTGTAAGAATGCACCTTTCTTGAAATAGGTCTTCAATAACATTACTGTAACCTGTGTGAATGTATGAAACCCCCCCCCCATAAAATGTTTCCAGCTTAGCACCCTGCACGATAGTGGCGTGCTTGTGACATTGTGTCTTACTTCATACATTTTAACCATTCAGTGCCTCTATTGTTTACATTTATAAGCTGAATAAAACGAATTCTTGTACTGCAGTTACTAAAGAAAACGAGGCAAATTCAATGCCAATCATTCCGGTCCATGAACAAGAAGTAACAGCTGTTGATTGCGCCAAAGAATGTTCGCAGATGGCACTTAAGTCGCAAAAGAAGAGACGGAGCTATTTGATGTTGCCGTTTAGACTTTAAATTACAGACAAGGACACAGATTGTCTTTGTTGTGAAAAGGGCAATCCTGAAAAGGTTTAACTGGTGTTGTAAAACCGCTGCTGGCCTTCTGCTAGTGTTTTATTGGCGCCATTACTGTTGTACAGATCTTAACAAGAAACAGCAGTAACAACGCAATGCTTGTTAAACCTTAAAACTTTTAAACTTGGCGCACGATATAAAGGCGCTATTTTGCCAGGAGTCTTTCTCTGGCTATGAAGGACGGCACGTCTCTAGTTTCGGGCTCTCGTTTTCATCTTTTTAGCCACTTCGAATGCAGCTTTAGAAAACACTTCTCTGTCCATATACTTTAATTTGCAATAAAGGCTATAGGGAACATATTTTCTTAACTGTCCTGGTGCTTCAGGGAAATACTTTTCTAAATAACCAATCAGCAATGGCGTAAGTATAATCTATTATTCACGTCAAACTCATGCATATGACCTTTAAAGGCTGAATGCTCTAGCGAATAATAGGAGTTCGACCATGCCTAGTCAAAATTAGTTTATCCATGCTACTAAATACAAACAATTTCTTGCAAACTTCGGTAGTTTATCGAATGAAATTCAAATGAATTCGCAAGTATGTAGTTTTAGCTTGAACCGTTCGCTTTTCATCAGTAATTTTGGATTTACGACACGACACAACCCTGAAAGAAGAGGGTTCTGAGAAAAAGTTATCGATCGTTTCACGCTCTGAACTGAATGAGACGCTGATGACCTGAGATGTTAAAGAGCGTCCGTAAATAAACCAAATCAACAAATAAGCCTTTCTATAACAAAAACATATTTGATTCCAAAGATGTATTTATATTAGCTCTGCTTTACAAAGGAACACCTGTCATTTAGCGTTTGTACATTTTGTTTGTGTTTTGTTTTCGTTTTTGTTCTGGTTTATTTATTGAAGTTCTTTAACATCTCAGGTCATCAGCGTCCCATTCAATTCAGGGCGTGAAACGGCCGACAAATTTTGCTCAGGGGTCACTTCTTTCAGACTTGAGGTTCTTTTTCGTGCTGTAAATGTACGACATGGGACCCCACGGCTTTACATCCCTTCCGAAGGAAGCGTTACTTAGGATGTAACCTGGGCCGGGATTGAACCCGCGATCATGGGTTTAGGAGGCAAGTATGGTCACTACTACACCAGCAGGACCGTAGATAGATATGGTTAATTGCAACTTATTTGGAAAGGGAACAGGTTACTTTTGTTTCTCAAATTTACATGTAGCACAAAGTGCTCGACACTACAAGAAGATATCCAGCACTAGTCTCGCTCATTCACGGTATCTCTTTCTCGCATGGGCCAACGATATGGCTACATTTCAATCTGCTTCTCTTCTTTTGACACATGCAGGAGATTTGAAGTGGATAATGATCAGTGTAGGAGGGCTGCTCAATAAATTTGAATGCAATACACCTTACCTAGCTTTTCTGCCAGTCTTCAAAGACATGCAAGAAATCATTTTTGGCAGATCCTTCAGAACCGCCTCCGCAGCCTTCAGCCCTGCTTCTGATGGAAAGTGTTTCTTCAATTTGGGAAAAGGAAAGACCACACAGAGTTACAACCGTACTATAAGGATATTTAGGGTCATGCTTCATATAGATACTTAGCAACATTTGCGATGTGCTGACATGTAGCATCCAGTCCTTGATTATCGGAAAAATAGATGATCATAACTTTTGTTGATGATGTTCGATATTTCCATACAGAGCTTTGCTGTTTATTCTCAGAATTATGACGTAGCCAAGTCATCAGCAGTGATTTTTTGAAAGGATCTCCGTATCTTCCTGTAATATAATCTTCAATTTCATGCAGATGTGCATAAGAATGTTCTTTTGTTTTGGAATCAGCAATTTTGGGACTCGCCAAGCACAAACACATCTCATGTGCTACTTTTCAGTTACCAAAGTGTGGATGGCACCCGTGAAATTTTCAGTTTCTGAAATTGTTCTTAATGTTATTTTACAATCTTCTCTCGCAGTGACAGCAGCGGTGTTAATGTTTTCTTCCATTAGAATACAAGCTGGAGCTTTGGGTCCACGTTCCTTTGAAAATGATTGTCTCCCCCTCTTTAAACATTTTAAACCATCTTCGAGCTGTGCTAAAGGGAAGAACAAACTCTCTATAGGCCTCCTGTAACATTGCGTAGGGCTGTACTGAAGCTTTGTTGAGACGAAAATAGCATATTGTTCATCGTCTGTCACCACCATTTGCTTTAGACATAACTGAACATGTCTCTTGCGCATTAATATCACAAAATATTGTTAAGTTAAAGTTTAGGGTGAGAAATTATGCCTGTAAATTTTTTTGAACAGCCCTCCTAAAGGGGTACGTTAGAAAATTGACAACAATAGCCCTCTACGGACTCCAATGTAATTACGGTTTGATGAACGAATGTTGATATTGATATCTAATCACCAATTCATTATCATCAAATTCATAGCGGTTTGAAAATTGATCATACATTACGCAGAAATTCCCATTGTCACTTTTCAGAACATTAAGACGCTTCTATGGATAACAATAGGTATTTTAAAAACTGTGAGGGCGATTTTAAAAGTTCTAGGAATGAACAACTTCGATGCCAATTCAAATCTAGATTAAACTTCGCCATTTTTCAATGGAACATATTTAAAGTAATATTCTCTTTGGCAAAGATCTGCAGTACGTATAGGTAGCTTTCAATACAGAGTGTATATATGAAAAACATCGAAAATTAATTATCTAACAAAGAAAGGAAACTTCACGAATCATTGAGAAACTTAGAGAGTTTAACAAAGAAATCACATATTGTTTGCGGACTTTGTTTAAAAGTCTGATATGGTGCAAATAAATATTTTAATAATAATCTTAAAACGTCTTCATTTTATATATTAAAAAGCAGTAACGACAAATGCAGCCTTGTCTTAATCCTGGTGCACGTTTTTCGGCTTTAATATCAAAATTAATCACTGACTATAATTTTTGCAGGCGATCTATCGTTATTTATATTTAATTAATTCTATTTTGAATAACTAAGCATAACGCTCTAGGTTAAAGGCATACATCTTTCAGCAGCGAACTGCTTAGGTTCTCTGAGGCAAGCAAACCCAGGTTTTACCGGATTATCACAGAAGGCCATGAAATTTATATAACAAAAACGTTTTTCTATGTATATAAAACGTAGAATCAGAATTAAGGATACTAATGTCTGCTATTAAATATATATTGACGACCGGATAATAATTATAAATGATGAACATTTTTTGCAGAGAGCAACATAGCAACTGTATAAAATATACTTAAGACCACGACCTCGAGATATCAACAATAAAAAACGGCAAGTTAATGCTAAGGAGATATGAATATCGAACCATTTTAAAAATTATACAAGATAAACATTTAGGATTTTAAATTATAAGTTAAATCTTAGAAGAAGTCCATTACAGTAATCGAGGGATGTTTAAAAACCGCCGCTATACGCAAATTTTTATTTTAAAGTTTCAGAGAACAAAACTAAAATTATGGCATTTAGACAGAACTATCGTTATAGATTTATAATAAACAAAGAACAACAGCGCAAATAGACATTTAGATTGAATAGATGACAAAATCAGTAAGTTTCAGGAAATTTACGACACTATAAGAGAACTCTTATATGAAGATAAGAACTAAACGTCATTAAAATATTATAAAGTGAGGCGACGCCTATGTCATTATATGAAAATCAGAATTGGACTGTAAAGAGAACGAACAAACGGAGAATATGAAATTTTATGCGCCATAGCTGCCCCCTCAAAGGCATGGTAAAAAAAAACAATCAAATAAAAGACGCATAAAATATTCGACTTAAATAAAAGAGGGATAAGTGGTAACTGGAGCAATCAGAGATAAATGTATGACACACCATGTAGCAAAAGGGGCGTATTAGTTTTCATCATCAAATGTAACTGTCACGAATTAAAATTCAATTATTTTAACAAACTTTTGCCACCGATAACAGGCCCAATATTATTGATGTATTTGCATTTTCAGCTCTTAATGTAACAGGAAGTGTAAATCTAGCAAATAATGAAGCATATACAATTTTGCACTGTATCTCAGAAACTTCTAAAGCTATCAATATGGAATTTTTATGAGATATTAAGAACACTTTACTAAAGATGCTCTGTAAATTTTAATTCTGTAATGAACATAAATGGTTTTTTAAGCAAAAATAAATCTTAATTACCGATCACTTTTTGACGTAAATGTACATTTTTCTCATGATTGGCTAGACCAATGTTGTTGAAAATTTGCACTCACATAATGTATGCAAATGTGAAATGTGGTAACTAGAAGTATTTAAATATCACTGTCAGTTGATAAAAATCAATACCAATATGACTTTTTTTGCCCAAAATTTGAAAATTAATTTCTTTTCAACAACTCGCATATATATATATATATATATATATATATATATATATATATATTATTCAAGTTCCCAGGATGATATGTTCTTTGTAGTTTAAGTAAAAAAAAAATCATTTCAATTGCACTAATAGTCTATAAGAAAAATACATGATTATGTCACATGTTTTCAGTTTTTTTAACAAGATTTTATTTTAGTTTACATTTTTTAAAAACCTTTTATGTGCATTAGAGTATATCTTTAGTTAATTTTTCTTAATATCTTTCAAAATTTCATATTGATAGCTTTAAAATTTTCTAAGAGAGAGAGAGTAAAATACATACTGTTGCATTATTTGCTAGACTCACACTTCCTGGTTACCTTAAATCTATGAATGCATTTTTTTCAATGGTTGATCCCCCCCCCCTGAGGAAATGCAAGTCCTGCAAAAATATGGTAAAAATTTGCGTTCGTCCCTAATGTCTCATTCGTTTTAGAAACACACAGCAGATGTTCCAGAATCGGCCCTCGATATGGGTGAAAAAGGGATGAATAGATAAGTAAAACATTTTTATCCGTTAAACAGAGGTTATATTTGTATTGTTGGGTGTGCGGAGGCCGCAGTAATTGTGATGAAACTGTTCCCTGCAGATATGTGTAGGTCTGATCTAAACCAAAGTGTGGGCTGTGAAGCTATCAACTATATAAATATGACAGCCAAGTGCTAGAATTTATTACACAATGGAAAATTATTTACATCATAAATCAAAGTAATAAAATGATGTAATATGACTAGAATATATAAATGAGATCTCTTTGCTAGAACTTAACTGTCAAGAATTCTAGCGCTACAGTTTTTAATACTATTACTAAAAATATTATAGGCTTTCAGCATGCATGATTCTCTGTTTCTCTAAAGCTAAATATTAAATATGCTAACTTATTAATTACACTTATGCCATACATGAAACAACTCAAAATAATAACCTTATTTTATCAACTTTGGTATCAATTCTGAATTTGTATTCAGTATTTTTTAAAAATCAACTTTATAAAGAGTTTAAATAACTGCAATATTTCTCATCTGAAAATTTATGACACTGTGAGGCTAAGAGACAAAGATTTATCACTACAATGAATATTTTCATTACATACTAAAACAATAAATATGCATGTTTTGTTTATATTTCAATATTGGCTAGTTTACACTGACAGGAACATTTGCAAGCCCTTCTAAATATGTTCACAATGCCCCAGTAAACAATCCCTGTCTCTTGTGCACATGCAACACGTAATATGAAAATCTAGAGGTGTGAAAATTACGAAGATGACGTCATGCAAAGTTGCTAGATGCGTGCATCTGAAAATGTTGCTATGAAATTTCACTTTGAAGGTATTACTGTTGAGATATGTATTAACAAACCTGTACTAGAATGCATAGATCAATAATAAAAGAATGGCGTCACTGAAAAATATTACGATGTAACACTTTCACAACTGTGATCGTTAACATGCTTTGTATTTTTTTCTCTTTTTTAAAATTAACTTGTGTGATGCAAAGGACGAGGGAAAAAAATAAATAAATAAAAATAAAAAATCGTTATAAACTCATTCTAAACAGTTGACATTTTCTTGGATAATTTAATATCAAATGCATTCCTGTTACGTATGAAACCTAATGATTATACAATTTATAGTTTGAACTTGTAGTGACGTGATTGGATTAGTCTACTCAAGTGTGAAGCCAATCTAAGTTGTATCTCAAGTAGGAGAGAAGCAAGATGAAAAGCAATCCGGAAATTATTAACTTAGCTAATTATAAACAAACTTATTGCATCAATGCTACGTTAATGTACTTTTAATTTTAACACATTCGCTAGCTTCTACCTAAAGCGGCTGACATGCTTTTCCCAATAACTTCCTGCCTAGGATGCCTTTGCCTATTTTTTTTTATCCTTTTGTAATCGTAAAACTTATATCGTTAATTTAAGTAAATTACTTTTGTGTTATCCATTACACAAATACAGGAATCGAGAATTTCACTAATTTGACACTGTTTTAGCTTATATTTGCCCATTTCCCTCTTGATCGTTAGCTAGATTTAGTAAACTAGTTTTGAAAATAAAAAATGTGACCCTCGGAGCAATGGAAAAGTTATTGTTTTTAAGCTTTGTGAAAATTTGAGTGCTCTTAGTAAATAATAACTAGGCACGTGGATTTCTAAGCACTAAAACCAGAATGACGTAGGGTGAAGTAACAAATAGGTCATAAGCTATAAAGAACCATCTCCGCTTACGCCGGTTATTCATCAGTTCTTGTTTCGTGTCAGGCGGTGGCTCATAGCTTGTATTCGTGCATTATTTAGACCTAGTAGTTTGAGTGTACCTAACTTGATGTTAAGTGCTTAATAATCCCGATACCTAATGACAAATACATGAACAGAAGGATTTTCTGAATTTTAAAGACGTTCATGTGTTATCTTGTTATGCTGCACAAGGTGACGTTTTATAAACTTACTACTGAAATCATTATGCTTCTTATTCCGCTTATCTACAAACAAAGCTGCTTCTTTATTTTTTACTGTTACGCACTTATGTCGTATTTGATTCTGATTCTTTTGATAATACAGCACACCGAAAATGGAAACAACTAGCAAAGTACTAGATGATTTGGTAAACAATAATATCGATTTCTGAACAATGCTGTGGTACATACATTACATAGATTGTTGAAGGTTCGTTAATATATTATTGGGAGAAAGTTGTTGGTTATGTCCAAACGACGGTTAGCAGCGTCAGAGGGAACAGTAATTTAAAACAGGGAAATTTTAGTTACCGTGTCCCGATTGGTGTCGACTGCATCTCCTCCAATGATAAGCGTGGAAACTGTTAGAATAAAGGATTAGTTGAGAAGTAAATATCAAATAAGACAGGTGTATGCATTCCTCCAGCTCGTCTGAGTCAGCTCTGCACTCTAGATATACAGTTATTGTATGTGAGAATTATAATTTAACAGATATCGGTGTCAATTTCCTTGCCAAGCAAGTATGTAATTTGAGAATCATCGTAGAGTTACATTTCCATCCCAGATATCATAGGATAAGGTATTTATAGGCAAAGGAGCCAGTAGTAACAATGCTACACTTATTTTATGACGTTAATTTTTTTCAACGTAGTTAATATAGCGAGAAAGCCAAACATCGACCACTGGCACGTTTGCTTCCATGGTTGATAAGAGTGTTTAACTAGAAAGGTTTTGCCAGTTAGGAATCAGATAACAGACTAGGCAGCTTTATTAATTGAAAAGTATGTTTTCAATGTATGTAGCGATTAACATACGTTTTATATTGCAAGCGCATTTATGATTCATAAGTAATGACAGAATGGGCTCGTCAAGTGGGAAAAAGATTTGAGTAGATTCTTTGATCGACAAATAATTTAATAAGTTAGTTAATAAATTTCGAGAAGCGAAAAGTGTACCTAATAAATAGCGGAGAATGCAACCAAGGGTTCTCACCGATGAAATGTTAGATGATATTGATCATTGCTTGGAAAATTCAAGCAAAAAAAACGAATTCTTTTCATTTGTTATGCTGGTGGAAACCAACACCTTTTGCCGAAAGATAAACGCTAAAATAAACCTCACTCTGTGAGTGATAAGAATATCACAATAAAAGAAAAAAGCAAGTAAGAGTACTTAACTATAAGTGCGTGATGCAATAAATTTGATGGCTTTATCTGCATGTATTTTGGGTGTTGTTAATGTCAACTCACCCTGAACCATACAATAGTGGGCCTATGTCTGTCATTGCCATCCACAGCGTCACATGGCATCTCCAAGGTCTCTCCTGGTTTCCTCAGGTATAGGTTATGAGGCACTATGGTGAATACTGGAGGTCTTTGCACGATTACGTTGATTGGAGGGGAAGGACCTTCCGTACCCAGGTCGTTCACTGGCGTGCATGTATACCGACCACTGTGGGATTCTTCAACCTGTGAGAAACATAGCACAAGAAATCACTCACGAGAAAATAGTTGCTGTTACATATGCACCATGAAACATTGCAGAGATGTTGAACATATTTGAGCGTATTTTGTCATATTATTATAAAAAATAATAAAAAAACATGAGCAATGTATGCTGATATTGACCTGTATCTCGTTCGTAATCTAAATGCATTTCTCATGTTTAGTTCAGTTATTTATTGCCTTTATACTACTGTATATGCTGAACGTTCTTCTTCCAAAAATTGCACTTTCATTAGTAGTTTACTACTTTAAAGAACAACTGATTGAATAGTAACATCATTTATTTTATTAATGATATTATCACTAGATAAATATTAATACATAAGCTACAGGATGCAAATAAAATAAGTATACAAAAAATTTCGAGTAGAAAGGATACTTGAGGGAACGAATGGTTCAGACGCTTCAATATGAACTACAGGCATCGATATGGATCACGTCATAGCTATGTTGTGATGTGACGTATGTTCATTACCATTCAAAGTAAAACAATGTCTTAGTAATAAGCAGGCTGCATCTCAACTTAACGCAAGTTACGTGCTGTTACTCATTGTGCTGGTTTTCATGGAAATTGTAAGGCGTTTGAGGTGAGTTGGATTGTACTTTTGTTTGAAAGAAGTTATGTGGTTTATCCTTACACAATGAAGAACTGGTTGACATTCGTAAAGTGTCTGCTGTTGAACATTTGCCTATAATGGCATGAGATCCAATGAAGTAAGCTCTGTAAATTATTTGTTTAAGGTAAGACTGACAATAAAAGGACTAAAGTACCCCGTGTTAGCGGATTTGGTAATCAAATGAGTATACCCACAGCTGACGCCTTGTCAAACGGTTGACGTACTCCTGCGGTTCCTAAATGTGTTTGGGCGTGGTCAACATGTGTCAGCAATAGCCAGTAAGTGTATGGGGAAGCACTTACATCCCTCCCTTGGCCACTTAAACCTTTCGACTCCAAACATTTTTGACAAACCTCAGATAACAGGAGATACGGCAGATATATCCACGTTGTGGCCAGGTACTGCCAACAACTCGCTGTCGAGTAGGCCCGAAAGACGTTAGGTTGCGTTGTTTTCAGACCTTTTGATCACCCATAAATGTATTTGTAACCTGCAGCGAAGCGTCCCATACCATTTGCTCCTAATCTTGAGTTGCCTATTTTTCAACCATCTTCCTATTCCCAAATACTTTATATACGTTCATAATGCTCAATTACAACAGAATAAGCATTCTTTATTCAATCCTAGCATTAAAACACGCTTCTTATGACACTATAAATCGTGCACAATGAGCCCAATTCTAGCACTGTGCCAGTAAAGATTACCTAGCAACATGAACTCCTGGTGGAATTAGATCCCCAGACCTCCAGCTCACGAGCCCATGCCTTAAAGACCTCGACTACCCGTGGCGGTCGGTTGTACGTTGAATACATTTTCAATAGAAGAGTGCTTGGACGTCGTGCAGAAATCGAATTCCCAACACGGTCTTCTGACCTTATCCCAATGGATTTCTTCCTTTGGGGTATGGTTAAAGACGCAGTGTATGGAAGGAAACCACAAACTGTTGAAGAACCGAATGTTTACAATCTGAATAACATTCATCTGTGTTTGCGTGTGTGTCACAGTGTTCTGGGTAGACTCCAAGTTGCATTAATGCAGAAGGTAACCAGTTTGAATATAAAAAGAAGCGAAGTCTTTTGCTAACTGAAATTTAGTAAGTATGTAGTTACTTTTGCACCACCCTGTATAAAGGAAGATGGAAACATATAAAGTAAACATATTAAAATATAATTATCATATTGAAAAGGAGAAGTGCCATTTTAAAATTAAAGACTGAGTGTGAGGGGGTGAAACCTAAAATTAAATCAACATTGGTTCTTAACTTTCCCCTCAATATCAAAGTTTATGTTAAATAGATAATTATTCAGACATTTTTTGAAATGAAACGCCTATGTAAATACGAACATAGTGTTAGTGAGTAAACAAACGACTTGAAGTAACGAGCGTTACCTTTATTATTGACATATTTACAATGTGTATATGTCGTGCGGGCAGGAATTTAATTTTTCAAGTTACGTGGTGCATAATTTGAATACACATTGAAATCACACTAGTTTTTTAATTAGTCTACTTTATTTATTTGTCATTTCGTGAATAATTTTCGATGTCTGTCTTCTGTCATTCCTTTAAATGTCCATTTGCTATATCATCTGTTTTTGTTTAGCGTAATCGAAGACCCGGATAATGTTTGCATTCATTTTGTTTCTAACAATATCATTGCAGTTTCTGTCCCTCATTGAAACTATCCATGTTTCCCCATAGAGCCCTTATCAGTTGCCGGGATAATTATTGCTTGCCACATTCCTGTGTCATATTTTAAAATAGTTTAATTGTTTAAAAACATTTTATATATTTTCTTTAGAAAACTGCGTATTTCATAATTGTAGTTTAGATATAGCTGATTATACTGCATTTATTTTCTTCTTTGTTTTACTATCTTCTTTTCTGTCATTAATTATTCCAAGTGCTTAATTAATCGTTTTTCATCTTCAGAAACCAAATCTTGACTCCTTTCACCTATTGTAATATAATTATTTTATATTAAAACTCCATCGATTATATTATTCTATGAAATAAGTATTCCTAAGTCTTCATAACTATGATCTAAAATTAACTAACCTTTTGCAAACTGTAAAGAATAAATATACTGTAGTAGTCCTAGTTTCAAATCCTACCTTTTGATCTCACAAATCTCGAAGGCTTTAGTCATGTAACATGTAAAAACGTGTAGATCACAAACAATACCCTATCCTAATCTATTGGAGACTGAAAATCCACTACATCATACTTTTCTATTGTCATTTTTGAAATTGAATTTTTATATACTTTTTGATTACATGTATTGTCCTTCTGAATTCTGTCTCCCGTAAAGCTGATAAAGGAACACTATCAAATGTTTTCTCCAAATCTGTACACCAGGTACTGAGGGTATCTTTAAGTAGAACTATTCTATTTTTTGATTTAGATAAAATACATTGTTCGATCAACCTATAACCAGTTTTTTTACTCTTAATTATATTCAAGTTCCAAGACATATTTTAACATTCTTTCATTAGCTCTGCCTAAGGTGGTTGTTAAATTGTTATCCCTGTGCTTTTTGGGCGTTATATCTGTATAGCATATAGTCGATGGTTCTAATGCCTCTAGGGGAATTTCACGTTCAGAAAAAATAGTTTATGTGCTAGAGCCGCATCCTGCTGAAAAGGTAGCATATGTAGTGTACCTTAACAGATAATTGTGAGAAGAATCAAACAGGATAATTCCCAAGAAACCGAAAATTAAAGTAGTTGTTAAACATTCCTTGTTTAAATATGGAGCTAACAAGTGGCCAAAATACCCTATATTTAAAGATCTAATTTTTCGCACCAATCAGAGATTTCTGCAGCCCAATAGGATGCTTATTGGCCCCATGATTATGGAATTTATGTGTTGTAAAATTCTATATACTTGGTTCTTTTGTAATGTCTCTTGATATGTGGATTTTGACCCACGTGTGCTAACACTGCAACTTTATAGTTGTTAAACACACATTTAATTATAAAACAAAAAACAAACAAACAAACAAGCAAAAACGTAAATTTAGATATTATAGGGAAAGTTTAAAACAATGTTTTAACCCGTCACCCCAGCCAACCCTAATTTAAAATTTGGAGTAACGCACTGCATATTGATGCTTTAATTTCAAAGAAGATACAACTGTTTTGTATCTTTTATTTTCTATCGCTGTCTAGTAACCTGAACAGCTATTGTTTGAATTTGAAACGAATAAAAAATAAGTCGATTGGTTGTAGGATGAATAATATTACAGCAATATAATCTATTTCGTAGCTACTGATTAATCTGCTTAATTTTTCCCCCCTTTTTGTAGGATATACACAATTTTGAATCCCTTTATTATCTGAACATAACTATATGTTAAATGCTCACTAGTTTTTATAGCATTATTCTGTAAAAATTTAAACAATAACTATATCCATGTTGCGAGGCAACTATTTAAAAAAATAAAAGATGTGATAATAATTTAATATTTAAACATCAAAGGACAGATGTGCCATTTGAAATTTAAAGTATGTGGCTCGGGTCAGAGGGTGAAATCTGAAAATACTTGAGTTCTAAACTTCCTCCTCAATATCTAAATTGAGTGACGTTTTTCAATTAGAATTATGTTAAATAGGAAGTTACTCCAACTCGGAAGGTTTTAAATGAAACTCCAGTATAAAAGCTATTCGCCACAAAACACATGAGTAGGAAAGAAAGAAACAATCCTACCAACCTCCAAAATATTTCTTTCACATTCTCGAGAAATGGTTGAAACACATGATATACTCCGCAACGTGTAATAAGTTAACATTCTTAAATAAACTATTAAAATGTATTATTTTTGTTCATAAAGAAAATGCCAGTACTGCATCAATCTATTTGAGAATTAATTTCACTAAGCTACCTTAAGGGAATCTGACCAAAAGCAACCTACTCAATATCTAAATTGGGGGTTTATTTTTTTAAATTAAATTAAAATTGTGTTAAATGGGTAGTTATTCAAGCTTGAAAGTTTTAAATGAAACCTCTATGTAAAGGTTATTCACTACTAAACCCATTAGTAGGAAAGAAAGAAACAATGCTGCCAACCTCCAAAATATTCCTTGTACATTTTCAAAAACTGGTTGGAATACATGTACAGAGTTATTTGTTTTATATTCTGCAACACCGTAATATGTTAATACTCCTAAAAAAGCATTTAAAACGTATGTGTGTTATTCTTGTTCAAAGCAAAAGCGAATATTGCATCCATGTATTTGTAGAATTAATTTAACCATGCTAAGGAGAACCTGACTAGCATTGCATTTTAATTCTCATTGTGTGGATTAAATATCACTGTGTACCTGCAATGGAATACTTCTAAAGTCACTACCAGTATAGAAGTGAAACACCAAATTAGGGCAAAGCTCTAAACATTTGCAGTAACAACGCCATTCATCCCATTCCGGGAGGACGATGTAAAATATTTTTAAATGAATTGGTATGTAACATGTATCCTGTGTCCGCTGTTGGTACATTCACAAAATAAATGAATAGGTGTTGAATGAAACCTAGGGACATCCGTCCTCATTTCCTGCGCATAATGCTGTGCACAAAGCTCACTGCACGTTTCCTCCCCTCTGCCCTTCTTCCTGCGAGCAATTCTAAGAGAAGGTTTAAATAAGAGAGGGCGAATGAAACGGGCGACATGCAACCTCAGGAAATTCCAACACTTTATAAAACGCTTCCTGCATGAAAGTCGTATATACCGCGTGTCCCATAAATCGCGCACACGGTTCACATTCTATGATACCTGCACGTTGCCGAGTGAGCTGAGTACATCAAGTAACGTGCATTTCTAGCGTTAAGCAGCATTACCAAATTAAAAATTAGTCAAGCGATATTTTGTTACTGCAGTTTCATATTTCCTTTTGTTCAGGAATAACAGGATATTGCTTGTGTATACAAATTACACACATACACTCACATATACACGTACACTATCGCTTTCTGTCTCTATCTCTTTGTATATATGTATATAAAAGCCCATTTTAATTTTCTACTAAACCAACGAGTCTTTAAAGTGTTTTTAACTTTGAGAATGCTACAGGAGGTAGACATTTGCCCTGATCTATTTTTAGCCCAGAATATTTCGCGATCAGAGCTAAATGATATTTTCATTTAGTCAAATATTTACGAACATCTAATGTCATCATTAGAGTATTGTAACCACCAAAAAAATGTTCCTAAATATGAGAAAAATATAACCGCGTTAAAAAATTAATTAATGCAATTAATAAATCATTTCTTATAATTTATAACCCTGGGTGACAGGCATTTTAAAATTATAGAAACATATCTTTTAGATTTTAAAATTGTAGTACAACATTTATTAAAAAAATTCCAAGCATTAAATGTGCATATTTAAAACATAGCTCGAGATATAGCATAGTGCAATCTGCTTTGTAAAATCCAAGTATATATGAAGGTCATAAAAAGTAGGAAAATAAAGAAAACCAGGAGTAACAGTAGAACACACACCGGAGATATGAGATTTTGACGAAGGAATTTTGGCCGTTGAAAAATTGACTTTCTTCCTTTTTTACGTGGGTGTCTATTGCACTTGAAGAGGTATTCAGTAATATCATACTCTTATAATAATGCGAACTGTTTAAAAGGAAGAAATGAACATTTTTAAAATTTTATTTTTGTAAAATTATGTATTTTTGTATTAAATAAAAGTTACACAATGGAATTTATTAGAAATAATGCAAGACACAAAATATTTTTGAGATAGAATTATTCTCATTGAGATTAACATTTTATTTTCAAGTGTTGTAGCATTTATGCAAATTTCAAAACTTTTATATAAATACAACGTTAAAAGTGAATTAGCACATAGTGGGCGTCACAGGTTTAAATATGAATATTTTGTATTGTTTGATGATTACTTTTGTGGCCTTTGCTGACCTTGTTGCTTTTTGGATCCATATGACATAATTTACCTAATGCCGGACAAATAAGCAAATAATTAAATAAAAATTTAAAAACTGCACAGTATCTTAAATAAACTTTGTTTAACCCGTGGATAGCATAGAGTTTTAATGTAGGTTCAGTGAGGTTATTTGAGTTTCTAGGCGGAGCGCGGCTGCGGCTTAGATTGCCCTCAACTAAAATAAGCTTAGTATGTACAGATTAGTTAAAAGTTCCATGCCATTTATATACTTTTTGAAAGCAGGTGGCTCATTGAAACTCGGTGAGTGGGGATAGCCATGTATTGAGATTTCAAAAATAACATTACCGATTATATCTACTTCCGGTTTAACCGGAAATGATGCTGTTTCCAATTTTAAATGGAACACCTGATATGTTTTTACATTTTTAGAATTATAATAGTTCTAAGTTTTTTAAAAAAGTATCAACGGTACATATTTCTGTACAAATTAGAATTTCTGCACCATAAAAGGGATAGAGAAAAAGTGCGAATACTAAAACGTTCATTTGATTTACTTTTGTTTTATATTTTTATACCTAAAATATCTTTTCTTTACTTATATTTATGGAAAAATGTTTATTGATATTCAAGCGGTTAAATCTGATATCTAGCATGTTTTATATGATTTCCAATTTGAGCGAAAAGGAAAGAGTTTTGATTAACTTTGGAGAAAGGCAACGATCTTATCGAGAGACATCTAATTTATTTAACGTTCTGATCATAGTCTAATTCCACACACAAGAAAAAGTATATTATTTTATGTGAGCATTATAAAATTCTGCAAAGAAAAAAAGTTAATGTAAACTGCTATACAAAAAGCTCATTTCTGATAAATCATTGTAGCCAGTTAAATGACTTCATCAGTATTTATAATCTTTTCCACAAAAGCAAAGATACTTTAATGTAGTACCTTTTCGAACAAAAGAGATCCATTGCGACTGTAGAACACCCCGGGAACGTTATAAGGATCGAAGAGAAAGCCGTCCTTCTCCCAGCGGAGGTTGGTGAGCGGAGGATTGGACATGAAGTGACAATCCAGCACTCCGGGGCGTCCATATGGCAGATATACCTCTTCCGGCGCGTACACCACCTTCGCCTTGTCTGCAGAAAAGAACAAACCAAAATCATTGCCTTGCAAATAAGTTGGTTGTGAAGGAAACAAGCCATAACATTCAAGACAGCATCTGAATAAGTATGTAAGTACCTCTTATTGTTATCTATACAAGCTGAAAGCTCAAAGAATGCAGAGTTTCTTAAACGTATTCAACAGTTACAAAAAGTGAATTTCTGAAAAACTAAAAACACCATTTAATTTCATTACTTTGAGAAGTAATCTTCAAATTTCAGCGTTTTAATGCATTGAAAACTCTTATATTCTTCAAATAAAATTTTTGAAGGACGTCAAAGATTTCACAGAGATTAACGCTAGCTTTATATTACTCAGATGCAAATAAATCAATGTGTGATCAAAAGATAATGACAATTTTTTATTTCGCGAGCTTCATAAATTCGATTTTCAATTTTTTTTAGCTTGTTGGTACACATGTTTCTGATCAACGTTGAAGTTTTCAGCTGTTTGGAATGTTTAGTTCATTGTTGACCGTCAAAAAGGTTATAAGTGTTTTGGTGTGCTCTCGACGATTTTTTTTTTAACTTTCCAAAAACATGGATTAAAATATTTGTGTTTATTTTGTTGAAAAATGGAATAAAGTGCAATCAAGTGTTGGAAATGCTGACTGTGGTTTTTGGCAAATCTACTATGAGCATGACAAGAGCTTACGAGTAGTACAGACGATTCAAAGACAACGTCGAAGAAGTGAAGAAAATTATTCTGAAAAATCGCCGAATCACGATCAGAGAAGTTGCTGATGATGTAGATATATCATCAGGTTCATGCCAACCAATTGTTTTCGGATGTTTTGGGCACGAAACGTGTGGCAGCAAAGTTTGTTCCGAAATTGCTGCTCACACCTCGCTGCTTGTTCGCGATTTTTTGGCAAAAAAACAAAACCGTTATGCTGTCTCAGTCACCATATTTGCAGGACATGGTCCGCTGTGACTTCTTTTTATTCCCGAGGCTGAAGGAAACCATGAAAGGACGATGTTTTGCCACCATTGATGAGGTAAAAACACGATCGTTGAAGGAGCTGAAGGTCACACCGAAAAGTGAGTCCAGAAGTACTTCCAAGATTGGAAAAGCGTTGGCACAAGTGAATTCTATCCGGAGAGAATTACTTTGAAGGGGACAGAATTGATGTTGATGAATAAATAAACATCCTTTAAGAAAAACGAATATTGTCATTATATTTTGATCAAACCTCGTATATAGATCTCCAAAAAATACCACTGACAACTAAACTGTCAGATAGTTGATCTGCAAATGCAATGGGTTAATTTGTCCTTCGCGGACCGCTCCACGCGAAAAGGCCGGCCGGTCTGTTCAAGCTGGTACTGCGTTCAGCGGAAGTCAAAAAGTCCTCAGCTATGACTGTTGCGTAAGTTATTACTAACACTTTAACACTTAAAGCGTACATTTACTCACCATTATCAAGCAAGAGGTGCTCGAACTACCTTCCATTATTTTCCACACATTTTCAGGCACCGGCTTATGGAATTACTCTCTGCAATTCCCTTTGAGAAATAAAAGAACTTTCTTTACATATAATTCAACTGATGTGTGTGGATTTATCTTGTACACGTTTTCCTTTAATGCCTCCAGAGATAACTTTCAGGGCGTTATATTGGGGGACCAAGGAGGCTATATTTTGTTAGTGATGACTCTATCGTCGAATATTTCACAAATTGCATGCAAGGATACATACACTGTATATGTCGTTGCAGAGTCTTGTTGAAAGTTGCGAACCTATGTTCCCTAACAGTTAATTAACACTTATTAATTTCTATCTTTTGATCATGCAGGGATTACTCATGAAGCTGGTAGGTGTTTATGAACTCCAGTATCGGTTGATTTTAATTAACATACTTTAGTGGAATCAACATTTGCATGTAAAGAAAATAAAGAAGAGTAAATTTCTCCGTCATACACAAAATCTATTCCTGGATGTAGGGCTAACCGGTTGGCGTTCTTGTTCTAAAGTAATTTTCTAAGTTTTGACTTTAGTGCCTTTGTAGCCGTTCGGACGGAGGAATAGGAAATTCTTGCTGAGAAGGATGTTGAAGAGTTTTAGTAGAGGAACGTTCCAGAGCACGTTATCTAACATTTCTTCTGTGAGCACTGTACGGGGCCAATTCAAGAAATTTATTTATTGATCTATGACTGGTACTTTTTTTTAAGGTGTTAAACGCCCGTTTTAACTATTGAGGCATCACAGGTGATGGACACTGATGATACATGAGATGAAATAATGTATTGGGAAAGAATTGTCATTTATGAGGACTGAGGAAAACCTGAAAAAATCTCAGTCAGGGAGGACGGTCCTGGCGGGATTCGTTCCTCAGACCTCCCGCAAACGACCTTAACGACCTCGGTCAGCCGTGGCGGTACTCGAACTTTGACTTGAAAGTTGATCTCTCTTGAAACAATCTGCGTCTATCACGAGGCTATTCCGTGCGCACATACGAATCGTAAATAAATACTCTTTGGGAAATAGATAACTAAAATAAGCCATATTAGTATAATTAATACAATGTATTACGCCGCATAATCAACACTTAGTAGACTGTCACACAACACGCAAGATAACATCCATATGTTCCAAGAGTTAACTTGTACTGACCTCCCCAACGCTCCCCGTTCGGCTTTCAAGTGTGGAAACGAGAAGAGAACTACAGAGCTCGATCAACTGCGGCCAGTGGGTTAAGTGGAGCGTACAGTGTATTAAGTGTTAATTAGGCGGCGTAATCACCTGGTGTAAAAATTCAAAGTATGGCTTCCTTCGGAAAGAAAAAAAAAAGCCGTGGGTCCCGTATCGTACATTTACTGCACGAAAAATAACCTCAAACCTGAAAGAAAGAAGAGGCCTCTGAGCAAAATTTATCGGCCTTTTAACGCTCTTAATTGAATGGGACGATGATGACCTGAGATGTTAAAGAGCGTCGGTATTTAAACCAAATCAACAACTGCTTTTTTACTCTATCTGAAGTAGCTTTAGGGCCTATAAAGTCATTAAATTATGTGCTCATTACTTTCGAAAACTTTTTTTCTTTTAAGGCTTCCTTATCTGTGAGCCAACCAAAGTATCCTTCTTTAACTTTGCATATGTAAACAGGGAAATAATCATTGCAAGTAACAGAAACTACGGCTCTCTCTATTGAAACATTTGATAAAATATTTCATTAATCCCAATTTTATGTGCAGAGGGAACAAGAGAACACATGTAGGATTCACAAGTGGGTTATGTTTCACTTTGCATTGACCAGGAACAAATTCCTGCCTAGTTTCCCAATGTTTAATGTTATGTTTTTTGTTATCTATTACGACTCGCCCACAAATGCATGAAGCAATAGTATTTGGTACACACTCCCTGCATTCCTACATGTTTTCCATGAATGCAGATCGTAATAATTTAAACAAAGAATTGTAAACATGGTTTCATGTATTTTTTTCAAGCTATTACATGAAGCAAAGGGACTGAGGAAAATATATTCGCATTATGCAGCCAAACTCTTTTAAACTAACTTTGAGGAATCTAAAAATAATTGCCATTCATTAGACCAATGACACACATTATAACAAAAGCGAGCGCTTTTTTTTTTTTTTTTTTTTTTTTCAATCTCTTCATGCAGTTTCCTATAGACTGTATTTCTAGTAGTTTCAGCTGTTGCAACCTCCAGCCCAAACTCTCTGCTAGTTTTTCCCCAAATTTAAATCTCGCACAGATTATCTAAAACTGTTTGATCGAACAAGTACTACATTTCTAGTGGTAAAGGGTTTGTAAGTTGAGTTCCTTGAACTTAAGACTTATTTGATTCATCACTGCTGGTACTATCAGTTTCTTCAAATTGCTTTGGGGAAACTGGTACTGGTAAAGTTTCTCTATGATGGACTGATCTAATTGTTGATGGCACATTTTAATAATAAAAAAACAAATAAATAAAAAAAAACGTGACTTCGTCCTTCGACAAAGCCACGACCTTTTCTTCCTTTTTGAACCAGCACCTAATTTAAGCTGGGACCTATATTCTTTATTTTTTCCAAAGACACAATTCTTTTACAATTTTATTTTACTTTATTTTCTAACTATACTATACGAAATTGCACATTAAAATTGTAACTAACTAACGTTTTATTACTAATTTCTACAGGTTATAGAAGGTATTAAAAACATTTATCTGCTTTTACAATTCTACTAATTTCTTAATGGATTAAGCTACTGATAATTAATCCTACTTTCTATTACAATTTTACTCTATTATTGTTATCTACTTGATAGGGTCGTTATACTATTAACCATATTTACTAATAAAATTACTAAATTTTATTAGTAAATGTAATAACAATGTTAATAACTACTAACAACAAATCTACTACCAGGTTACTTAAAATTTTGATAAATTTAATAACTCTAACAACAAATCTAGTGATAGGTTACTTAAAACTATGTCATATCTGGGTTGTTAAGTTGATCCTGGAGGCTTCTACCTCTTTGGTCTTTTTCGATTCGTTTTACTTACGGACGCTCTTTAACATCTCAGGTCATCAGCGTCCCATTCAACTCGGGGCGTGAAAAGGCCGACAAATTTTGCTCAGAGGCCTCTTCTTTCAGGCTTGAGGTTCTTTTTCGTGCTGTAAATGTACAACACGGGACCCACGGCTTTACTTCCCTTCCGAAGGGAGCCATACTTAGGGTTTTTACGCCCGAAAAAAAAATCCATCGATCCTGACCGGGTTTGAAACCGCGGTCTTGGGTTTAGAAGGCAAGTATGGTAACCACTACACCACTACGCCGACCTCTCTTCGGTCTTCATTTGGATAAGTAACATTTGATACTTTTCTTAGTCAACCCAAATACTTTTATCGAAATAACAGCCATTCACGTAATTTGGTTGTTTCCGCAACTCATACGTACGGCGAATGATAATGCTTTTAATTTCCCACATAATCACCTTCTCAAATTAGTTGTATAAGTAATGCAACAATGTTTCAGAGCCCACTTTTTATCTTGAGTACCAATTTTGCAACCGAAATAGTGAAAGTAAAGCTATTTTCGTAATTTTATTCCCTTTTTCCTTTGGTATTTTGTTATGAAACTTCCATAAGCACAATAAAAATTATCTGGATGAATACGACACTAATCTCTAACGTTTATACCCGCTGAACACAGAAATAAAGTCTACGCCGACAAACAGTAACACACCACTATCTTGCTTCAAAAAACAACATTACTAAACAAAATCAAACCAAAACTCCAAACGAACATTTCACTGAGAACGGTTTTAAAAGAACCAGCAATATATTTTTCATCCCTTAAGATTTATATATCTTTTCAATGCAAACTTCCACGCCGGGGCTCCCATCATCCCAGCGAGGAACTTCTGGTAATAAAGTTGTACGTAACATACAATATGTTTAAACATCATACATCGTAATAATTATGTTTTAACATGTATATAATGATTTATTTATTATCCATTTCACACAAACTCTTAATGTATACCGTATAAATATTATTTTTGCCATAGTTGAGAATCGAATATAAATAAAAAATGAGGCCTGATAGGCTCACTTGAAGGACATATTCCGTTTCTACATATCAAAATTGACAAGAAACAGTGATTATGTCTAAGAGGTAAAAATCATGTTCCCTAGTACTATTTATAATGATTTAACAGGAAATCAGACGAGTTAAATAGTCATTAACTACAGTATAAAATAAACCATAAAATTATGTCAAATGTAAAAAAGAAAACAGTTTTTGAAACTATGATATACCATCGCTCCTTACCGCCACGGGTGGTCGAGGTCGTTAAGGCTCGCACTCGTGAGCGGGAGGTCTGGGGATCGAATCCTGCCAGGACCGTTCTCCCTGACTGAGGTTTTTTCCAGGTTTTCCTCAGTCCTCATAAATGGCAAATGCCGGAGAGTTATCCTAAACTTAGGCCTGGAACGTTTCCTTCCTTAAAAATACATCCTTTCCCAATTTATCATTTCATCTCGTGTATCATCAGTACCCATCGCCTGTGGTGCCTCTGTAGCAAAAACGTCGTTAAACACCATCCATTCTTTCTAACGCTTAATGAGATTATTTTGACAGTGACGGATAAGGAAAAGTGAAACATATTATAAACAATGAAAGCGTTGCTATTCTTCTTTCTTCGATATTAAATCACTTCTATAAATCTTCACAGCTTTAAGTCGATTTCCACATATAATAGAACATTCGTGCTTCAAGAAATGGCTTACTATAACAGTATATCAATTGCAAGTCGCTTGGACGGAAACAGAGGGCATTAAAAGCGATTAAATTGATTACGTCGGGAAACAATAGAATTGCGGCATAAGAAATAGAAGGTCTTGTCCACAAAAAACTTCCTTAATGCTGCAAATACCATAAAAGAGTTGTCTTGTGAACGTTCGCAAAATAATCAACCTTGACTTAACATTTTACCAGTAAAGCCCGTTATAAGTTACTAGGCGTTGAATAATGAGAAATGATCTCATTTTAACCCAACTTTTGAAGTTTTATTTTACTGTACAATATTTTCAGTTGCCGCTCAGAATTGAGAAAAAATCTTATCAGTGGAACAAATTGGAAATATCGCTGATATGGGCAATTTATAAGTAATGATGAGCGAGGCAATGCTTCCTGTATATCTTTAAATTCCCACTTAGGGTAATTTGAAGCTTATTAATTTGTAAACAGATTAGAAAGGTTCCACGAAATGCCGTGTGCCTAGAGTTCACGCTATACGGTACATTGGCGTTTAACCACGCAACACTACATACAAAATCAATATGTGCACATTTCGAGATCGTATAACGCATTACATACAAAGTTCTGTAGTTCGTTTACCAAAATACATGCAGGATTTAATGCTATTATCTATACAACAAATAAAGCACAGTTGATTATTCTACTGTCATACCAAGGTCTATATTTATTACACGTAAAACCAACACCAATAAATATTTTACTACAGTTTTGATACTGAAATCAGAAAATCGTTTAATCTCCCGCTTTAAGTTAGGTAGGCTCGATAGAATAATTTTAATTTTGTAGCATTTTTCACTATTTCTACGCCACTATTGTCTCACTTCACAACTATCTGTTTGAATTTTGCAAAGGGACTTGAGAGATTGGGATATGTTTCAGATCTAACAGTAAGTTGAATGGTAAACAGATCTTTCCACATTGAAAATAACAAATAACCATGGCAAAACCCAATCGGTGGGACACGACCCGCGTATTGGTTCAAACGTGTAAGGCAGCTACTAAAAACTTTTAGGACTTTATAGGCCCTAAAGCTACTTCAGATAGAGTAAAACAGCAGTTGTTGATTTCGTTTATTTACCGACGCTCTTTAACGTCTCAGATCATCATCGTCTCATTCAATTCAGGGCGTTAAACGGCCGATAAATTTTGCTCAGTGGCCCCTTCTTTCAGGTTTGAGGTTCTTTTTCGTGTAGTAAATGTACGACAAGGGACCCACGACCTTTTTTCCTTTCCGAAGGAAGTCATACTTAGGATTTTTAAGCCCGGAAAAATCCATCCCTCCTGGCAGGGATTGCACCCGCGATCTTGGGTTTAGAATGCAAGTATGGTTACCACTACACCACCAGGACCGACGTAAAAAGCAGTGATTATGTATCAACGAAAGGAAAAAATATATAAAAGTCCGTCACACACGAACTGAGTAAATTAATTCATTTATCTAGTAGAGTAACTTAAAAAAGAATATAAAATACAAATTATGCCTTATTAATTAATGAAATGAAATAAGTTATGGCGTTAATGTTTGGTATTACGGGACCAATAAAATCCTTTCAGCTTTATTTGTTGTAGAAACAGAAATAAAAGAGAAAGGGTTTTCTCGGTTTTAAGATATAAGAAATATTTAAAAGGAATACTAGATCATTTTCTTAAATGTCCGATCTGGAATGAATGATAATTCAATAATCCTTTCGTATATTTTGCAACCGTAGTGTAAAATGTTTTAAATGCTCCTGGAACGTGATATATAGTAAAGAGCTGTAAAGCAGTTATATTTTTTCATGTATCGGTTTCGTCAAATCCACTTTTTTGTCTTTTTTATTCTTAACGCAATATTCCGCTTATTGCGCTATAAAACTCGTTGTTCTATCAGGCAAACCCCAGAAAAGCAGTAGATCCATCTCATCAGGTGTATCTACAGAATTCACACTACAATATCCCAAGTGTTGAACAACTTGCTGTGGAGTGAGATGCAAGAAATAGCAAACGGCAATACGTACGTACATTGAACATTAAGGTAGGCACTAGCAGTCTGGCGGTCGCCAAGCGAGTTGGTCACCACACAGAGATATTCTCCTGGATCGTTCACGTCCGTGCGCTCGATAGTCAGGGATCCTTCAGGACTGACCCAGGATCGCTCTTTGAGGTCCAGGATTTCGTCGAGGGGCACGCCATCTTTGTACCACGTCGCCTTGGCGTCGCTATCCTTCGTCACGCACGGGAACACCGCCTTGTCGCCCTCAATGGTCGTCTGGTTGATAGGGGGGATTGCCAACAACGTCCCTCCTGTAAAAGATGTCAGAAGACAATGTCCAATGCTGAGCTGAGATAGCAAGAAAAAAAAAAAGTTTGTACACGTAGAGAAAATATCTCCATAAGAACGTAACAGCATTTGTCCAGCTATCCTGCGGGACTGGAAAGAAAGAATTTATTCAAATTAGCATTTATGATAATATCCTTACAACTTTCATACGGGTGCTTTCACAATACACAAAAGGTACATTTCTTAGTATTACCTCCAGTAATTAAAATCGTTAAAAAATAATAATAATAATAATAATAATAACAACAATAATAATAATAATAATAATAATAATCTCACTATCTGAATAATCTGAATATAAAATTAAATAAATTATGAAAAATGAACGGAACAGTAAGGAAAACATTAAAGAACAATACGTCAAAAGCAAAACAAATGAAACCTCCCCAAATCAGTCAGTCGGATAAGTAAATACAACATCATACTTATAAACAAATACATTTTTTAAATTCAGTTTAGTTTCTTCTTCCTCTTTTCCCAGCTTTCAGCCTTTTCAGATCTGAGCTGTCTCATCTTCGACAGGAGTTTACCTACCTTCTCCTCATTCTTGCCTGTCAGCATGCTCTTGCAGCAGGTACTTCTTCCTCTACACCCCAGTGCTGCCGCAGTTCGCCAGATTCCTCCTCACCACACAAGAGATAAATTTGCAATCGACTTTCATCAGAGATCCTGATTTGATGCCATGCCCCAAGCCTAAACCAAACGATTCCCTGTTTAATGAGCCTGGCTCCTATTCTGAGAGACTGGAGTGTCGGTAGACTGTAGCTCATAATGAACCCAATTCAGCTGTCGACTCTTATATGTTGTCTTTGTTGCCTCATTGTACATTTTACTTTCAAATGAAAACAAACTAAAAATTATCTCCAACTTGTTGATTTTTTTAAACCACTGTTTCTACAGCAGCTTATGGATTTCAGAAATTTATTTTGTGTGTTTTTATTTATATTAATGTGTTTCTCAGTATTTACCCCTTGAATTATATGATAGGGCAAAATTGAAATGTAATTTTCCCATTTTTGCCCATTTTAGGCCATTAAGAACTGAAAGAGATGCTAAGCTGAAAAGCAAACCTAATATTAACTTTTAAAAGTGAACAGAATTCTATTAGTGCACTTACCGTCGACAGTCAGATGAAACCAAGTTCCATTAGGTCTCGTGCTGGGGGTTCTATTGGGAAAGAAGACGCTGCACTCGTACCATCCGCTGTCGGACTCCCTGATGCTGGTCAAGTTCACCGAGCCTCTGCCGTAAGGTGAATCTGAGGGCACCAGATTTATCCGCCCTGCATAAATTTCAGAGGCCGTGAGCACGTTTTCATTCCAAGAGAACACTGTGCTGCCCTGCAACAAACAAACGTTTGTTTTTTAACACTGGCTGCCTCAGTGGACTCTGTTGAGTCAATTTAAACGCCGCACTGAATATCTTTTAGCTTACCCTTTGGTGGAAAATATTGCATTACGGGATCTCAATGTTGTATGCATATTTGTGAATAACTATTGGGTTATTTGAAATATTAGTTTGAAAATGCTGTGAACTTGTTTGCGATATGTGGCAGCATATAACAAAATATTACGTTGAATGTGACCGTAATAGATGCTTTTGGTGATTTTTCTTTAAACATTCCAAAGATTCATTAAAAATTGAAAATGACAACGAAAACGAATATATTGTAGTTATCAATATTAATAAAAAAGTTTTCGCTCCTTCCTACTATAGTTATAATTATTTATTCTGCCTTATATTTCACATTTTTAAAATATTTTCCCAAAATAATATTAAAATATAATTACATTAAAAGAAAAAAACTTTAAATTATAAATAATGAACCGTTTGTTGTCTGCTTCTTTCACATGTTAAATAAATTTTATAAAAATTATCACTTCTAATTTTAAGCTGAGGGGAAAAAAGTACGCATCTAAAAATGTTGTTAATTTGTGGTAAATAAAAATTAATTTCGATAGTGTTATTTCAGTACCTTTATTAGTGCATTCCTTTGTTTATGTATTTACGGACGCTCTTGAACACTCCAATCAGATCCAATTCAATTCAGAGCGTGAAACCTTTGATAAATTTTGCTCAGAGACCTCTTATTTCAGGCTTGAGGTTCTATTGCGTGTTTTAAACCTACGATACAGGACCCATGGGTTACTTTTCTTCTGAAGGGAAGCCGTACTTAGGATTTTTACGCGCTAAAGAAAATTCATCGACCCTGTGGCCTTCGGTCTACGAGGCAAGTATGGTTACCACTAGAACACTAGCTAGGATTGACAATACTTGGTCGAAGTAGATATATCTATTCCTTTACTAGAATATGCCTATGTTTCCTAACTTTAATGGGCTTTTGTCAAAACTTAGTTTTCATTCGGTTTATTCCTAAGTCACTTCACAAGTCTGACTTAGTTCAGAGAATCATTAGTTTTATATCTACAATTAACTTGAACAATGTCGTCGGCGAGCTGTAGATTCGACGTGAAATACCAAGTGAACTATATCCCCAATAAATGAGATGTTCTTTGCCTCTACGAAATAGCTTCTAATTCTTTATAAATCACTTATTAAATCCTGACCTTGAGATTTTTAACTATCTCTGCAGTAAACTGAATGATTACTCTATTTCTTCCTCTCCTGTGCACAGTTTTGCGACTCATAACATTAGTGCTTTATGGTTACCTACAAATAACTTAAAAATCAAATCTCTTTGAGAAAGAATTAAAAAAATGCTCTAAAGGAAGAGAGAACTTGTCAGCTTGGATAACGTTAAGTGATGTTCTTTATCCGCGGAATGACTACTTGTTTAACTGTTGATTAATGTGTCTGAAGTAATGTTGTTATGGTAGTTAAGCGTTTTTTATAGCGTCCTGATTTTGACACCGAAGTGAAATATGGAAATTTTGAATGGTTAAACCTAGACGTTTTTGATTTTGCATACATACTGTTCAGTCTTTTAGTATTGCCTGTACAATCGCTTGCTTAATTATTATTTAAAACATAAATTTAATTTCTTTTGGGGATTCAAAACTGTTGCTAAAAGCATTTTCTGCAAAACTTAGTAAATATGTTCCAAATATTGTTAGGATGTATTCGAATGAAAAACTCTTGAAAAAATTAGTAACTCACTGTACAAATATTTTTGCTAATATATATTTTTACAGAAAAATGCATATTATATTGTATGAAAAAAACTAAAAGTTAAAGCAGAAAAAGTTGTTTGAAGTTTTGCAATAAGAGCAAAGAGTGCAGGCATTTAAAAATGCATTCTAAAACAAATTTTACAAAGAACGGCCTATAAAACTACTCAGAAAGATTTTCTGGGAATACAAGCAAATATAAGAACAAAAACAAAGCATTTTTGACTAAAAATGCAATATTTTTCACTTTGGTGCCTTCGTAAAAATGTAACTTTTTATATTTTTGTTAAAACACTAAGCGAATTGGTTAGAATGCAGCAAGAGTACAAAGTCCGCCGATTTTACTGCTGAGGCACCACATGCGATGAACACTGATTATACATGAGATGAAATGAGAAATTGGGAAAGGAGTTTTTTAAAGGAAGGAAACATTACAGACCTAAGTTTAGGGTACTATACTGGCATTTGTTATTTATGAGGACTGAAGAAAACCTGGGGGGGGGGGGGAATGCAGTCAGGGAGGACGGTCCTGAAGGGAATCGAACTCCAGACCTCCCGCTCACTAGTCCGTGTTTTAACGACCTCGACCATTTGTGGCAGTAAGTTCTGGAACTGATATTTAGCCTTCTGCATTTACCATGACGAGACGGAATGTTTTGTTGCGTGCTGTCTGACTTTTCAATAAAACGAAAATAAACAAGTTTATCCACGTGTTATACGGTACAGCGCACAACAGATACTGAGCATAAATCAATGCTTATACTTTTATCTACGAGTTGGGGGGAATCAATGGATATTTTAGCAGTATTTGGAACAGAATCGCCTGCACGCATGCTCTGATTTCCTTTCGGTAACTTCTAATAAACACACGGTCGCATCAGATCCATACAGAACAAAAAACCTGATAAACCTACGGTGCAAAAATTAAAACTTCTCTATACCAAATTACTGAATGCAAAATTCCAAGGTCGGAAAAATGAGTCACTAAAACTAATTGCTCACTTTTTCAATAATCTTAAAAATTCAGCCACTAGATTGATATTTAAAAGCTGATTCACACATTTTGTTTCTTTTTCTTCCCTATTATTATGTCGTCAAACGTGTTTTATTCTGTATTTCTCTGAACCTATTTGAATTTAATTACGCTATACCTATAGATATCACAGATGGCCAGCCCAACTCCTCGAGTGCTATCTGGTAGCTTACTAAGATATTACTTGGACGTGTAACGATTAGAAATTTTGTTCAGGGCTCTATTTTTTCAAATACGGGAGTCCCTCTTGAAGGACTTGGGCACAAAATTTGTACGTCTGGGTTTGAACCCGTGAAATTACATTTACGGCAAAGCATTAAGTCTAGATGTTCTAGTAGAAATCTGTTTTCTACTAGATAAGTTACGAGTATGAAAAACGAGGAGAAAGTTAATTTTCGTGAATTTAAAGTTATATATTACAGAAAGCTGGTTTGAATATCTAGCGTCTATATTTTAAAACATTTAAAATTGCAGATATGTTGTTATAATTAACAAGCATGTTTAAAAGTACTGTTGATATTTTAATTTTATTGAATGTTTATAAGTACAATTATATTACGTTAAAGCATAAACAAAATTAATAAATTACTTAGGGACGATTTTAGCACAAAATATACATTATAAAATACATCAGTTTAAAACACCAAACCTAGTACGTTGAACACATTTGTCTTGAAATAAAGGAAAGTGCTAGGAGTTCTATCTCTTTCTGTGTCGACCTCATCATGCGTTGCTTTTTATTTCTTCTTTTTCAAGAAAGAATTGGACAAGGAAAGAAAATTAAGAGGAAGAACCATATACCGCTCTTTCTTTTTCTTTTCTCTTTTTTGTGCACATCCCTCAATTTATTTTGCTTCTTCTCATTTCATTTAAGCTTGTGTCTTTCCTTTTTATCTCCCAAAGAGAACTATTTTTCCTAGTTATTATGACTTTCTTTCTCCTCTTGGGATAACATATCATCGCCATCAGAATAAGTAAATTGTCAATGTGATCAACCTATTCGCAATTGTTAAAGTTTAATAACTATTTAGTACATATTTTAGGCACAATTGCTCTCAAATTCGGCAACTAAATAATTAGAAATATTACGGAACATAGATTAAATGCTGGTTTATAGGCACTCAATGCAGATTTCTACGTCATACAAAAACAGTTAAAAGAATACAAAAAGTATTAAAATAATGTTTTAGCCTTCTCTGACAAATAGCTAAACAACGGTTGCAGAGTTAACAATAACTGCCCCCTTCGCGAGCGGATAGGTACATAACCCTGAAGCTATTTAACGCCTGCCTGCTGTATTTTTTATGAACTGGCACACTGAATGTGTAGCTTGGAGTAACGGCATCAGGCGTAGTGAATTTTCTACTGTTGCATATGATGTTGTGACGTTTATTGCATACATTAGCGACTGGTAAACTATAATTTGATAAGTTCAAAACTGTAAGTCTCTCATAAGTAAATGTATTGGAAGAACTCTTCAAGCTCATTGCTAAATGGAAAAAAATAAGGAAGCATTTAATTATTTTTGACAAAGAAGCAGGATATTAGAGTTTTGGATGTTGTACATAAACACGCTCAATAAAAACAGACGAAAAATAGACTGGTGATTTACATTGGGATAAAAGTATTCAGTTGTAGAGAATTTCTTTAAAATAAAAAGTTACTAAATAATTTGGCGTTGCGTAGTTTCATTTACTCATATTGCGCTATTGTTTTCTACATCGGAAGCTTTTATTAAATTATGTAAATGTGTTGTAATTGATAAAATCTACGCGAGGTTCAGTTCAGCAAAATAACATTAATATATTGAATACCTGAACAGAAAAATTCAGTGTAGATAAAGAAGAACTAACTTGAAATGACATTTGTTTCGCAATAAAGGCACACGAGTTCTTTTACTCAAGTACAGTTATTAAATTAAAACTTGTCCGGGCATTTGTGAGAGGGTTTTGTACTGAATATTACAAAGAACTGAAAAGAAAAGAGGGTTAGGTTACACTTCTAATCTCTCCTATTACAGTTTCTGAACGTGTAGGAAAAGTCATAAACAAAACGGACACTATCATAGACTTGGCCGAATGTATTGATATTTTCTCTCAGTTTGGTTTTTATCAATTGGGCAAAATTTATGTTTGTGAAAAAGGATAAAGGATTAACACTCACTGGAGATAGAAGGAAAGACAAGAATACTCCAGAACAAAATTAAAGATGTGAACAAATTTCTCAAAAAGCATTTCGGTGATAACTGGCGAAAACAAGATTGCCTTGAAGTATCACGATCTTATGGGATTCCAAGGGATTGTTGTTGATCGATACCGGCCCCTTAGGAACACGATCACAGTTGTTCGCTATTGTGAGGTGTTGAGAAATCTCAGAAGAACGATTCAAAACAAAGGGGAAAGTTGAGCAAAACAGATTTTTGTTGTTCCACGATAACGCTCGCCCACACGTTGCTCGTGAACCTCAAGCCTGTTTGAAAAGTTTCGATGGGATGTTTTCGGTCATCCTTTTTACTCTCCTTTTTCCGCAGCTGAAGCAATATCTCGGGAGAAGTGGCTTCGTAAATGAGAATGACTTAAAACAAGACGTGGAAAAAATGGCTAGCCAGTTTGGAGGTAGAGTGGTTTGGCACTGGATTAAAAACCTGTTATCACGGTACCAAAAATGTATTGAGATTCAAGGAGATTATGTAGAAAAATAATTATTGAATGTATCTTTTAAAATATACCCTTTTTGAAATATTTGAATGTTTTGTTATTTTTTAAATCAGACGATCCACGTATTACTGTAGGAAAAGTAGTGCAGGAGATAGTGATAATAATGATGTAAATTAAGAAGAAAGAAATTTTGTGGTATACAGGATGACTCTTAATTTGCTAGTCCCTTCTTCTTCTTCTTCTTCTTCTTCTTCTTCTTCTTCTTCTTCTTCTTCTTCTTCTTCTTCTGCAACTTTTATTCCTATCTTGCATACTCTTACAATGTTTATATTTCCAGGTTGATGTTAATTGTAATTACTATTATTATTACAGTAATAATAATAATAATAATAATAATAATAATAATAATAATTTCAATAAAATAGCTCCAAAAGTATCCTTACTCATTATGTGCTGTTCCAAAACTTGCCTTTTCCAACAAATCTCCAAATTTTAGGGCAAAATTAACTGAAACTATGAAAAGATGGATTTCCTAAACATTTGAACTGTGTTTCTAAAGAAAAAACTGGTTTGATAAAACAAATGTAATAATTATTATTTCATTTGTATAATTATTCCCAATTTTCTCTAAAATCACTTAAAAGTAGTTAGAGCGAGTTTTGGAAATGTACGCTATAGTAATTTGATTAGCAATTTATTGCTACAGTGTAATGCACAATAGTGGGAAATATTCAAGGGGCGTTTTTCCACAAGAATCGGATGTCGTGATGAAGACACAAGATGAAGTTTTAGCCGAAACTTTCAGATACTTTCTCTATCTGGGCGGTACTTTCTGCCGAGATGATTCTGGCACTTGTGCTTGTCGCTGTTCTGGATGATGCATTTCTCAACATCAGGACTATGTAGAGAACATAAAGGATGTTTGAGATTATAAGATCAATTACAGAGGATTCCCACAAGTATAATGAAGAACAAAGACATTATAATTGCAAGTAATTGGCAATTAAAAACATGAGAGCACGAATAAGTTTTTATTAAGTTCGTTTAGAACTGGAGATGTACTTATCAGCTAATGACAAAAACGTGAAAATTGTTCTGCTAAGCTGTGTACCATTGCTGTATTTATAAACCTTTTGGCGCTAAAATTATCACCAGTAATATCACAAAAGTGGTATTTATTAGGAATATTTTACGAATAAAATAAGAATTTAAATATAATTTCCATAAACTTGGCTTACAAAAGTTTTATATTTTTATGCTTTTATTAAGAATACTGGGCTTTTCAAGCCATCTTGCAACAAACGAATATCGATTATCAGTAATACCAATAGAGAAGAGCCAATTACAGGTTTAGTGCTATTTCATAAATAGAATTACAATAAAAGTAATATATATATATATTTGAAATTCGCGAACGGAATATTAATACTTATGTAAAATGTTATACTTATGAATCTATCTATATCCATTTAGAAACCGTTTGACTGCAATAGACAAAAGACGATTATTACAATTACCGTTCGATTTTCTAATGTCAACTGAGAAAAACAAAATAGAGGTAACATTTTACCATTCTGAACAAAATGTTTATTAAAATTTACGGTTGCTTAGGCAGGTATTGTTACATAATTTATAAAATTATTTCAGACTATTTTGCTGAACATGCAAAAACAATAAAACTGTTTAATTAACATTAAATTAGTTAAATGTACAGTTATTGAAAACAGCTGTCAAGTTTGAATGAAGGGGCTGCAGTTTCATTGGATACAAAGGACATTTGGAAATTTGTAGATGAAGATGTGGAAACAAAATTCCGTACTTCAGTACAGCTGAATGATGTTCTTGATTAATCTGAATGCATGGTTTAAGATCAGAAGCGTTGAGGTGTCCCGTTAATTTTATTACTTCTTGTTCCTGGATTCCAGTTTGGGTCATTTGTGATACGAGAGGAGTGATTGGTTATTTTCCTCAATTTTTGCATCCAATCCTGCTTTCTCTGCTGCCATTTTGGTTCATTTAGTGAGTACGTTTGTTCCAACCGGACAGTTTTTGTACCAAACCCCGCTCTTCTGGTAACACTAATTGAGAGTGAGAAAGAAACGACCTGTTTTCACATTTATATTGCGTTTTCTCACCAACAATTTATATAGTCTAACAGGGCGTGTGTCTGGTTTTTCTGAATTTGGTGTAAGCCATTTAGTATCGGCTAACTTGTGATCGCCACCTTGGCAAGTTTTCGAAAATATGAAATTGTATGTTATTCTTTCCGTTGGAGTTCCATTACTTTTGATTTCTTCTTGGAAGTAGTGAGTTCGACACTTCAGCCCTTCCAGTTCCAATGAAGAAACATGAAAAATTTTCAATTGTAGGCCTATGGATATGTATCAGTATGTGCATTATAGTGGCTAGCTTCTGAAATATTTTTCTTAACTAGATTAGGTTAAAAATTAATAAATTATGTCTTGAAATCATAATAAAAGGAATGTAAGAGAACTAACCTTTCTTTTTTCTGGTGCTTTCTGTAGTTCTTTACCCTTTGCATTTCTTGCATCTGGGTACTTGCAAATTCCATATCGGAAATTGCGTTAAACTTCTCATTAAACTCAGCATTTTCGCTGTAACGTTCCACATCGTTTTTACTGAATATTCTTCTTCACTACTCTTTCTCACATTGATCGCCGAGTCTTTCAAAATTGTCACAATATCTTCAATTGAGTTGTTGGTAGCAGTTTGTGTCCCCTTTCACTACAAAATAAGTGTCTCCGTTTTTTCTTTGTATTCTATGGTTTGCAATTCCTAATGATAAGATCAATTTGCGCATGTGACCCATCACCAAAACGCTTTGCAGAACCCTCCATTTTGCATAATGATTGTCAATGGTTCATAATTTTGTTGCCATCAATAGCTCCCTACCGCTTGCTAAAAGTGGTCAGCGATGCGTGCTCAGGAATTATAGTGGGGGTATAAAGTTATCTACCCTGACCAGAAAGCAAATGCACGTCACGTGATAAAGTAGATTTGATAAAACTTTTCGATAATTTCATTGCGATATCAGATTGTGATTGGTCAATATTCAAAATTTTGTTTCATTTCATTGGTGGATTTTATGACCATCGAAAATTATATTATTAGAAAGTATAACACAACATCATTCTGTTAATAATAGATTGTGTTAACCTTTTCGGCACAACTACAATTTTAATTTAATTAATTAAACTTTATAATCAACTTTACCATTAATGAATTTCAAATTGCTGTACTTAAACACACTGTAACACATCCGAAAATAGGATGATTATTTTTATATAATATCGAAAGATGGATAAGATTGTCTACAAATTTAGGTTTATGTTGTCATGATCTGCGTGGCATTTCGTGCGAATCCGTTAAAAAAGTGACTGTTTTTTACTTCTTCATAACGGCTGAAAGTACTTATGCATTGTTTTGTGTTACTCATCTTCTTGTATCCTGTTTCAGTTTGCGTCGAATATAACTGATATTTGGTTAAAATAGGTTTTAATTACAAAGTTTTAAGAATGCAGAAGCAGCATTTGATTTATTTAAGGAAGCTCTTAAAACATCTCAGGTCATCAGCGTCCCATTCAATTCAGGGCGTGAAACGGCTGACAAATTTTGATCAGAGGTCTCTTCATTTAGGTTCTTTTAAGTGCCGTGGATCTACGACACGAGACCCATGGCTTTATTTCCCTTCTGAAGGAAGCTATATATCACTTTATCTTTTTATTGATTGTCACTTTTCTCCTTTCCATTCTACGTATATTGCACAATAGGCAGTTGAGAATTGAATATAATGACAAAAGTTTTTGTTATATAATTATTCTTGATAAGCTTTCTGTAATGACATTTAAGAACGGAGTTCACATATTCGGTTAGAAGGCTATTCTACCTCGCTTGAAACAATGGAAGCTGAATTGACGTGTTTTATTTCATTGACGCTGCAGTTTATGCTGAACAAAGAAACGCTGCAGATGATGATACTGTGGGTTACAGAGAAGCCTAACAATAGCCAACTTCGCAGTATGCGTACACTTGTATTGAAGCCTAGGAAATCGAAAGGGGCTATTGTATCATTATGTACACAGCATCTACCTCCTCCTCCAAATTTTTGATCAAGTTCTCCCTCCTTTCCTCTGCGGGTCAATGTTTATCGGGCAAAATGCCAGACTTCCAAGTTCTTAAAGGAGAACAACAAAAGATGTTATCAGTTCGCGAAATTATACAAGTTATAAATGACTACATGTAAGAACATTTGAATTTGGAATATTATTACGTATTTATTTCAACAGACACTTTGATTCGGTGTTATCACAAGGTCTGTTGGTTATGTGAACCCTCTAGTATCATTAGTTTTCTTTGTGCCGCACAAAGCCCTTTGCTTGAGAAGTACATTTCGAATTTATTGCTTTCCTCCTCTCTGGGAGGAAACAGCCAGCACGATGTTTGCCATTACGACTAAAAAATTACGAGAAAAATGCATCAGTTTTTTTTTTCAATATAGAAATCGAATTTGGGGTCTCTCTTCCCAATATTTCACTCGCTTGGCTGGGTAATTATCCCTTCCTAATATTTTTAATTGTTAGGCCTAATACTTTCAAAAGTACGATGTTTTTCTTCTGGCTTATAACCTTCTCTTAATCTCCATATGGTCAGAAACTAAAATAAGAAAAGCAGAATAAAATATACTTATAGATAACCTTCGCTAGTCATAACTTCTATTATAGGCATTCATAAATTCAGTAAAACATTAACCCAGATATAAGCGGTAGACCTAATATATTTGTAATAGTTATTTATATTTTATAAATTATTATAACAGTGCTTGGAAAATTAATGTGACGAAATTAAGGTATTCTATAAACTCAGATGCATAATTGGTCTTTAAACAATTTGTCCAAATCAATCATCCTTAAGGAGACAGTTTTTTCCTGTGTCATAATGGTAGAGTATTCTCACTACAGATACTAAAATTCCTGCATGATAATTACAAGTTATATTATAAAACCAGTCGAATAATAAACAATTTACAAATACACTAAAAATTAAAATATTTTACTAGTGTTTACATTTGTTGACTCTCTTGTTTGATTAATGAATGGCACAGGAAAAAAATATTACGAGATGCAAGGATTGTGTATCAGCATCTTATGAATCTTGTAAATGTCTACAGTCTCATAGAGACAAATTCCACTCATCATATTCCTCCCGGATATGCTGATTTATTCCTGGAGTGCTGAGGATTGTCTCGCAGCTTCCACAGCTGGTTTATAAAGACTCTTTAACGTCTTGCACTATGCACCGCATGCACATGTCAATTTAAACATCGCAAAAATACAGTGATTTTAGCTCTGCCATTATTCTGTCTCTGTAATGAAGGGGTTTACCGCAAATGCAATTGTCTGTCGATTTGATAAAAACACTGACAAGCGAAGGGTAGATTTGGAAACACATGGAAGTTAAGGGAAAAACATTTCAGGAATAAGATGGATTCTTCAACAATTTATACTTATAAACTCTCAAGTTTAGCACTACTAAAACACTTCTGTAGCAAGTGTATTATCTTGTATGTGTTGTTAATTGTGATGGGCTTATGAAAATGCAGTGCTTATTTACACAAAATACTTAAGAGAGAAACCACTCAACTTAATTAAATATATGCAAAACTGGAATTAAATTTAGTTTAGATATATGTCGAATTAATTTTACACTAATTAAATATCATTCACGTAACAAAAATATGTACATTTCGTTAAATACACATCAAACTAGTTAAAATGTCAAACTAATTAAATACATGTCAACTTAATTTTACACTAGTAAAATAATTAAATACATTTCACCTAACTAAAAATATGTCAATCTAATTAATACATACCAACCTAGTTAAATACGTGAAACTAGCTAAATATATATCAATTTAATTTTACACAAATTGACTTAATTACAATGCTCCTAACTATAGACATGCCAATCAAGTTAAAAACACCCCAACTTGTTTAAATAAACCATACTAATTAAATAAACCTAACTTTATTTTATACTATTAACTTAACTTTTTTATTTTATTTATTTAGGAACGCTCTTTAACATCTCAGGTCATCGGCGTCCCATTCAATTCAGGGCGTGAAACGACCAGTAAATTTTGCTCAGAGGCCTCTTTTTTCAGACTTGAGGTTCTTTATCATGCCGTAAATGTACCATACGGGACCCACGGCTTTACTTCCCTTCCGAAGGAAGTCATACTTAGGATTTTTACGCTCGAAAAAATCCATAGATCCTGGCCGGGATTGAACCCGCGATCTTGAGTTTAAAGGCAAGTACGGTTACCACTACACCACCAGGAGTGACAGAGTAACTTAATTAAATATATTTCATCTAACTTAAAACAAATGTTAATCATGTTACATACATATCAACCTAGTTAAATATGTCAAACTAATTAAACATATGTCAACTTAATGTCATACATATTAACTTAATTAAATACATTTCACCTAACTAAAAACATGTCAATCTAGTTAAATAACGTAAAAGTTGTAAAATACTCAAACTAACCAAGTGCATGTCAATTTAATTTTAAACACATAACTGAATTAAATACATTTATAAAATTACTAGCTTTATTGAAATAAATATATGTAGTTCGGCATCTTTAGATTTAAACATTAATCAGTAATAATATAAATCAGCTAAGCTTGCTACTCAAATACAATAAGGAATTAAAACGTTTATTTCAAACAGTCCAGAAAAAAAAAACGTAACTTTTAACATTAATTACATTCATATCTAATTATATCAATGAAATACTTCAACACGTGCAATTTTAGGTTACTTTTAAATCTCAAAGACAACTGCAAGTAATAAATTCCAGTCATTTAGGTTTTTATTTCCCTACTCCGTTTTCTGTTTCCTACAATTGGTTTGAAAGCTAAGATCGTTCCTACCATAGTATGTTGGTTTTTCTAATCTTAGTTGTGATATCCCTTTATGCATTTTTAATAATGACGTTACGTCTCTATGCCAGTGATTCCCAACCTAATTCTTTAACATTTCGTCCCCATTGTCTTTTTAACCATTTAAGAACTTTGCTGCTCTACGCTGGATTTTTAAAGGATATTTATTTGATATATCCTGTATGGGTCCCAACAAGCTGCTCCATACTACATTAAGATCCATACTAATGGTAAATAAAATTTTTCCTTAGATTTTGTACTGACTTTTTTTAGTGTTCCCATAACAAAGTGTACCCCCCTCCCCGCTTTCCTAGTAACACTATCCGACTCTTGTTACCGCGTTCTCCTACACGAACTCTGCTGTAGCCGGGTTGGCCAAGAGCGATGGCTTATCGACCGAGGCAGTCCTCATGACCGAACAGTAAGATACCTCCCTTCAGAAGTGACTCCGGGCTCGATCCCATTGGCGGTAAATCGCAGTAATGTGGCAGCACTTGCGAGGATTTTATACATCATGCACTTTCCCCTTCATTCCGTCAGCTATTCCGTCATTCACGCCAAAACTTCGTCATCTAATCCGCTATTGTTTAGCACGCGTGTAGTCATTATAAATTATTTTGCACTAAAACACGAGACTAATTAAATGTAAATTTTAATATGCGGAATAGATTTTCTATCGATAAATTTTTTGCATTAATTAATAAAGAGAATAACAATACCTAAGAAGTGCCACTTGCAATTGTGAAACAAATAAAACCATTGCTAAACGGCGGGAGTTTGCGGGCGAAGAGAGTAAAAGAGAATCCACTTAATCCTATATATGCTTGAAGCAGAATCCAGTCTACCACTTTGCTAATGCAGCCTGGTCGATGGAGTGAAATATATGCAGGTGGGTTCCTGCTTACATTGGGATTAAAGGTGTAGCAAACCGCCAGACAAGATAGGCAGCCCACATTACTTCCATTAGAGAAAGCTCCTGCAGTGTAGGCCAACCTTTTTGCGGATATTATTTTTCGTTCGTTGAATTTTCTCTCGCTCTTTTCCGCTCCTTTGTGAGGTATATTTTAATTCTCATATGGAAGGATAGCTTTTTCGATGCTTATGTATAGAAATCTTAATCCATCATAATTACGATCAACAGAGTTTTAACAAAACAATTTAAAACGGTCGATAAAGAATTTTTACAAGTGTTCAAACTAACAAATTATAATTTATTATTATAATTATAATTATTATTATTATTATTATTATTATTATTTACATGTTATAGATCAATTTGACATTTTTATTTATTTTAGCCAATGATTGGTGTACAATATTTAGTTTAAAGAAGTTATCAATTCTTCAAAATGTATACATTTCGTTATTGATTCTTACTTTTTCGTTGCTATATACGAAGGCTGTCAAGTAAAGAATTATATTTTTTACAAGCACACTTTTTGGCGTTAAACTTTAATTTTAAAAATTTCTGTTAGCTTAACGCGTAATTTTTCACGCAATACAAGTTCCATTGTTGTCACTTTCGGTTTCCGCCTATGAGAGGTGTGCAAGTTGAGATAAGTTCAAAAAGAGTGACACGCGATGAACAACATGCTGTTCGGAAATTCTGTTTTGGTTTCAACAAATTTTCATCTGAGGCTTATGAAATGTTACGGAGATCTGGAGAATGTGTTCCTTGCTATAGGAAAACTCGAAGATGGTTTAAAATGTTTAAAGATAGGAGGCAACCAATTTCATAGGAAGGTGGATTTGGCTTCAGTTTGTGCTCTAACGCAAGAAACATTGACAGGGCTGCTGTCATTGTGAGAAAGGATCGTCTAATGACATTAAGAATTCTTTCGGAAATTCTGAAAATTTCACTGGGTGCCACCCACACGTTGATAGCGGTAAAGTGTTTGTGCACAGTGAGTTTCAAGACTGCGGATTCCTGAACAAAAGCACGTTCTCGTGCAGGTTTGCAGGTACTTGAATATAATGTTACAGAAGTATGCGCATTTTTTTTTCAAAGGTGATTAAATTTTTGTTACTACATTTTGATCCTCAGAGCAAACAGCAAAGCTCTCTGTGAAATTTTCCATCATGAAGAGAGAATTGTTTACCAGCATGCCGTACCTGCACACACAACTGTAACTGCCAATACTACGGAGATGTCCTGAAAACTCTGCAAGGCCGTATCGCACGCAAAAGGAAGTCGATATTGTAAGACCGCACAGAGATATTCGCAAGTGTTGTTGCTGAATATCCCACAAAAATCAATGTGAAGTGTGTTCCTCACCCTCCATATAGTTCAGATTTAGCCTCGTGTAATTTTTTTCTTTTCCTCAAATTGAAAAAACATCTTCGCGGGATCATCAGAAGCACTGGTTAAGGCTTCGGAGGCGATTCTGGAGGCCTGTCACGAAATGGTTTCGAGCATTCTTTGAAGACTGTTAGAAATGCTGAGACAGTTGCATCCAACGGGATTCTTCGAGAAAGATCAAAAGTTGAGGATAAGTAAAAGTTTGTTGTCAAAAACATCATCAATATATTAGTGGTCATGCTCGGACCTTTGAAATGTAGTATAATACAGTGCAATAAAAGTTTCCCAATATTTTATCGCTTAAAACTTTTGAGATTTAGTTTCTGATGCAATCTGTACCTGGAAGATTGTATCGATTGCTACAGGAATTAGAAAATGTCTGTCATAACCGTTAGCATCACTGCTACAAGACTCTCTCACCTGATGTAAGGTTTGTCAAACAGGCAGCATCGGAACATTAGTCGTCAACAAACAGAAACAGAGTGAGGTACAATTAATTGACCATTTCATTCAGATTTATTTCATCCCATCCCATCTCATATATCATCATTCTCCAGAATTTTCCATGCCATTTTCCATATTTGTTTATTTCTTAACAGGCACATTCTTTCAGTGCCCTTGCTGCTGAATATCTGCCAAGGAGCCTTCATGGTAATTACAATTAAAGAGTAAATTATACAAAAATAAAAACACATACAAAGTTACACGTGAAAACGTTTAGCTGTTTCCATTAATGTAGGACCGGTTACATGTAAAAAAGTGAAATGATGCCCAAACCAGTTTACATTTCCTTAGTTGTTAGTACTATTCCGAAACTGTTGTGTTTTCTCTACCTGCATTTATTGTACACTTTATACTATCAAGGATTTTTTAATAGTGTTTAACACCCGTTTTTCTACTGAGGCATCGCAGGCGGTGGGCACTGATGATAGCTTTCACTACAGTGGCATTCATTTTTACAATGAAATACCTTCTGAAATTAAAAAGCCTCCCAAATCTTCAAGAAACATTTACGAAAATACTTAATGAGTAACTGCTATTATTAGTTGCATCTGAAATTTTTTTTTATTCATGCAATATTTCTCTAAAAATGATCATAGAACTGGATTATTTAATTTATTCCAAGGAATGTTGCTACATACTAAGGCTTACAAAGATTGGCTGAAATAGGATATTTGACTATATAGGGCATAACAAAACACTGGAACTAAGTGTAAATGTCATTTAGCGCAACTATATAGGATTACAAGAATGGACAAATGATGTAGGCAATACTTTTATGCAGTGGAAACAAATGTAAAAAAGTTTGAATTATAATTTCAGGTATTTTGGGGTGAGGGATAAAGTCCCATGCTGACTGTTATTAGACTTCAAAATGATAATATGCACTCCTTTGCTCCAAAGATGTTTTTAAAAAAAGTTCATTTTTTTCACGACTAAAACCACACATCTGATACATATTATTGCCAAAATTATGATATGCTATCATTTGTTTATGGTATTTAAGTATAATGATAATCTCACGCAAACTGTTTCCCTAGTACTGGAAGTGAAGAAAAAGGAGAAACGCAACAGTTCGTTTGTGACACTGAAGCCATTGGGTGCAGTATATTTGTTTCAAAAGTTGGCTCAAGAATAAAAGAGTATTGACTGGTAACTGCACACTTACTAGTTTCAGATTAAAGTGCTATCAGAAGAATCTCAGCATGAATTCGATGAGGAATGGCTATAAACTATGTCAGAAGAACCCTAAGCTCTAGACTTCAGAATATTCGCTAGGATATATCTTTCGGGAGTTATGATAGGAAATTTAACAACATTTTCACACAAGTTCTCCGTACAAAAAATGGGTACAAAGTTTTATATACCAAGTATCTTGGCATTCAATGAAAAATCACCTTCATCAACTGCAAACAAACATAACTGATCAGATCATGACCGAACGTACACTACAGTGAAAAGTTAGTTTTTATATAACTGTATCATTGATCGTATACATGAATATCACATAGATTTTCACACCGCCAATGACACCTTATGCAGTCTGGCATGATCAATCGAGTCAATAGACAACATGTCTCATAAAAATATACAATCGCAAGTAATTATTTTATATTTGTACCGATATTTGAAATAAGACATGCAGAAAGTTAATTAGAGGTTTGTTATGAACTACCTCTTCCGTAATTAAAAATACCGAACTAGATGAACAAATCCTCTAAATTTGGTGCAGTTATTTAAATTATGTACGAAGAACTTAGAGTTTAAGCAGGGAGAATACCTTTTTAGAAGGTCTTATAACTAGAGAGCAGAGAGCTATGAAACTTCATGTTTTAGAATTATTTCTGAGAAGCATTGTTTTTGTGCTTATGCAATAATTTAATAAGTCAAGTTTAATTTTTCACATTTTATAACATTTCGTATAACGTTTCATACATTAGTTCATTGTTATCCAATATTCCAATTTTATATTTTTCAAATTATTTTAAATGATCTAGTACGACTGAAGTTTTTTCAAGGTTTTATTTTGTAGTATATAGGAAATTCATCAGCATTGGATGTTAATGCGTTTCCAAATGGAAATCAACAATGCATAAATTATTTCAGTTCCAAATCATGTTATGTTTCTATTACTTGCAGACATTGTTAAAACCCCGCTGCAAGGGGTAATTTGATTCAGAGCTGACTTTTCTGAAACGTACTTATGCACTATTTAAAAAAAATAATCTGAAATATATGCATTTAATTTCTTAAAAGTTGTGGGGAAAATTTAGCACAACTTTGGAATAAATTTTAACATATAAAATATCAGCTATTCTGGTAGGATTGGTCAAATTTAGTATCAAGCAATTCTACAATAAGCTGAAAGCTGGTAAATTATAATACCAGATCCAATGTACAGTAAAGACCTTCGCAACCTCTTCTTTCGTTATGTTAACTAACACGCTCGGTCTTTCAAGAAGCCGAAAGTACATTTGGGTACATTTATTTGTTTATAATGTAAATATTTCTAATGGAACAGAAATATGTGCGTATCTAAGTGTTTCTTTTTTGTGGCACAGAATTAAATCGCCAGACAAATCATTTGTGACACTTCTAAGAAACATATTTCGATAATGACTAAATAATAAAAATACTTTATGTTCTTGTACAAACTGCACGTGTATGATATAAAAATATAAAATATTTGCAGTTCGTTACTTAAAAAGAAAGTGACTAGAAGGTAAGGTAAAATGTATTTCAGTTAACATAACATTGCAAAATATAGCACGATATAAGTACACTCCTTTCACATCAGTGACGTAGAGTGCAAATTTTCCTTGTCCAAATTAATTCTCAACGAGAGATGATACAATATGTTGCCAGAAAACACGGAGAAAATGCTTGTAATTTACTCTCAAAAGAGTGTATCGGATATTTCTAAAACCTAAAATATTGTAACAATTAAAGTATATTAAACCTTAATGTTCCCCTTTTAATTTGGATACGCCAAGTTGTCAACATTCATAACTTAGTAATGGACTTCAGGCTAGTTGTCAAGGGATCCATCAAGTTGGACACATAACCCTGTGCGTCTCCAAGTTCTTTTGATATTTATTCCAAAACTGCAGGTCCGAGCGAAGCGAATGCATCCAGTTGTTGTTCAAGTTTAGCGTTGGTTTCGTTGCTCGCGGCAAACCATCTTGATAATACCCCACAACGAGTTATCAGATGTGGTCAGGTCAGAGCTACATTCTAGAGGGAAGGGGATTTCATATTTTGTCAAAATTTTCTTCATATTTTTTCCGCCATTTATTTATACTTATGCTATTAAATTCATTAAACCATAACAATGCCTTTAAAGAAATATACGTAAGCTATCGCTAAAAATCTACAGATGCTATGTTTGAAGAAAACCACGTAAACGTTTTTTATATTATTCCAAAACCCTTGGCTTTAATTGTGCATTTCTTTATTTTAGAGAGTAAATCTCATTATACAGAGCGACCTAATGAACTATGACCATAGTTTGGAATGGTGTTAGAAAAGACTGACATGCACCTTTCTTCCAGATAAATCGTTGTCCTTCCTGTCGGTAGAGGCTTATTAAAACGTTCCTTAAATTATTCTCGTAGATGCTAATTGTCTCTCCTGTGTGAGGACTTTTGTGTATCCGTACATTTGCGACTAACTTCTCAACAGAAAACGAACTTATGCCATTTTAACTCGCAGAATGACGAATGAGTGACGCTCAGTGACAATTAACTAACAACAACGCACAAAACATTAACAATATTACTAATAATTAGAATATAATATAATGCGATATGCTAATAAAACTAGTAAATTACAGGCGGACTTTTCGAACACGCTGTACATATACTTTCGAGCTTATCATCACAGAACAAGCCTCAATACATCTATCATCTTTCAACAGTTCTCAATAGTCCAAAAATAATTTCGTCTTTAAACAGTTTTAAAATACTTTTCTTTCCACAGTAAATAAACCTGCATAAATTTTTAAATAACATTTTTTGTGTCTATGCACTGTACCCCGCCAAAATCCAATTATTTTTAAACTAAGCCACATTAAATAAGCATAGTACAGGAGCTATTCGGTTTATGGAAATATGCTAAAAGGAGATTTAAGCAATTCTAAGGTACAACATCATTTGAAATCTCAAATACACTAACGTCACATTCAAATCCATGGCCAACTGTAATAATGCCACTTGAGCGTAATTTGCTGAACTGTGGCACACAAGCAGTCACCGCCTCCACCACAATGATAATGCCCTAATATCCTATGATGAAATTCTCTGCCTACGTCATCGCGTGTCAAGAAAAGTGCAGACGACATCCCCTTTGCCAGAAAGCGAAATGCTTCTGGGAGCTAAGTAACGGAGCTGTCCAGCAAATGTCACAAGAGCACTGTTTCATCTAATTGGGCATGCCATATGGCAGTCTTAATTAACGGACTGCAACGCACCAAAACACCCACTTGCTGAAAAGGGCAACAATTTCTTTATCTGGTTTCCTGTTTTCCAACTCGTCTTATTAAGAATTTTACAAGATATCTATAGATTAACTAGGGCTTCATTGCTCATATAGGAAATGTACTAATGTTAGATTTTAGTGTTTCCTTAACACTATGAAAGCCATCCCAAGATTCAATGCATTTTTTGAAATTTCTGTAAGGAGTGAGAAAACGAAATGGTTGAAAGTGTGTTCGGTTGTCATTAAACGTATAAAATGCACGTATTTATTTTTAAAAATTTTAATTAAACAATAGACAATATCGCTAGATCACCAAATGTTTAATTTCAATTATCCTCTGCCAAGAGTTTCCCAAATATATCTTTCATAAAAGTAATAATAATTCTATAGAAAAGAGCAGGGTTTCCAGATCGTTGTAACTGATCGCTGTCGTCATTTTACACAAATAAATAACCCAAAAGCGGCTAATATTACATAAAATGAAGTAAAAATAAGCAATGTGATGGGAAATTGTTTATAAATTTCATCATAAGCAGAACCCAGAAAATTATTTTCCCATCACATTGCTTATTTTACTTCATTTTAGACAATTTCTATCACACAATTAAAGTACTTAAGCCAGGGCGTAATTGACCACGTCAAAACATGCACAAATAAGATAGGAACCAACACCCATCCAACATCCCACACTTTTAAATTCAACACTCCAAGCATCGCACACACAATTTTCGAATGACTAGATCGGCGAATGCCGAGGTTGCGTTATCTGCCTTGTAGATTACGGACGACCATTTCGCCGCAAACCGCGATAACGGAAGTCAGGATCTTGGCCACGCTTATTGAGGATTCCACCCATAGTACTCCACAGATTGCTCGGCGCTTGGGGATTACGCATTGTAATCGAGTTATCCACAACAACGGCTTGCATCCCTAACACTGCATTAAAGTCCTTGTGCCTGTCGATCGCTCTCCACGCATGACGTATTGTCATAAGTTTAGCTGCTAGGTGAAGTTGAAAGAGACCGGGGCTTCTTGGAACGGATACTTAGACTGACAAAGAAATCTTCAACCTTGAGGGCATATTTAATGCACACAGCAGCCTTGTAGGGCCCACCAAAATTCGCACGTAACGCATGAACGAGGACACCAGGTGCGCTGGGAGATGTGCGGACAGAGATCATCGGCAGCTGACTTTTGGGCCATATCTTCTCCCAGAACGCCGAGGGACGGAGCTATGTCCTTTATCTCCGCAATGCGCTTCCAGTGTTATTGGAAGGCGTCGCTCTACATGGAGCATGTGATACCGACAAGATGAGACGCCAGCACATTTCAGCCTTACTGCTCGACGAGAATGACTTCCCAATTTAAGCACGAATGGGTAGGTCGGGGAAGACTAGTGCTTCGGCACAATTTCATTACTTCCTGGGTGACCACGTGAAGGAAATGGTGTACAGAATGCAGAACAGGAAAGCGCAGAGTTGCTCGTTGGTGGAATGTAGTAGGTCGCCACCACCATCAGTGGGGATGAGGCAAAATGTTGCCCGTCAGTTTAGATTATGTCTGCAGATGAAAGGTGGTCATTTTGAACATCTTCTAAGATAGTTTACGCAAGTAATGTATGAATGTGCTGTTGTGCATTAAAGAATGATACAGTAAACAGGCAATGAAATTCATGTAAGAAGTTTTTTTTTTCGCAGTTCTTCCAACGTATCTATGCAGCCAAGAAATCCAGCATATTCAGAGACAAGTACATATTACACACATATGATAGTTGGCGTTTTCTTGCACTTAACTGCCATAACTACTTTCTATGGAACCAAAGTAACTATTACTACATTTTACTTCTAAATATAATTGTTTCTATCTTCATAATTGATCTAATTCCATGACAGATCCTATATCGAATTTCATCGCTACAATAATCGTTATCAGGCTCTGGTCTTTGAAGACAGCACTAGGTCGAAACCTTATGTAAATTCAGAAATAGTCTTATGTATATTTGTTTCCTTTTTATCTAGTGTGTTACAGATACCCTCCAGAGTGTGTGAATCTGCTTAAATAATAGTGCAATAGACTTTCCTTTGTGGAATTAATTTTGGCATTTTGATAATATTTGCGATATTTCTAAAATGCAAGTTAACAGTTTATTTCTAAACGTTTCAGAATACACTACTCACATCCTTGTTCCAGCGGAGGATGTATGGGATGACGATATCGTGAGGAAAGTCCAGTGGACAATTAAACACAATATACTCTCCTACAGACGCAGACAAAAATGTAGCTTGCTTCTCTTCTTCCAGGAGCGACGACACTGAACCTGTACAACAATAATTAAGGTATTAAATTGAATTTATTTCCTGAAGTATCTTATTTTAAGGAAAGATCAGCCTGAGTAAATATAAAACATAGAAAAGAATTTTAAGGGTTCATAGGAGAGCTGAAAATTGTAGGGTGGTAAAGAGTTCAGCAGTACTTGTGACAATGTTTTTTAAAATTGTGGCGATTCAAAACTGGTTAGACTTACTAAGGGGGGGGGGAACAAAGTTAAAATTCATTTGTTATCAGAAACAATTAAAAACATGGAAACTGAGAAATGGGCATCTTCCATAAAAAGGAGTTTGGAAAGAATAGCAATGGAGTAAGGTGGCAGAAGGAAGTTGGAAATAGAAGAAATGTTAAAAGTTAGAAGTAAAATTGTTATTGATAGTAAGGTAGTAGAAACTAACACAGTCTTACTGGAATTACAATAAGAACTAAGGAAGGGAAACATGTATAAATGTAATGAACAAAGGTCGGAAGTTAAGCAAACTTTATTTTCTATCTGGGTGGGTATATTTAACAGTAAGATAGACATGTTTCCGTATATTTGGGATCGATAGGGCCAGTTTTTTTTGGGGGGCTGGGCTTATTATAAGGTTTAAAACTTTTTTTTGTCTGTTTTGGATCGTTATTGCTTTTTACTGCAACCATTTACGAATTTTAAAAGTCACACGACGCATTTAAATATATCGAAGTGAAAAAAGTTACAAAATTAAATGGCATGTTCACCTCCAAAAATATTTATTGAGAATCTTGTTATACATTTATTTCTTTTTAAGCAGTTAAAACTTTCTCCTCAACGATACACTTAGCTCTTTAAATAGCAGAACCTTTATTAGCAAAAGGAATATAAGGTTACCTCGGGCATACGAATACCACAGAATAGAGAGGATGAGGGAAGTACTGTAGTTTTGCATAGTTCTGGAAAATGGCCTTGAATTGATCTGCGCGAGACAATTCTACGAAATTTGTGATAGCGATAACTTTTCAGCTGCATATGTAACAAGCAATTGCAAGCTAGAAAGATGGGAGCGGTATAGCTGTGTAATAAACCGTCCCTACAATGTATTTATGTACGGAAGTAAGAGATACTAACCTGATTCCTCTATAAACGCATAAACAAAAATGAACTCGACTAGAAACCACTGCACATCTTTCGCTTATTCGCCAGGATTATTCAAAACTACTTTACTTTGTCTTGATCAACATTTTCATGTATCCTTAAAGGTGAGTGTTCTGTTGTAACTGGTATGAGTCTTTCAGAAATAACTTGTTTTAAATGTGCTGCAATCATTTCAGTGAAAGTAGAACGTTCTTTTTCCACGATGAAAAATGTTCGCCCTGACAAACGGCCGACTATGACAGTTGATACTTTCAAAAAATGTTTGTTGTATTTGTAACCAAGTTAGGTATGCTAAGTATTTTAATTAATGTGATAAAAATTATTAAGTATCTTAATACCTATTTTTTATCAATTATGAGTGATATTACTATCTGTTTTCACTTTTAATAAATACCTATTTTAATTATATTACTGTCTATTCTCCGTATTTTAAGTGCCTGCCTATTTTAACCGAAATAAATGTCAGAACTTGAGGCTCTGATAGTGACAGGAGAAGACATAACAGCAATGACATGGCCGAGTCTGTGAGATGGAAAGGCAGAAAAGGACGGTGACTAAGGGGAAAGATGTGTGTTAAAGAAAAATTGGGTATAGAAGAATGTGAAGCTACAGAGTGCTGGAGGTCGCAGATTCTCTTCGAAAACTTTGTGAGGTCAAGAAGGAATAGGGCGGCATGTCTAAATTTGACATTGAATATGAGTAATTGGCAAGGGCTGTGTAAATTTATTAGGAAACTAAGTTGGGTAAGAGAAAATTCTCTGACTAGAAAGAACATAGCATATGACGCTACTTCTATTAGTTTTTTATTTTCTGTGTGTGTTTATATATGTATTGAATTATGTAGTTTTCTTGATTAATGGCCGTAATGATAATTTTAAGATGTCTACCATGTCTGCATCGTTTTTTCTATCATGGCTGGGAAAGAGGATTATTTCCTGACATTTTAGTACATAACAGTGTAGTTAATTCTGCTTTTTTAATTCAACATTTCTTATGTGTAAATAGTAGCACGAATGGCCTAGCTACACCCTTGCGCTAAATAAGAATTTAATTTATGTACGTGGTAAACCATTACTGAAATAAATACCTACGTGCTACTAAACGTACATGAGCTGAGAGGAAACTAGTAAATCTGTCTCATCCAGTGTGGGAATTCTAGATCCAGCAACTTGCCAAATTTTCACGCTTGATATAAAAATGGAAACGTTTTCTTAGACATGTGCACATGTTTCTGACTACTAACAGTTAACTGAGTATGAAGTAGGTATGTCATTCTATTCAGTGTCCGCATGCGTGCTACACCTGTTTCGTCAGGTTAACCACCGGAAAATCAAAGAAGGACTCAACAATAGCACAAACTCTCCCGCAGCTGTAGGCATCCTAGCATTCGACACCATTCCATGGCGAGTCTGTCTGCTGCTAAATCATTGACTGCTATTGGCTGAAGCTAAAATACTAGGACATTAGGGCATTACAAGAAGCTTGTGGGAGAGAGAAACGCTATTATAGAAATAGTGTTGTCATAAGTAATTTAAATTAATTTTATGTGAAACAATAACTCTATTGCCTTTACTTTTCGAGTGCCCTTGTGTTATTGCTGCGGTCAAACATGCAATGTCTCTATCGCTAGGATTAGGCTAGATATGTCAGTCTTGTACCCATGAGAAAGTTGGCTGATGCTGAGTGACGTCATAAGTAATATTGGCTGCACTTGCTGTGCTTCAGTTAAATGGACCTAGAGTTATTAACTATATAGCTCGTTGTAACATGCGCTATGCAGACCCATTAACGTTAGCAAATGCTGCTGCTTCGTCTCCCACCTCCGAATTGGGTAAATCCAAGTGTGCTTGTTGAATTACACTAGGAAACAAAACATTTATTGTCATACCTTCAGATGCGTTGATTCCGGAAATATCTTTGGAGTTTTCCTATTGGGCCTAATTCAAAGGATATCCAAGAAAAATCAAATTCTGAAATTCTTAATTGATAATTTAAATATTAATTGAAATTTGCTATTTTTAGGACAACGAAAGGTATTTGTTACTCAAAATAGGAGCAATAAATGAATTTATATAAACATTAACAATAAAATTAAGAAAACGCATATCTTCATAGGTCTTATTGACTGGTGGCTTGCTCTTGTAGTCAGAATTATTGTCCTTCCTCAGAAACCAGCAATAATCCCCCAGCATTGCAAAATCCCAAGGGCCTTGATAACGTTTTTCCATTGTAGCTTTGTCCTGACGAAAACGTGCCCCTGTTCATCATTTACAGCACCCAAATTTTCAGGGAAAAAGGTCCAAGTGTGAATGGAGGAATATACTTTTAGTGACATCTTATAACCCATTTATTTATAGCATTGCAGTAATGTGTCACTAAAGATGCATATTGTTCATCCTTCCTATTGCCAAGAAACCCTTCCTCCACTGATTTGAAAGCGCGCCAGGCCGCCAGTTCCACACGTGTTAGCTTACTTTCAAAAACTTCGTCTTTTAAAAGCTTCCTTATTTTGAGGCAACAAAAATACCCTCCTTAACTTTGCATGTATCAAACAGAGAAATAAATCATGCCGTCTTGAATAGGCTGTATTCTAGTAGTTTCAGCAAAATATTCTGCTGCTATTACCTAGATCCAAAGATCCTCCCCCCAAATTTAAATGCCGCTCTAGATCAAAACCTGATTGATCGAACAGCTGTATAATGTTTCTAGTGTTATGGAGCTCATATAAGTTGACCCACTTGAACTAAGAGGCTTATTTGAATCATCACCGCTGTTACTGTCAATTTCTTCAAATCGTTTTGTGGAAACTGGCACTGATAAAGTAAACAGGACTGGTACAATTTCTGTTGACACATTTCATTGGATTTTGTTTTCTTAGTCAACCCTGATACTTTTAACATACAGAAATGGCAGTCAACCACGTGATTTTGTCATAAATATGGCGAATGGTAAGAATTTTAATTTTCCATATAACCATTTTCTGAAATTAGTTTTACAAGTAGTGTAACAAGGAGCCTTTTTTTTATATTGGCCATTCAGTTTTGCAACCAAAGTAGTGAAAGTAAGTTTTGTTTCAAATATAATAATTTTTTATCTTTTGGGATTTTCCACAAACATTATATGAATGATTACGACACTGAAATCTCTCACTTTTGTCTATGCTTAATACAGAAATAAAGTTCCTACACCTGCCAACAATAATACACCACTAGCTTGCTTCAAAGAACTACAGCACTAAACTAAATCATCAAACCAAAACTCCAAACGAACATATATATCGGACTGTTATCTCTTAAGTTTTACACTTCTTTTCATGCAAACTTTCGCAACGGCGCTCCCATCCAAACAAGGGACCTCTGCTAATACGTGACAAACAATAAATTTAGGAATTAGGGAACATTATCAAGCGTAATAATTATGTATAATAATTTATTTGGCAATTATATAAAATGTAAGGAATAAATTCTTAGTACATACTGTATATAACATTAATATAGTTATATAATATATACTATTATATACATAATATAGTCATTGTCGGACATCGAACATAAGCAAAAACTGACAACCGATAGGCAAGTTTAAATGAGATAGTGAGTTTCTACATATCAATATTAACAAGAAATAGTCATCATTGTGCCAAAGTGTTATCTTTGTGTTGAGCTGTTTTATATAAATAATCTAGAAAAGTGTTACGTAGGGTTTACATCGCCGACGAAATCGTCTTGTCTGTTATGTTGATCATTGATTTGCATCCAGGCAGCAGACATTTCTTACTGAATCATCAATTAGCAACATTAATATGTGAGATGCAAAGATCCAAATTAGAAATTTACTGGAATAGGTACACATTAGGTAGTTTTGCTTGTCCAGCAAGAAATATCCTAAAGGTCTCATGACATTATAAATTTTTTCGTGAGTCAAGGAGGTACCCTAAACCTAGACCCAGAACGCTTTCATCCTTTAAAAAAATGTTTTCACAATTTATAAAGTCATCTCATATATTATCAATGTTCACCCCCTGTAGTGCTTCAGAAGTAAAAACGGGCGTTCAACATTGTTAAAAGAATTTCTTTCGCGAAAATAGTTAACTCTAAAGCAACGTGTGCTGTTTGTTTACGACTTTCTCGATCAACTACCTATTTACAGAACTGCAGTTTACAATATTGTACACAAATTGAATATGCCAGTGCCAAACATAAACTACGAACTAAAATGTACAGTTTTAACGGAAGAGAAATTGACGCAAATCTTGAACGTTCGTCAACAGAACCCCTCTGAAAATAGCACAGCAAATGAGGGATTCGGAATGTAAAGTAGAGCATTAGCAAAGAAATCAGAGGCCAAAATTAATGAGTCACAGATTGTGTTCTCCCAATATACAGTCGAGGGGGGACAACACTTTCATTATGATTGTATACACGAGCACGGATAAAGATGGTCAATACTATTAAAACACGATGCCGGTAGAAATCGTGGTAAAACAGTATATGTACAGAGCTATACAAACATAATGCATTATATTGATATAAAAATTAATGATTTTTATACCATTTTGAGGACTGCAGTTATACAAATGTTCATTCTAAAGTATAGTGTCAAATTAGGGTACTCTTTGCTTATAATTAAAATGTAAATTATTTAATGGAGAAATTACTTATATCACAAGCTCCATACAAATATCAGCCGAATTAATCACTCACAATTTTAAAAATACAAGAGACGTGTAATTTTGAATCATACATTGCAGCATGCACTGGTGCTAGACTCCGCAATAAAAATAGAATTTCAAAAGGAAATTTTAGCATCAAGTATAGCTATTGTAATCATCACTGAAACAAGAGGAATAAAAGTTTGAATAGATTTTGAAAAAAATATTTTACGATTTATGGAGGCACACTAATCATAAAGAAAACAATAACAGGCGTGGCCATACTTATAATCAGTACTATAAATAAATAATATATATACATATAAATGGTATGATGAACGAATTATAATGTTTAGATATAAGATTGAATACAGTGATGGTATTTATGCTCCAGAAAAGTCTCAAGGAGGATTCAGAACGCATAAACAGCTACAGTCTATGTTGGACATAAACTGGAGACTTCAATGCTAGAATAGAAAATATCTCAGTCCCAAATAATATAGTTGGTCAAAACTGAGAATGCTATTGACATAGGAAATGGGAAATTGTACTCAGGTTTCGCAAACTACAATAATACACGTATAACGAGTTCATATTTTCGATTCTAGAAGACAGGTTTCAGCTCAATCATACCCCATTTATTAAGAGAACCATTCGTTAAATACCGTTATGAAAAAAGATTCGTTCAATAGGTTAGAGAAGAAAAACGAGAAAAAAAATCAATGAAAATTGCTTAGGTGCTGGAACAAAGTGAAAGAGAAAAAGGAAACGAACATTTAATATTTGAAATTGTAAACTTAGAATGCAGTAGAGGAAAAGAAGTCAGCTTATTTTAAACAGTCACACATTAAATAACCTGACGATTTAATAAAATATAATAATTCTCAAAAGAATGGTTTCACCCTGCCATAGAGAAAGTTAAGATAGAAATTTTGTAAATATGGAACATGATATTCATGGAAGGTAAATAAGTTCTTACAAAATAAGCACCCGAATCAACAACAGAAAGATACTGCAGTTATCAAATGAAGATTAGACTCATCACTTAATAAAGCAAGCGCACATGATAGAACTAAAGACCAAACGGATGTCTTAACCTACACATATGGATCAAAAACCGAAAACCATATTGATGCAGGAAACGTCGCAGTGAAAGACTTGAAAGACATTTATACTAACGCATATAGACTACATTCCATTTATATAGTTTTTATGCAAGATTCTGGGGAATAATATGGCTATAGACTGGATCCAAAAACAAAAGAAGAGATACACATTCTGTAATCGCGTTCCCCCTCCCAATCAGAAAGAAAACTATCAATCTCGACTTATTTACAATATCGTTTTACTGGACAGGCAGTCTGAGGCAATGAACGAGCAGATTATTCTGCCAAGATTGTAGCTAGCCTCAACACAACTGTTGTACACAATGCACTGTCCAAGATAAGGAGTAAACAGTTGCTAAATTATTATTATTATTATTATTATTATTATTATTATTATTATTATTATTATTATTATTATTATTATTATTATTATTATTATTATTATTATTATTATTATTATTATTATTATTATTATTATTATGTAAAATTTGGAATGACATCTACGCCAAATCTGAAAAACTGCTAATATTAAACCATTTATCTCTCCAAATTTTTACAGACTCTCCTTGTCTCTCTGGCCAAACGACGTCCTTATGCAGTTTTTATCTCTACAAAACGAAGAAAAAGCTATCGCCAAACTGCAACTGCTCACATATACTGCTTATCGACTCCTAACAGAATGCACCCTGTTTTTAAGAGACTGACCAACTGTATTGCATTCTCTTCCCCTATTGCTGGTAATTAGCGAACTTCCTTCAATATGTTTTCGACAAACTTAAAAACTAAAATTAAAATGTTATAAAATATTGCAAATATCTCGTGATATATGTTTAGGTAGAATATGAATTTAACATTCTTCGTTGAAATAAAAATAGCAATTAAAATAATAAACAAATGAAGAAACATCTTATCAATTTACTGAAGCAGGTAGAATATAACCTCTGGAATTTTAGGAAGCATTATGAAAATAAAAATGCATAAGAACCTCCTGGAGCTGATAATGTTAATACAGAATTAATAACATGTACAATTGAACGAGTGATATCCTTTTGAAAATTAAAATCAATGCTTGCAATAGAGAAACATCCTCGGCGACAGGAGGAAGTAAATGTTATCCCTATTTTTAACTAGGAAATAGAAATAACTGTGCAAACTACAGAGGAATAAACTTGCTTAATGAAGCGTTGTAAAATAATCATTGAAAGGGTTCAAAATTTTGCACATTTCGTTTTATTGGAGGATCAATCAGGATATAAAAAGGTGGATTAAATATTGACATACATTTATATTAATGAAAATAATAGAAAACACAAACTAAAACAAGCCACAAAAATAATTCAATAATGTTAAAAGGGAGAAACTTTGGAAAATAATGAATAAATCAGGAATTCCGCATCCGGTTCAACTCATAAGAACACATATAAAACACTAAAATATGCTACGAATCAAAATAAGGAAAAATATATACTGAAAATATTAATTTATGCGTACTTGCAGCTTATAACGTTGTTTAATTTACATTTAGAAATTGTAAAATACAAGTAATAATCTTGATATTTTAGATTACTTAAAAACATGAAAATTTTTGGAAATTTTGTTTGCAAACCAGCAAATAATTGCATTCATTGATAAAAACATATCGCATTATTTAAAGTAACAAAACTAAATCTTACAATATCAAATGAGAAATAATTAGTTGTGACTTTTTCGGGTAACTGCATGACAAGGTCTAAGATAAGTACTGGAAAACCAAATAATTGAATAGGAACTCAATTTACGTTGAAATTATAACCAATGAATAACCAAATTTAACATTGCCGATTGACATCAAGAAAACCAAACTAGAGAAAATTATAATACCAATGGTGTTACTTTCAGGATTCTAATTCAAGTAGTTTGAAAGCTATAATAATATGAAAAATTTAAATATCTACAGCTGTCTACTCCATTTAACTGCTTAGTTACTAGGCTACAATTTTCGTATGTTAACTTTTCTTGTTTAGTATGTTTAGTTTTTCTTTTTTTCTTTCTGAATTTCCAAGAAAGCTCATGTGTTTTTACTGTACCATGTGTGAAAACTGGTCTTCACAGGTTGTGTTCATAATGATGACCTCAGCTACAGTACAACGTTCGGTCTGTCACGTAAAGATTGCTGAATACGTCGTTTCATATTTTCTGGTGTAGTCGGTATGTTCTTGTGTTTTTAGCTTTCCCCCACAGAGAAATGTCTAAAGGGGTCAAATATGGTGAACGGGCAGGCCAACGTACAGCTTCCTTCGTCCAATCCTACGATTTTGAAACACTCGGTGAAGACAAGAGTAGTGCGTCTATTGGAATATCTCTCAACGTACACACGACGAGAAAGAACAGCATTCTTTCTCCATTCTCCATGTCCACTTTTTCAGCTTTAGTAAATATCATCTTCCATCACCTCCTATTTCAAGAACTATCATAAAGCACTGGCAATGAAGTTCCAATATAATCAGTGAAAAGGAAAGAAAATACAAACAAACATATGAACATCGTAGCCTTGTAACTAAACAATTAAATGGGACAGATACTTAAAATGTTCATATTACTATAGCTCGTAAATTACTTGCATTAGAATCGTGCAAGAAACACCAGTGAATTTCTAATTTCCCTTACTTTTATTTTCTTGGTGTCAACAGGCAATGTTACATTTGAAAAAATGTAACGTTATCTATAAATACACATTCTAGTAATTATTTGTGCATGTGCTGCAGTTATGAGCCTCTCCCTAAGCTTCAAATTCTATGACTGCAGCACCTCCCATTTCAGAAATATTTGCCTTGCAAGGTTTAGATAATTCGCACATTTGTGTGTGGGTGTGTGTGCAGCAAAAGAGACTATAATATTTACATTAGATGAATGAATGAATGAATGAATGAATGAATATTGTTTACCCCCGTTTTTGCTACAGAGGCACCACAGACACTGATGATAAATGGGATGAAATGATATATTGGGAAAGGATTTATTTTAAGGAAGGAATCGTTCCAGGCCTAAGTTTATGGCATAGGCCATTTATGAGGACTGAGGAAAATCTGGAAAAAACTTCATTCAGGGAGGACGGTTCTGGCGGGATTCGAACCCCAGACCTCCCGCTTACAAGTCAGCGCCTTAAAGACCTCGGCCACCCGTGACGGTACATTAGATGAACTATTAGGCAACAGAAATGTAAGAGTAACAATTAATATGCATCGCTTGTTTGAAAGATAGCCCCTCATCTGAAACCGTGACTACATTTGTTTATTCATCAGAAGGAGCTGATAGGGGTTAGATTGCACTAGCTTTGATATGCGCGATAACAACAAAACTACACATGCTTGAGAAATGGGACACTTACCTGGTCCCACTACAAGAAGCGCCGCGACGGATACGAAAAGACGCCTCAAGCCCCTTATAGTGTCCATGGTCAACAAGTGTCTCTTCTATTCTTCATATATTTTGTTCATCTACCGCTTCTGAAATTCAAGAAAGACACTCTTAATAATCCGACTTGCATTGTAGTATTTAGTGCCTAAAGAAGTCCTAATATAATATTTTATTGTTATTATTTACTTCACTCTCTATGCAATGTTCTTACTTCTTAAGGCATTTCTAATTGTGTAACTATATATACGGATTGTTAAAATGAAACATAGATGGCTATTTTGATATGAACACAACATGTACTGGAGTATACACTATATTACGATGACAATATACAGAAGAAGTTTGAGGGTCTACAGATAATCAATTCCTCAGGCACCTGTCCCAAAAGTGAATACATTTCTTTATATCCTAGCGAAGAAGGCTTGATCTGTAGTGAAACGCTTACCTTTCCACGGCCTTCTTCAATTGGCCAAACATGTGACAGTCGCAACCGGAGATATGTGGGCTGTAAGGTTTGTTATTCATAAGACCCCAGCAAAAACAATGCATTATGTCCAGAGTTACGTTGACAGTGTATGCGTGCGTTATCGTAAAGCACAAGCCCACCTTATAACTATTTTTATGATCCTTCGCAGGATCTGTAAGATGATTCAGTAACATTTAGCAAGAATTGAATCATGCATCCATTACATACAATTGCTGTTTCAACCAGACAACTGACTTAAGACTGCCCACATTCTATGCTCTTACAACGGATACTAAGCTATGCCGTGCTGCCACCTTGTCCGCCCCATCAACAATTTGCAGTGTTGCCGGCGTGAACAATCCGTATATTTCATTATTTGCCAGCGCAGATACTTCTCTTTCTTAATCTAAGATAAAGTATATTTTAAAATAACTTTCTAAAGTAGCGCCTCTGGTATTTAGAGATGGGTCATACTTGATATGTTTTAGTCGCGATACCCAATATTTCGATACTTTCCTATTTTTATAAAATAAGTTTATTATATAATAATTTTCACGTCCTTAATATGTCAAACGAATGTGAATTTCCTTACTCACTGAGTTGGGATTCAGTAAAAATAATTTTAGGAACTGAGGTGATTTGTTTCTTTAGGTTGCTAGTCTTGTGAGATTTTTCCACCTCGAGGAAAACTGCTTTTAAAAATCAACAAATGATGCGTTATCATCCACAGAATACATTTAAAAATAGTACAAAACTTCCCTTACAATATTCTAAACAGGTGGACCATGAAATGCACCGTCTTCTGTCACTTCATAATAACAACTGACGTGAATATAACAAGATAACAATGTAAAATGGGTTGATTTTGAGTTGTTTTTGGTTTATTTGTGGACGCTCTTTAACATCTCAGGTCATCAGCATCCCATGCAAATCAGGGGGTGAAACGGCTGATAAATTTGCTCAGAGGCCTGTTCTTTCAGGCTGGAAGTTCTTTTACGTGCCGTAAATGTACGACACGGGACCCACGGATTTACTTCCTTTCCGAAGGAAGCCATACTTAGGATTTTTACGCCCAAAAATCCATCGACCCTGGCCGGGATTGAACCCACGATCTTGGGTTTAGGAAGCAAGTATGGTACATGGTACCCACTACACCACCAGGACCAATGTAAAATGAGCACTTATATTAAAGAAGCTAAAGTAGGACATTGTTACAATAAATTGGAGGTTATTTAGTAAGCGGAGCTACAGTTTTTATTGCCCTGGTACGCGATTTTGTAGCTTAGACATACAGTCGCCAGTTCATTTGCAGAAATATAAGAAAGGAGGGTAGCTTTTATTATGGGGTCAATGATCGAGATTAGAAGAGCACCAGGTTTCTTTTATTTAGAAGCTTATGACCACTTTAAAATGTGCTGCTTTTGACATTAATTCAAATCGTTCAATTAACAAAGTATCTGCTCTTGCAAGGAGCGTCTTCAATATCGATACTTTTAAGTATCGAAGGTATCGAGAACATTCTCATATTTACATATATCTGTGACTTTGCTAAAACATCTTAGGGAAGATAAAGCTGATCAGCATAAAAAATATTATGTACGAAAGCGCTTCTTTTGGGAGCTAGACACTTTGTTGTGTGTATAATACAGTCTAAATATCATTAGTATATAACCTTAGTAAATTAAATCAGTTTTTTTAATGCATACATTGCTATGGCCATGGTATTGTTTAGTGTTAGTAGTAGTGTGGAAGTCTTTATCGGCAACACCAGCCAACTCATATCATGTTTACATGACTTCACCAACGATTGCTGGATACAGGGAGTCTACAAACAAACTTCATAGACAGATGTGCTACAAGAACTGGTAGAACTTCTGCCTTTGAAGAACTGCTGGATCGTTAGATGGAGCAGCCCCATGTGAATATACACTGATTGCAAATCGATAGGTTCTTCACACATGTCAGTGTGGAGAGTCGTATATAAGCATTGAAGAAAGAAGAGGCCTCTGAACAAAATTTATCTGTCGTTTCACTCCCTGAATTAAACGACCAGAAATATAAAAGAAACGCCTTAAATAAACCAATTAAATAAGTATGCAATGTAATGCAGTGTACTCAAATGATACCATAGAAAAGAGAGGGCTGGAGAAGTTTCCTGCAGGAATAACTCCAAATTTACAAGAAAAGTATTTGAGTTCGAACAAACACGTTTGAAGCAAAATCTCGTGAGGGATCAAGATTTAGGGGGCCTTTACTGTACTGATGATATTCGTTCTTCTGCAAACTTCTGCAGTCGTCCGTTTATATGTTGGACGATATTTCTTCAGGTAATGTAAAGTATATACTGGAGGTTAACAAATTTTATAAAATTATATTCCAATAACCTGCAACCAAAATTGTGTATATTTTCTTTATCATGAAATTAAATTCTGTCATCAATTATCTGGGGATGTTTAATGCTTCTTGTGCATGGCAAACAGCAGGTTAACTGGAAGCTGTCCGTGACTCCCCATGGATTACAGAGTAATTTAAATAATTAATATTTGTAATTTTAAATCAATGATTCTGTGATTTCTCACAAGTATATTGTGCTTTCTGTATATAGGAAACTTCGGTTACAAAACTCATGCAAGTAGAATTAAGGTCATATAGTATTTAAGACTGAATATAATGTCTATGATGTGTAATTTTAGCAATATTTGAGATAACATGTAATATTATAGCAAAGTAAGAAAAAACTCCGAACAGAGTAAGCCTTGGCAAAAGTCACACAATTGAAACTAACCCCTTTAGGAATGCGAGCAAAATTTTCGCTCGGGAAGTGACAGGTGTGTGGGTACACAGGTCATTGACATAACGTGTAAAATTTGTTTGAAGTAAGCTGATTGACGAATGAGTGACACGTGCTCTGCCAAAATTTGTCCAGCAAATAGGAATGGATTTCGATGATGTCAACATTGACCTATGAGCATGGTGAGAACAAAAGCGGCGGGAATATTTCGCGTCGCTTTAAGGGGAAAGCGTTAATTTTTCTAGAGTATATAAGAAATAAGTTTTGCCTAATAAGGGGGCAGTCTCAAAATTCTCCAGGCCAAGATGAGCTGCCACGTCACCCGGTTAGAGGAAGAACATCCTAATTCCGAGTTACAAGATTCGGCATCAAGGGGGCAGTCTCAAAATTCTCAGACCTAGATAGTGCTGCTACCTCGCCCAAGCTGTTAGAGGAAGAACAACCTAAGTTCGGCATCAACGGGACTCGACAATCAATCAACGCGCGAGCTACATATAGCACCATTGTGCTGCATAAAATACCGTCGAAGTAGCAATTTCTTATTTTAGGCACCATTCGGTAAGCGCAACCAGATTTACGTGTTTGCCAAGTTTACCTTGCCAGTGATCCGGATTGAGACATGAGTTGATGTGATTATACTTGTTTGGGAGAATAAACAACCTCAGCAACTAAATCACAAGAAGTTATTTATTGGCGAATTCCATATAGAATTCTCATTCACTCAGCTCTGTCTAGCTTACAGCTGTCAGAAATTAGTGGAGGGAGAGAGAGAGAGTCATGGAAGTACAGTTGGTGCCCTTCAGCAGTCGTGGCGAAATCTGCGGAGGGCTTAAATTAATTCACACAACTGTATGGTAGCATACAGCCCAATTCCCATCCCCCGCCGACTATCCTGTTTCAAACTTGTGAATAACTTCAGACAGTTTAATCGATATGACGTTCAGCACTGACATTATAGAATGTGTAATTATGACACATAACCAACTTGCTAAAGCCGGTGTTTTGTAATCATTCTTATTACTTTCAGAGTTTTATTGAACTTGTACTAGTGTGTCTACTACTTGCACAGCTTTGCAGAAAAATGATACTCACTAAAAATTTAGGAGTTTGTCTTACAATATAAATTTAATAACAGATATGTTTATTCTAAACCAAATACTTTCCTTTTTAGAGGAATTCAAAGAAAATATTGTGGAATATAGGTGAATGACAATGTGGGGGAAATGCATTGTAGATTAAGTTCGTTAAGAAGGTGAATTGGCGATTGGGAAACATTGCATGTATGTAGGCAAAATTAGAGTCTGCGCATGCGCAAGGAAGAAGTGTGCTGTTTAATGGTCTTCAGAGAGAGACGAGTCTGGAAGCTCGAGGTTAGAGGTTGTGCCACCATCCCTCCCGACAATCCATCTTAGTTAATGTCAATCATGAATGTAAGTGTTAACTATTCATTATAAAGACTTTAAATAATGTCTAAATAATGTTTGTGTTTTCAGTGAATACCCAAGCCTCATTATTTCCTCAATATGATTTTGTTTTACTTGTGATGTTTAGGATTGCTTTAGATTAGTGTGGCGATTTACATTCCTAGTACTCAGTCACGGCCCAGTTTGTTAAATTAAATATGGAATGAGCTTTTAGGAGAATGGAAACAAGGGAGTCGTGACAATATCAAGGCAAAAAATTGGAAGAATTACGGAAGCAGAGCTTCTGCGAGTGAATGGAAATTTCATTAAAAGATATCAGAAATGTGCAACTGCGGACACATGCTAAAAATAACTCTGCACCACTCAAATCAACTTTACAAATTAGTGCTCTTCGCCAGCTCAACCCTCGTTCGCGGTTTTATTTTAATTCATGTAGCAGTAATGCCTATACTAGACACCAACATATACATTTTGAAAATCTACCTATTTCAGCGGAATTCTTTGCTACTCTTGTTCGAATCACTGGTTTTATTGCCATGTTTCTTGTTTTTCAACTTAATCGGTAAACATAAAAAAAGAAGTTTTGGTTGCCAACTTTAAAAGTAACAATACCCATATCCGCAATTCTTTTTCATTCTCTACTGTCAATGAAAAAAGTAAAAGTGAAGAAAACTTTTCGAGGATATCTTGTTTTGAACACAGCTTACACTCTGGGGATGAGAAAAGGAAAAGGAAACAAAAAGAGAGCAAATCATGAACCTTGCAGCCGAAATTCATGTGTCAGGCAGATAAAATAACACTTAAAACAACGGCGTGGAAAAGGCGGAACAAATGGGCTCAAAAATATGAGCGCATGCAGAGCAATAACAATACTTTATATTAACTTTATTATCCCTTTAGAGCCAAGTTGCTTTATGTATGAGATTTCAGCTTAATGTTCGCTTTCCTCGATCCCTTGGTTAGAACATTATACGGTTCCCAAAGTTTTGGTTTTCAATTCTTTTACTAAATAAATATTCGTTCCTTGGGTGTCATTTACTCTAAAATATTAAGTGTGCAATATTTTATACACTTTTTTAAATCTAATGAATCATTCAGCTATTTTGTCCTGCAAGCATTTTAACATTTTTACAAAAGGTTCTCCTTTATATAACTCAGACTTAAGGAGAGATCAGGGGCACTATATTACTAATGCGAAGTTATTCATTTTTATTTGCCTTTTTCTCAGAAAGTATTACAGATACCTCAGTGAAACTTGTACTGCATTATAATATCTGAGCTCTAGTTTGGAGCATGTGCTTTGTGAAAATAATAAGTTACTATTTTAGTAATAGACATCTTTTTTATAAAAATAAAATTAATTCGTATATATATTGTGAATTTTTCACTTGCAACTAAATAGCGTAAAATTTAATACAACTAATTGTAAATTTCCAAATTACCTACTAATCCATTTCCTAAACCTGCATCTGCACACACATTACAAGAGACAGTTTCATTTAACGCTGCAATTAAAATATTCAAATCATTCACTATATTAATATTTCCTTTGTCTTCAATATCTTCTATATGATTACCAGGGGGAGTGTAAGAAATTGTTTAACATTCACTGAATTATTATTTTCATAAATAGGCCTATTATTTTCGTTATCACGATTGCCGTGCTTTATTTGATAAATTTTATAATACCTATTTCCTTTGTTTTTAGATTTTTATAAACCCTAGTGAATCTAGGCATGATATTAGATGTCGGTCCTGGTGGTGTAGTGGTTACCATATTTGCCTCCTACACCCAAGAACGCGGGTTCGAACCCGGCCAGAACCGATGGATTTTTTCGGGCGTAAAAATCTTAAGTATGGCTTCCTTCGGAAGAGAAGTAAAGCCGTGGGTTCCGTGTCGTACATTTACGGCACGAAAAAGAACCTCAAACCTGAAAGATAGGCCTCTGAGCAAAATTTGTCGGCCGTTTCACGCCCTGAGTTGAATGGGACGCTGATGACCTGAGATGTTAAAGAGCGTCCATAAATAAATCAATAAAAATGATAATAGATGTATTTAGAGGAATAAACCTTGTGGCATGTATAGCTTGAAAAACACAAAATAAATCTCCAAAAAACCTTTCCAATTTCTTCAAAAATTAAATACACAATACTGTTATTGATATTTAAAACAGTAATATCTACAAAATACATCAAACCACAGCGTCCTATAAAAATGGTTTCACAGATATTCTCATGTTTATGCAATAGTGCGGATGTTAAATTTTTGACACATAAAAACAGTATACGTAATAAAAGTATTTACATATATATTTTTCAATAAATTATATACCAAATTAAGCAGAAAGGTCCAGATAATTATTTGTAATAAAAAACTAAAATTTGATTTGATTTTTTAAAATTTGATATCTGATCTTACCTTAAGTTTAAGAAAAATTGTGTTCATTTTAGTTCCTGGTGATATAAATTTTGTGTCAGTAGTGGCTTCTGCCTTTGAACCAAAAAAAAAAAAAAAAAAAAAAAAATACCAGGGGTAACTTTGTAATTTATTCAAACCAATTAAAAAAATGGAATAAATATCATTTTCTACATAATTTCCCAATTTTCAAACACAATTATTCCAATTGATGGAACGTTTCTTAACCTCATAAATGAAGAAAGTGGCGCTGAATTTCAAGCGAGTTGCACGAATGCGTCCACACCTTCAAATCGTCATCCCCCAATGCTTCGACACAAACACACGGTAATGCAAGTATGGATGTTTCAATGCTATCCAGTAGACAGTCTCAAAATTTCTATTATCAAAGCAGTTGTATACAGGAGGCCGTTGTCTTGGAGAAGAACTTCTCGAATCAATTATTGACATCTTTTACGTGATGAGCAGCCTTTGCCTCAACTAGAGGCTGGCAGCTATAAGCAACACATTTATGAAGAAACATCCATGAACAAAATGCTTTGGGAGTCTCAGGAAACTGTCTAAGAGATTCTTCCCAGCTGAAAGGAGAGTGGATTCCCTCTTTCCCCTCAGTCCATGCTCGCTTGCTTCGACACAGAAGTTTATTGGTATATAGCAAACAAGCTCACTGCTGTCCACGACTTGCGGGCAGGCCATCCTGTTATTCCGGGAAATTTCTTATTATTATTTGGCCATTTAACATCTTTGATCATTAGCATATTACACAATATAGGCTGTGAAATAGCCGATAAATTTTGCTCAGAGCTCTCTTGAGGTTCTTTTACGTGCCATAAATCTACGATACTGTACCAACGATTTTACTCCGAATGAAGCCATGCTTGGATTTTTACGCCCTTAAAAATCCACCAATCCTGTTCAAGTATAAACCGCGACCTTGGGTCTACAGACAAATATGGTTACTACTAGATCATCAGTGCCCTGTTTCAAGAAGCTCGTTATCTAGTAAAACTAGTCTCCATTCTGGTATTACTTGTTTATTTTACTAGTGTGTGTTTCCAGAACCATAAGCGTAAGCAGTTACTAGTGTGGCAGAAAGGTATTATCAGCATGCGATTTTGTTTCGTCAGTGTTTTGTTTCATGAAACATTTGGTCTAAAGTATTACTTATTATTAATAATTAGTACAATTCTACTAGAATGGTGAATTTATTTGCTAGTGTACATATTTTAGGTTAGGTATTGATTCTATCAATTAAGCGCTTTTAATTATAAAACTTATTCATGGTTATTTATATAACATGTGGTCTTGAATTTCCATACTTCTTGAGTTATGTATTTTCACCTGAAAAATACCATTGAAACTGACCTACTTAGACCATTACTTGCAGATAATAACATGAATGGTGAACGTGAATGTAAAATAAAAGTACCTACCATTATAGCTTTCTTGATGTCTGGCCAAAATGTGTCCTCGCATATGAGTAATCTTTCTCTGATATAATTAACCCAATCGCTTTGACAATTTGCGTTATTATTTTTCACATTTCGTCTTTGTCTTTCTTCGCAGTTTTGTTAGAGAATTACCCAAACAGTACTACTTTATGCTTATTAATTACATGCAGCACTGTTACTTTGTTTTGAATACTGAAAATTCTTTTCGATGTGATAGACATAGCGCTATTTCTTGGCTTGAATACACGATTTAACACCATGCCGCATAAACAAAATAGCATCAACAAACAGTTCACGGAGTAACAAATATCCCCGAAACAGTCGACGCTCGGATACAGTCGCTACACTAGTAATTTTGACAAGTGACTAATGGCTATTAGTGGAATTATTGCTAGTAACTAGGATACTAATAGATTAGTCATTTCGTGCAACAGAGCCCAGGACTGTAAGTGTGACAAATTATTTCAAGTGATATTTTATGGGAGCAATCATTAAACAACTTTAAAACAAAAACATGAGCGATATATTATCATTTAGTAACATGCACCACCTATATCGAACATCTATTTATCCTACATTCAGAATTGCGTAGTATTGCAAATAAAAATGTGGTTAAGAATTTAGTAAGTATTGAAAACCTTGGTTAATGGCACGGTACGGGAGAATATCTCACTATAAATATCACATTCTGAAAAACAGGAGGTGGCTGCATTTTAGTCATGCTCTTGTGTTTCAGTATCTATGCCACAGGAGAACGTTCCTTTCTTCTATAAATCAAGGGCTGAACGCGGTTAGGAAGATGCAGGGATCTCTACTGTCCGCAATGCAACCAGCTCTTACAAACGAGACTCTGGAGACCGGATCGGGTATGTTTGAGGAAATGCCTGTCTAGGGGCTATACCATTACAACTAAATGAACAGCTCTAACGAAATTACTGCACTTGCAGATCTCGAGCATGCGTATTGAATATGGTGGAAACTTCTATTATATTAAAAATATTCCTAGTTTGCTATTAACCATTTATTTATGTAACTCGTGTATAACATTGGTAATCGTGACACGAATGAATGTTTAGCGCTTCACTTGATTTTCTTAGAATGAAGATATAAATGTGTTTCAAAAAACGTTTTATCAATTTTACCATTAAGATGTTTTAAAAATTATAAAGAAATTGTAAAATGGGAAGTTATGACATATTAGATATGAGTATTATGATGCTATTTTGTTTTTGTTTCGAAGAATGCAAATGGAAATGGATGTTAATTCCCCAATTTTTGATATTAAAATATGGATATCATTCCAGAAGAAATTATAAAGAAAGTTAAGTTAGCTGCGAGTTTGATAATTGCTCAAAAATGGAACATTGTATACGAAAAGGAATATGACTAGTTCTGTACATGGAATAAAGAGAAACATTATTAGTTGAACTAATGAAAAACTTTTGTTGGCATATTTTTAGAGCAAGTAAATATATAATATAATGTTTATTGATTGTTAATATGGTAAGTAATTTAAAATTTAAATTCTTAGATTTGTTTATTTTTCCATTCGAAGATTTGTATGCATTCGACGCTCTGGTGTGTGTATTCGAAAGTAAAACCAATGAAATAAGGTTAAGGAAGTTTTCTGTTTCTGACATTACTAATGGTTCAAGATTGTTTTGAAATGAAAGAAATTGTAATATGATTAATTGATTGCGTTTTCAATGTTTGCAAGAAAATGTAGGTTGATTTTGAATGATTAATTACCTAAATTGTTGTTATAGTTTCAAAACATTTGTTTAATAAAATGATTGTCATGCTGTGGTTGTTAGGGCAATGTTTTAATCTTCTTCTTACAGGTAAGTTGTTTGAAATTGTGTTGTGAAGGCGGCGATGACTTCATAGAATACTACAGTGCAGTTACTTTTAGTTGAAACATGAAAAATAAAAAGAGATAGCTCTATATTCCTCACGGCAGTAGGCAATACTTAACTGCCTAATCCCAAAAGCATTAAAGAACGCGTACACCCTACGCACAATTTCTCTTGCATCTGATTGCACATTTTTTTCCTCGTTTCCCAATTCTCGCTCGTAACCAATACAAAAGAAAGTGCAATAAGCGTGGCTAAACATATCACATGTTTCACTACCAAAAGGTGCAACTGTCACAACACGTACAGTGTCGCTCAGAGACTATGCAGTTCAGGATGACTGTTACAGTGCTTCTCAGCCCCTTTGACCGTCATTAGCGCATCCTAATCCAGCAGCAAATGTTTATGTTTCAACTTAAATTAAACAGCCTATAGTTGCTAAGTAAACTTTCCTGGCACCAGCGTCAGAACTAAGCTAGTTGTGCACGATTTGTAGCCTCATAAGAAGCGTATTTTGATTTAAGTATTACATAAATGAAGTTTTCTTGTTTTCTTTTTCAGCTAAATCTACCAATATTTCCATGTAAAAGAAAATAATTAGTCAATTGCAAAGATTTATATGTAAAACACACGATTTAAAACTTACTTGTAAATCTACAAAACCGCTTCAACAATTGCACCAAACAATGTGAGACCACTCGACGTCGACAACAAATTGCTTCAAAATGGGGCACTCAGCCGGAGCCTACTAAACAGCTTCATACATTTGGCGCCCAACGAGGTGCCACAAATAAGAGTCTCATAATTAGAATATAACTGTTGGAGGCCACCAAACCGCTTCAGAAGTGATGTGTAAAGTTTGTGGTCGAAAAACTGGATAACACACATATATCAACACACTTAGTGTCTTATAAATTAAAAGCAAATATTTCTCACCCAAATGGAAATGTAACGTTCTTCCAAAGGATGAAATGAAATCTTCAAAGATGTGTGTCGTACTCTCCTAGCTGCGAGCATTCCTTGAAACAAGCTCCAGTGTCCCGAATTGCCTTTTTTCTTGAGATAGGTTGTATCTACATGGAGTTGGCAAGAGATACTACAAGAGATGCGTGGCTACCAGTGTCGTAAACTGTGGGCTGTCACCGAAACCCATGTCTAAGTGTGAACAAGAGAACCTTTGGATAATAATGTTATACTACTGTGTTTGCAAATTAAAGTGCAGGGAACATGCCAACCTGCTGCTAGCATAAAGACTCAGCAGCTGATATTGCAGCCTAGAAGCTGTCCTGACGAGTGAGAGATGGGGGAACAGATTGCAAGGCTCCGGAAATGTGTTTTGGCACCTCAACCAAGATGTGCCTAATTAAAGCAATCGTTTAGTATGCGATTGCTCCGTATGTGCAACGCATGTGAGTGGAAGTGGATAGTGAATTATTTATAGTTAATTTATGAATTACGAATATTAGCTAGGGTGTTCTAAAAGATCTCGGCTGACCAAGAAAATACATTTCGTGTTCTTTCATCGTGGTAGCGACACAGGGTGTTTCCATTGATGCATGCTTTGTATTGTGGTGGTAACGGTAAACCCAAGACTCATTACCTGTGACAATTCCTGCTAGCATATAATCTCCTTCTTCGTGGTAGCGATTGAGATGCCATACCTTTTCTTTGCATTTTTTGGGGTCAGCATGGACGACATCCATTGTGCACAGACTTCATGAAAACCTAACCTAAGGTAGGTCATGCCGCGTGAAAACAACAGCAGCGGCTATAGTGTCTATAGTTACCCTTTTGTCTGCACAGATTAAGTCTTTGACTCATTGCAAATTCGCCTGTGTGGCAATCTCCTTTGACTGGCTGACCGATGAGGCGTTTTTCTTCAATGTACCCCCCCCCAAAAAAAAACAACAACGTTATTACTTACTACTCAAAAAAAATGTGATTCACAGAGAGGAAAAAAAAAAAAAAAACGGAAACAAGACAGTACATCGACATTAGAGAACGAATATGAGAAACTTCACTATGAAATAAACCACGCAATAACTTTATTTCAACCCCAGAGTAATTATTTTTTAAACTCCAGAACTGCTAAATTCCCACAAGTTTCAAAACTTTCCGGAACAACACTTCTTTAAGTTACGGAAAGTGTACTCTTTCGATTTTGTAAGACTGAAAGCTAAGTTAGCATGCACGTTACTCAAAGCATTTCAAAAGAAAGAATTTAGGGAACATTTATCAGTTTTTTGTTAAAACAATTGTCTCCACAGCGAACTTTTCGTCTTTGAAAGTTATGAAAATAATCATCATCCCACCTTTATCAATAGGGCAACAGAAAGTTTTGCAAAATGATAAGGAGGGTGGATTTTTGTTTCAAACAGAAATGAATGTTCTCATTTGAATAAATCATTCTGTAAATAATAGATTGCCACGAGTGGCCGAGGTCGTTAAGGCGCGGACTCGTGAACGGAAGGTGTGAGGTTCGAATCCCACCAGGAGCTTCTCCCTGACTGAGATTTTTTCCAGGTTTTCCTCAGTCCTCATAAATGGAAAATATCCTAAATTTAGGCCTGGAACGCTTCCTTTAGAAAAAAAAAAAACTCTTTCTCATTTACCATTTCATTTCATGTATTATTAGTGTGTAAAAATGGGCGTTAAACATTACTCAATGTAAATAATATCCTTTTTATTGGCGTATCACTCTCTTAGTCTTCTTGTATATTTTTTAAACAATTGCTTTTATTAAAATTTTTGTATTGTGAACTTATGAAATATGACACATTAATTTTGAAATCTGTAATTAATATATCCCATTAGCTGGTTAATGTGTACTAACATTTTTCAAAGTGCATGTCTTAGCCTCAAAGTCAGAATATGTCACAGTTTGTACTTGCTACTCATTTTGTTACTCCGAAAGCTCAAGTCTGACAAATCTGCAGCTGTGAGAAACAAGGTCATCTTACCCCCTCTCTCTTCCGTCTTACGGAGCTGCCAACTATAACCGCACCGCCACGGGTGGCCGAGGTCATTAAGGCGCGGGTTCGTGTACGGGAGATCTAGGAATCGATTCTATCAGGATCGTTCTCTCTGACTGAGTACTCAGTACTCATAAATGACAAATGCCGAAGAGATACCCTAAACGCTTCCTTCTTTCCCAGATTTTCATTTAATCGCGCGTATCATCAGTGTGATGTATGAATTGTTAAAATGGGCGTTAATCACCATTAAAAAAAATCTAAGCATAATTTTCTAGGTTTAAACCACAAAAGAAATACTTAATAAAGCCCCTTCTTTCAATTTTACAGCACGTATGTACTACATCATATACATTGATGTGAAAGTATTTCTGCTTTGTGACAGTTTACTTCATAATTTCATAACTGTTTTATGATTTATTTCAAATATTAACCCAAATGCTGAAATTTTAAATAGTAAAATCTAATTGGGCAAAATGAGTTTTATTTTTGAATTCAGCGGGCTGTAAATACAAAAGTTGATCTATAAAATTCTTGAGTTGAATTTTTTTTTTAAATGCTGACCTATGCTTTCTAATTAAGATGCAAGGTATCAAAACGCACGTAAACACACGGATAAGACTTTGGATGACAGTTTTCAATGGAAAATGTTCACTAAAATTTATCCCGAGTGTTTTGGTGATTCTACTTCATTCTGTTCTTAGGTGTGATTCAATACAAGACCACAGTGAATGGTGATGAGAAATGCACGTTTAAAGCACTCTTTGTGTTAATGCATCGTGAATAAAGAGTAACGGCTAAGTTTAGGAAAGTAGTAAGTTGGAATTACAAATACTTTGATGATATACAGTTAATATGTTTCTGAAGTCTTTAGTATAAACATTAACAGCAACAAAAACCAAAAGATAAGAAGGGAAATCTAAACTAAGAAAAATGGATTTGCAGCAGTCCTTGCATTAAAGAGGAATTTAAAATCAACACCCATTGTGAGAGCAATGTCTAGTTCTCGAAGGAAATTCAGCGGCTAGTGTTTAATTTCATTATTATATGTTAAAATGGAGGACAACAATTTTAGCACACTACAGCACGCATTATCATGCTTAACTTCTTAAATGTAATTGTTTGAAATTATATGAATAATATTGCAGTGAATTGTTAGGGTGGAGGAGGATATTTTGGTATTTCAGCCTTGCTCAAGGGCTGGCCATTTGTGTCTATGTCCCTGGGATAAGGTAAGACAGACATCCGGTTGCAGAATCCAGGACGTTAAGGCACGGACATATGCGGGATTGCTAACATGATTCTAGATAGAACACCCCGATGCCTATACAGCCTCCTTCCAAGGGGGTTAGACCCTCAGAAAGTCCACTCCCATACCAGTCTGAGCTGAAAGTTTCCACAGTCATCATCACACAGCACTAGTTCACCTCGCCCTGGCACTTTCGATCCTGTAACAGAACCACTGGAATGAAACGGGGGGGGGGGGTCGGAAAATTCCTGAAAAAGTAATGACCCATCCCACCATTAGCCTAAGTAATCAGGATAAATACGAAGAAATCCAAGGTCAGGATAACCAAGGAAAGTCAAGGAATTTAAATACGGGAACTTCTGAATGCGAGACCATCAGTATCTTGAAGCGCTAGTCTGCCGAACCGATCATCTATAAATAAAACGTGATAGACCATGATATTATTCACTCTTAGAATAAACAAGTAAGTTTAAACAATTCTCTTCGCTTAAAGCGGCAAAGGTGACGAACTGACTCCAATTTTTTATCGAATTTTTCAGCCTTAAAATAGTCAACATTTGAATTGGTAAAAGATGCAAAACATGTTACATATTATCTAACTAAAAAGTCTTTAAATGTACAAAGATCTCATTCTTTAATAATTTAGTTGGGTGTTTATTTGAATTTATTGAAGATCTGAATACGTTTTTGTAGTTCCTGTAAACAAATTAAATAATATATAGTGGCATAGTGATTTCAAGTGAAATTAAAGGTCTATGGGAAAATAAAATGCCATTTTTTCCAAACCTTGTATTGTTTTTTTCAAGAGTACATCACTGAAGAAATGACTTGTTGCTTCGAGGACATAGCTTCTATTTTTTTGATAGTAGTAGACGCCCTTTTTAACTACTGAAGCACTACGGGCGGTGGGCACTGATAACACATAAGATGAAATGATACACTGGGAAAGGATTATTTTTTTTAAGTTAAGGTAACCTCCAGGAATTTACCATTTATGAGGACTCAGGAAAGCCTGGAAAAAAACCTCAGTCAGGGAGGTCCTGGCGGGCTTCCAACCCCAGATTCCCGCTCACGAGTCAGCGCCTTAACGACCTCGGCCAATCGTGGCAGTACTTCTATTTCGAGTTGTATTTTTCCACCCATTACTTAGTTGCACGAATCACGCAGGAAAACGCAGAAAATGCAATGAATTGTGTGCTAGACAAATGCTAGAACGAGTTCTGAATTTAGAATATAGCTTGCTGCTTTGTATTGATCTCGGCCATAGATTTAGCATATACCAGATTAAATTTAACTGCAAAAATCAATTGAATGAAAACAAACGCCTCATCATTTAGAAAAAAAATGGAACATGGCCAAATGGCACCCATTAAAAGGAAGATAATTCAATTTTAGTTTTAGAAGTTGGATATTAATCTTCGGAAGTGTAAGAGGGCAATGAAAGGCAATTGAACTGGAGGATTGTCTAGTAAAAGAGTTTGCTATTCATAAAAGAAAACTCATTAAAAAAAGCAGAAAGAGAGAGAAAGAGATTATTATTACTCAAGAAAGCGAGGAAGTGACAACAACAGCTATGCGAATTTCTTGAAAAGACTGGCACATAAAAACGTTTATCGTCAATTTTTTTTTTAAATGCTTACTAGAGCTCAAAAGGATTTTTTTCAAAGAAGACGAATATGCGCATACTCTTGTCAAGAACTGTCTGCATTTTGGTAGTTCAAACTAGTGCCGAGGTTTGTAGTGCCGAAAGCAGTCGGTAAAGAGAATGGTTGTGGTGCTGTAAATAGAATTGACCAGTTCTGTATGAGGTGCTCTAAAGCATGTTTACGAAACTGGAACAGCGTTCATGTGAACTAAGGAGACAGAGGGGGGAGCAGAGAGAACACGTTAGTGCCATGAGTTAGTCTCCTACGATCGGCTATGCGTCGCAAACGTCCGCACTTCCTGAGAGATGCACCATTTTATACCTTGCATGACAACGCTCATTATCATGTGGCAGGCACGATGACCCAATTGTTGGTCAGGTGGCATTGGGAAATCCTGTTATTTACTGAGGTTCTTACGCATTCAATGCCAGGGACGCTTAACAGTACTTAAAATTCTTGTGGATAATTTTAGCTACCTTGATTTTATACCCATTTTAGGAATATATTATATTGTTTCTTTGTGTTTTCAGATAATGTAGAAGAACCAAGCGAAACACTTCAATGGGCATTTCTCAAGAAGCAGAAAAAAGGGGGGAACGAGGAAAAAAAATCAAATCGTAACAGGAACCTGGAACAGGAATACAAGAATTGCAATTAAAATTGTGTCTGCACATTCTGTGAAATATCAGACTGCGAAGAAACTGTAAATTCATATATAATGACATTGATTCGGAATAGAGAAACATTATCTTCTAGATATATTGGAGATTATAAGATAAGGGGCCTTCTTGTTCCTTTGTTAGCAAACGATATCAAGGCATAAAACCACAATTTATGTAAAAACCTATGGGTTTCTTCGGCAAAAGAACAGAAGAGGTTAAGAATATTACTTAAAATATTGTGTATTTTGTATTTACTATATACAATATAATTATTAATAACTTTGTTTTATTTAACTTTTAATCTAATGTTGTCAAAACATACTAACTACAGCTTTAATACATAGGATGATTAAAAACACCTTAGTAGTTGTGCCGTACGGCAAACTGATTATTTTTTCTTTTTCCCCCCACGTCCGGAAAAGCATTTTAGACCTTGTGGGGCGTCAAAGTATGGCAACGGTTCAAATTTTGTGATTTTATCAAGAAACCTCCACCAAGACAACAAGAGCATAGTAGGGATTCGTATTGTCGTACAAAGCGCACGCATATCGACGGTGCGGAGATTGGTCCTCCGCTGATGTTACAGGAGTCTCCAGATGGCATCGCCAACTTGCACAGCATGCATGTGGATGCGGAAGGAAATACGAAAGCGTTAGTGGCTCACAGTAAAATCAACACAGGTTCTGTAAAGTATGGACTGGCGGAGGAGGAGGACCTTATCACAGATGCATGTAGTGTGGTCTGATCATGTGCGTTAATCTCTACACCGCCAATATATTCTCTGTAATCATGTTACAGGCCGATAATTCGAATCTCTTTTGTACTTAAATGCTCGAGGTGATGCTCTTGTTATGTTGGTGGAGCTTTCTTGATAAAATGTGAAAGTACATCACCATGTAGAAGCGTTGTCATTTGACGCTCCACGGCGCCTAAAAATTAAGAACATGGGTCCCTCTTGAAAAAATTATCAGTTTTCCATCCCGCACAATATACTAATAGCTGTCGATGTTACTTTCAATGATCTTATATTTGGCCATAACTAAAACTATAAAAGGTTAATTTTTATTTTGCATAACTATTTTAACAAAAAATTAAAATAAATAAAAATTATTCATTTATTTTCTATTTCAGAACTAATATTTTTATACTCGTGACCCTCCTCTTCCTAAGGTGCAATTTCCTATTTATTTTAAAACAAAATTCAAAGCAGCAATGCTAGAATATTGGAATTTGTTATGTTCAAATAATACATATGGTCATTTTACTAAGAAGTTCTTTCCAACAATTACAACAGCCTATGTTTGAAGAAGCAGGAATTTTCCATTAACACATTTTATGACATGCCTCAGGAAATTCGAGTCATATTTTAAACGCTTCGGAACAGACAATTTTCATGATTCTTCATGTCTCTGCGAACATCCAACACGAGCAATTGATCAATTATTATTTGATTGCCCAAAACTGGGCTGTAAGGGATACTGGCTAGAAATACATCCTGAATATTGTAATATACCTTTCACTTCGTATTTGACTAACCGGTTTCTAATACAACGATCTTCAAAGCTGTTTCTATAATTTATTTCTGATATTTTTAAGAATATGGAAATCATCCTACTTTATTAATGTTTAGTTGTTTAATGATTTAAAATACACTCTAGCATTTGGTAAAACAGGGAGGGCTCTTTCTTTTAAAGATTGAATAAAAATAAAATAATAATTATTTTCACGCTACACCTAAATTTATTTGTTTTTGTTTACAATTAAAAATCATAACTTTATGTGATTATTTTTGAACCTACTACTTCGCGTTTGACAGTAATTTCTATAATTGGAACAATGGACACGTTAAAAGTTCAGCCTTCCTTCAAATAGTTCTATTAACAGCAGTGCAGCAAGTGGCAAAAATCTACATGACAGCCTTTCGTTCATAAAAGATCAAAAGTTTGTCTAAAGTAAATTAGCAATACAGTAGCAGAAAACTTAACGTTACAGAAGTCTTATTTGCAAAACGTAAGGCATTTATCTGATAATATATGTTCAGCAACTGAAAAGCGGTTAAACTAAAGAGAATAATCTGAAATCTCTGGCAGGATATCTATGATTACGCTCGTGTCTCCAATGGATCAAATTTATAACGGTTCTTCCAACCTTCCTCTCGCATTCGTGGAGTCTAACAAGGCGAGCCGTTTTTGTTGATGGAATCCGAGAAAATATGAGCGTGTTATGAATTGACCTTGCCCTCAATGAAGGGTCATAAAGTTACCAACTGAAAACTTCCATTTGTATAACAGTTTCCTCCTCTTTCTCTACTTACGGAGCATGTACGGCCTGTGTAGTATAAAGTGTTATAGTACTGAAATCTCTACTATGAATGACGTTTTTCCCTTGAATGTTGTTAAGGGTAACCACAGGTGAAATTTGGTCCAAATGTTCGAGAAATTCACTGTTTGCTTTTAAAGCTTTAAGACACATCCCACCTTAATAAATGTACGCGTTAGGTTTAAAACGACGTAGTGACATATCATTATTTTAAAATAATTATAGTTGCATTTTAAAATGCCAGTTTTTCGAATTAAATTTTTCTTACAGTATTAAATTCAAAATATTCCATATGATGCAGCTTTTATCTAACTTTCTTCATATTTTCAACATCTAATCAGAAAAGATGAATGAAAAATGTAACTTTTTAGTAACAGTTTTATATTATTCAGTATGTATACGAACAAATTATTAAAAAGTGAAATGTATAGTATTAAAAGTTTAGAATTTTTCCTGAGATAAATAGGAATGTAAACAATCTGTAAAACAATTTGTATTTACAATATCAAATTTATATGTTAATATTTTCATTTGGTTAAAATTATAAAAATATTTTGCGTATTATCATGTAAAATAAATAGTGTATTATTTAAAACTATTAGAAATCAACATTGAAATTGGAACATATGTACCACATAATAATAATTATAATAATAATAATAATAATAATAATAATAATAATAATAATAATAATAATAATAATACTTTTATCTGACGAACTTAAGACTGTAAGGTCCTTTCTTCCACCTCATCAGGGACAATTAGGATTACAATGTATACAATACTTATGAAATACAGTTAATAGCATTAACAATTTGAGCATATTACTTATTAACTGCTGCATTCTTCAAATAAATTTTCTTCAAGCAATATTCTAAATTTTTCTGACCAGCAGCCCTTTATATGAGACGGCAGAGAGTTCCAGAGACGAGTAGCGACAACTGTCAAGGATGAAGAAAAGTGAGCGGTTCGATGTAAGAGTGTAGAGAGAATGGAATTGTATTCGATCTGGTGTTTAAATTGTAATGAGAAGATTAGTGAAAACAGGTCGAAAGATAGTGCGGAGTTGAGGTGCATAGAATTCGAAGCAGAAGAATGAGGGAGTGCAACTTTCTTCTGACACCCAGTCGATGTCAGGAACACAAGTAAAAATCTGAAGTTATACGATATGGATACGTAGCGGAAGCAGGTATTATGAACACATTGTAGTCTTTGTCTAAGGTTTGTCTGATGTCAGTTAACAGGAAATCGTATCAATCGAAATGTGACATAATCAATGTTGACACAAGGTTTTTTTATTTTTTTTTTTTTTATATATTGAATGTGAGAAAATTCTTAAGCCCTTTCAAAGAATTTTTTTTGAGTAGTGTTTAACGCCCGTTTTTACTACTAAGGCACCACAGGCGATGGACACTGGTGATACATGAGATGAAATGATAAATTGGGAAAGGATATTTTTTTTTAAGGAAGGAAGCGTTCCAGGCCTAAGTTTAGGTACCTCCCCGGTATTTGCCAGTTATGAAGACTGAGGAAAACCTGGAAAAAAAAACCCAGTCAGGGAGGACGGTCCTGGCGGGATTCGAACCGCAAACCTCCCGCTCACGAGTCCGTGCCTTAACGACCTCGGGCACCCGTGGCGGTTTTTTTCAAAGAATGGAATACTGAACATTTTATTTACACCTTTTTTGTTTGAATTTGCCAATTAAGAGTACTGTCAAAATGGACACCGAGGTTTTCTAAAGAATATTTTATAGGCATTTTTGTTTCATTAAGTGCCAGTGGAATTTTGTTTAGTCGATTATGTCCCATTATAATTGCCTGCGATTTTTTCGGTCATTTTGTTTAGCCATATTGGTACTAAGTCTAGCTCTTCACTGGAGTTGATGATAAGTCAGGTTGAAATGTGTATACAGCTGTCGTCTGAATATATGTGGTATCTGCAGTGCTTAATGTGGTTAGAAACGTGTAGCAGAATTTCAGATCTGCAGGTAAGTTTACTGGCGTTTACGGGGCTCTGGTCAATCCACGATGATATTTGGCGCGGAAATTTGGGGTTGGAAGCAAAAAGAGAATCTAGATCAGGTGAGAACACGTTTTTGAAAGGGTATTCGGGGTTCATATTGAGACAGTAGAATGTAAAATTAGAGCTGTGAAATATTGACTGCGAATTATTCTGGAAGATCAATCTTTAACTAGAGCAATCTGCTTCAAAGGAGCAGCTTAGATTCGATGGCAATAAGACATGGGCCTTCAAAGTGAGAAAGGAATTAGAAATCATCGGGTTGGAAAATATATGGATAGCAGGCCAAGGTAACAGGGCAGCTAAATGGAGGAAGACGAGGAACCACCTGAGGAATATAGACAGGAAGCTTACAATCGCGCAATGTGGGGAGAAGATCTCGTTAGAAGTACAAAGGGGGCTAAAATCTGGATGGGAGCTGGAGCTGTACATCAAAATAGGGGCCAGACTCATTAAACATGGACAAGCGTGGTTTAGGCTTGGAGCATGGCGGCAGATCAGAATCTCAGGTGAAATGGACTGAGAATTTGCCTTAAGCGAACTGTAGCAGCACTGAGGCGTCGAGAAAAACGTTTCTTTCGTTTCCTTTACTGGCTCTAACAGAGAGCAAGGGGCATGCTGGACTCTGCTGGCAGGCAAGAAAATTCAACTCAGCTCTGGAAAGACTGAAAACCGGGGATGGCTCGGGGGAACTAAACTGAATTTAAAAATTATAGATAATATTGTATTGCCTTATTCTACTGCCAAGGGGAGAGAAGTTCTGTGTCTGAATGTTTACATTAAGTAATTTTGAAAGTATTATTATTATTATTATTATTATTATTATTATTATTATTATTATTATTATTATTATTATTATTATTTTACTATTGTTATTATTATTATTATTATTATTATTATAAATACGCTAAGCAACGGAGGTATGATTTATCTACTTATTTATGTAATATACTTTTTGTGTATTATGAAAGGCACGTACAGTCCTTGCGAAAGTTGCAAAGTTAATGTCATGTTTGTTAATTTGAATAAATACACTCATTCGTTTATATAAACAGAAAATAATATTGCTTCCAGTATTGACCCTTATGGCACTCCACATTCTACTGATCTCCAAGCAACAGCGTATGAAATTTTTTTTTTTAAATTTTGAAAATCGCAAATTTAGAGAGTTCACTTTTAAGAATTTTAAATATTATATGAGCTGTATTGATATATAAAATTAACGGAGAGTGTTCAAATATAAGAGTTTATTTAAAAGTAAGAGGGAACATTAATTATTCTCATTTTTCTTTATATTTCACACAATCTTAAAAATTCTGGCACTGACTTATAACGCAAGTTGTACATAAAGGAATAGAAGGAGGATAGACTAGATCTATAAATATTTTGCTATTTGTAGATGATGTAGTATTAATTTTTGACAAGACAGACTACAAAGAGCAACATATCAACAATATAAATCAAGAATACAATTTGATCATTTCAAAGACCAAAACAACAGTAATGGCATTCTGAGGTAAATACCGCTAAGAACAAAAGTTGTGACAGAAGAAAAAATACTTGAACAAGTAACACATTTTCACATTTGAGGAAGATTAAGGTGTTTATACAAAAGTTCCAAACGTTTTTGGAAAAATACTTTAAAAAACAAAGCGAGAAAAGACACACAAATAAGATTCTATACAGCATGGCCTTTGTAGTTATTTTTTTATTTTTATTTATTTTATGAAAGTGGGGCTTAGACTTTAAAGAAAAGGGGGAGCATAAAATTCAAGCAGCAGAAATGCGCTTTTTACAATCTGTATAAGGTTGCACGAAAGAAGATCATATAAGAAAAGAATTAGAAGTGCTACCAATATACAACAGTTAGTGAATTGCAGACAAGAATGGGCGAACACTTAAAAAGAATGACAGAATACATAAAAAATATGTTGACATGTAATCTGAAAGGAAGAAGATCAATATAAGACCAAATAAATAAAGATGGATAGAAACAAAAAAGTGAGACAGGAACAGGTAAGACGGATGGAAGAAGAAAAAGAAGAAGAAGACATAATTCCCCATACTCTGTACTCTTCTGACCTTCCCCCGAGTTGTTTATTACTTTTTTTCACTAAACGCTTATGACCAATAATTTTCAGTCCTTGAGTTATTTGCCTGTAATTAGAAACAAACAACCGAAGATGAATTTGACATGGAATGCGGTTAATGGTGGTGCGGAAAATGCCTATGGTTACAAGTGATTTAGTAACCTTTGTTGCTAACTATCTCGTTTACTTTCAAATGTAACGAAACCACCACAGCCTTCTTTTGAGTGACCAGTAAGGTGTAAAGGCAGCTTTTCGGTAAAGAAATGGACGAGTATACACAATTTATGTGTTATGTTAAAACAACTAAAGGAACATTGCATTTTACTACGACAACTATAGTATGCAGTGGTGATAGTTTGCTTATGGATGCTGTAACATAAATCATACAGTAGCTTAGTAAACTAAGCGAATTCCTCACCGAATTGAATGATTTTTATAAAACTGAATATAAAACCCAAACTATGACCTTATTAATTAATAAAATGAAATAAATTATGGCATTATAGTGTGTTATTAGGGGAACCAAATTAAAATTCTTGCAACCTATAAGTATTACAAAAGAGAAACCACATTTTTAGAATTATTATTATTATTATTATTATTATTATTATTATTATTATTATTATTATTATTATTGCTGTTGTTGTTGCTTAAATTAAAACACAGAATTTAATGGTATACTATTAGATAATTAAATTTAATTAAATGAAATGACCACTGATACTATATGTATATATGTCGGTCCTGGTGGTGTAGTGGTAACCATACTTTCCTTCTAAACCCAAGACCGCGGGTTCAAACCTGGCCAGGATCGATGGATTTTTTCAGGCGTAAAAATCATAAGTATGGCTTCTTTCGAAAGGGAAGTAAAGCCGTGGGTCCCGTGTCGTACATTTACGGCACGAAAAAGATCCTCAAGCCTGAAAGAAGAGGCCTCTGAGCAAAATTTGTCGGCCGTTTCACGCCCTGAATAGAGTGGGACGCTAATGACCTGAGATGTTAAAGAGCGTCCATAAATAAATGAAACCAATCAATCAACTAATACTATACTGTGTGAGTATTTGTACCTAATTTTAAAAGTATTTATGTTTATGAACTGAGCTCTTGGTACATTTACTGGAATAGAGAGAAACAACAGAAAGTTCCAAATCACATTGCGTATTTAAGAAGATGTTCATATGTTTCAATAAAACAAAAACATTTTATTATTCAGAAACAGTTACAATGTAAAAATCAAACAAAACCAATCGACGATCTTCATTAGCTTTGAAATTTAATTTAAATGTTATTGTAGTAAAATCGTGTAATGAAAACGTTCTTCTGAAAGCTAAAGAGCGCTCTTACAATATAATTCTCAAACATATGCATAGTTATAAATACCTTTTATATGCTAAATTAATGTAATTTTATTTTAAAACAATATAGAGAAAATTAAACGCAAGAATGCTTTTTAAATTTCGGTTTTCAGGTACACCCTTATTCCTAATGGTCCAATTTCCCTCATTTTCGGAAAATATGTTTTTTATTTTATTTAAATGGTATATTTCAAAATTTGTTGTGAAGAAACAAATATTGATGCCACTAAAGCGATTTTTAAAATTTGGGTTTCAGGTAAAACCCCTCCACTCCTAATGGGCCGATTTCTCTAATTTTCAGAAACCATTTTTCTTAAAAGTTATACACGAATTTTCTTTATGAAAACAACAAAAAAAAAAAAAAAACATTAATGGCACTACAGGAGGGATTTTTCAATGTTTAGTAACCCCCCTTACTAATAGTCCGATTTCACTGATTTTCAGAAACTATTTTTCTTGTTTTATTTCATTGGCATATATCGAGTTTCCTTTAAAAAATTTAAAACGGTGCCGTTAGAGCAATTTTTCAATTTAGATCGTGTTTTCAAATAAACCCTCACTCCTAATAATCTGATACCATCAATTGTCGGAGACTATTTTTACTATTTGATTTAAATGGTATATGGCAAGTTTAGTTGTGAAAAAACAAATATTGGTACTGCTAGAGCGATTTTTAAATGTTGCGTTTTAGGTTAGCCCCAACTCCTAATTGCCAGAATTTACTTATTTTCAGAAACTATATTTTTATTTTATTTAAATCATATGTGCAAAATTTCGTTGCAAAAATATCAATGCCGCTGGAGTGATTTTTAAACTTTGGGCTTCAGGCAAATCTCTCTCCTAATAGCCCGATTTCACTGATTTTCGGAAACAACTTTTCGTATTTTATTTCAGTGACATATACCTAGTCACCTTTAAAAATTTAAAATTTCGGGCGTTAGAGCGATTTTAAAATTTCACTTTAACTCTCCTTCGTTTTTCAGATATATCCACAGTCCTAGTGGCCCAATTGCCAAGCTTTTGGAAAACTACTTATATCACATTATTTTAAAGAAATTTTCTGAGTACTCTGAGAATAACCAAAATTTGCGGGCGCTAACGTGATATTTCCTTTTTTTTTATTTAATTTTTCGCTTTAGTTCAACCTCCACCCCTAACGGTGCAATGTTGCTGGTTAACGAACTCAATGAATCGTTTGTTAATTGATGGTAATATGCCGAGTTTCGTTGAGAAGGAACAAAATTTGCTAGATCTTTGTTTGATTGATTGATTTGGTTTATTTACGGACGCTCTGTAACAAATCAGGTCATCAGCGTCCCGTTCTATTCAAGGCGTGAAACGGCAGACAAATTTTGCTCAGAGGCCTCTTTTTTCAGGCCTGAGGTTCTTTACTGTGCCGTAAATGTGTGACACGGGACCCTTAAGATTTTTACACCCGAAAAAATCCATCGATCCTGGCCGGGTTTGAACCCGAGATCTTGGGTTTAGAAGGCAAGTATGGTTACCACTACACCACCAGGACCGACAGCATTTAATGGATACGTTGAACAATGTAACTAAAATAAAAATAACTAAAGAAGCACATAGAGATTTAAGTGTTTTTTTTCCTATCTGCTTCTTTAATTATTGTTTTATATATATATATATATATATATATATATATATATATATGTGTGTGTGTGTGTGTGTGTGTGTGTGTGTGTGTGTGTGTGTGTGTGTGTGTGTTTATTCCCGGGGTATTATAACCGCAATAGCTTACATTTCTTAGGAATTGGATAAAATAAATAAATTAAATACTTTTACAGGTACGGCTAAAAAGGGCATGAATCGGAGGTAAAACAAAGTTTCATTTTCCTTGTTTCAAACATGTATGTTTACATTCCTAATATATGAATTGAGAACTTAATATTTTAAACAATTAAAGGGAAGAATCTCTTGAAAACCTTGTTAGGAAAGTGTCGAATATACTATTGATGCAACCCCCAAAATAAAAAGGAATGTTGCTGACGGTGCAAGCTTCCATTTCTAATATTTTTACCCCTGAATATTGAAATAAGTCAACCCCAAAATTAAATGTCTAGTATTTATTACTAGGCCATATTAAAATTAATGGCAGCACTTCTTTAAAACAGTATTCCTAGAGGCAACTCTTGTATTATGTTTCAGAGCAGCAACTATGTCATAAATCTTCAATATTGAAAGTCTCGAAGTAACCACTGACAGTTTCTGATATGTAGTAAGTAATGCTGTCCTAAAAATATCAATAGGTATGTACAAAGATTTAATACACATTCAAGTAGCAAAAGAAAAATAAAATGCAAGAGAGTCCTACCATACCGAACTGTTTCAAGATTGGGCTTAAGCTTTTCGTCGAGGAAGGGAGAACTGACAACAACCACGCACTAATAGACCCGTCTTTGCAACAATCGAATTCCATATACTGCAGCTTTGTCTGTTCATAAAACTTTAGTAAAGAAGATGAAAATGAGGGAATTTGTGCCCTATGGGTTCCGCATAGACTAACTGAAAACTGAAATGGTAATAAATGGAGGTAATAAGGCTGCATCTTGGAGCGATATGAAGGTGAAACCTTTCTTCGGGATCCCTTGTGATTATGGCTTGATCTCGAAGATCAAAGAACCTCTGTGAGACATTCACTTTCAATCAATGGTTAACGTTCAAAAGATAGATCTGAAAGAAAGATATTCAGAAATGATATAAAGGCAAAGTGCGTCGTTCCTGGTGGTGTAGTGGTAGCCACACATTCCTCATACACCCAAGATCGCGGGTTCAATCCTAGTCAGGATCGATCGATTTTTTCCGGCATAAAGTACTAAGTATGACTTCCTTTGAAAGGGAAGTAAATCCTTGGGTCTCGTGTCGGATTTACGGCACGTAAAATAATCGCAAGCCTAAAAGAAGAGGCATCTGAGCAAATTATTGGCCGTTTTATGCCCTGGATTGAATGGGACGCTGATGACCTGAAATGTTAAACAGCGTCCGTAAATAAAACAAAACAACAAAGCTTATATTTAAAGTATGTAATGCCAAATACATAAATTTAGTGTGAAAGAGTAACGATGTTGCCATTACTTTTCGAATACCCCAATATATTTAATTTCATGTTTTTCCCAAGGACAAAAATCTTTAATTTTAGAATGTCTACTTTCTCATTATAATGTAATATTTTAAATTCTAAGAAAATGTGTTTTTATTATTTCATTGATAAAAAGCTTCTATTGAAATAACGAAAAATATGTGGTAGAATAGTGTAGGGCTTTAATTATAAACTTTGTAATATAAGGCGGTGTTTCATATCTCGGCAGTACTTCAAATCTGCTTTCTCCACTTTGTCATATCTTGAACGCCGCCTTCTGATCTTGCTCCTTGCCGGTCTCACGGAAGTATACATTCATTTGTGAAAATACTTAGATAATCGATTCCAGAGCAAAATGTGTAATAAGTACAAATCTCTCGTGAATAAGGAATTTATTCAGGAGTTCTCTAATTAATTGCCTTCTGAATTGGGCACAAACTTGCATCTTTTAAGTTATAAGTTAAGGAAGGCTGAGTTAAATAAAATACGGGCTCTGTTGGTTGCGTGCTTAGTACGATAGGAGAAACGTTAGCGGAGAAGGTTTATAACAAAAGTCCAATAGTTAAGTTGGTAAAGTGGTTCCTGAGCGAAAGATACATATGTAAAGTTAGTTAAATGAATATATGCAACATAGGACTCGGAAATTCCTTAACTCTTTCAGGCATAGGATTTTAAAAAAGAAATCTGCCTTTGCTGCACACGAACACAAATATATTGAATAAATGAATTTAGATATGTTTATCAAATTTATTTTAGTTCATAATCATACAAAATCAACAACATTTACATACTTTGTATGTTCATTAAAGTTCATGACAGGTGGTACGCTATGGAAATTTTATGAAAAGAAAATACATTTATGTATCTTATTTCTATAATTGTGTATTGTAAATGAATAGAGCATAATGAAAATTTACCTTAAGAAACTTTGTTTTGTGTAAATTAGCTTTTATTAAATTCCAAAACCACCATGTGCTTGTAGCTGAAGGAAATCTCTCTCTTTTGGACACCGAGAACTATGTACCTCCATTTTGTTACTAGGTAATTTAGCTTTTTCTTTAGCTGTAATCTGTGGAGGAAATCCTAAACTATTACGAACACGGAAGATATATGGTTAAAGGAATAAACTACCTTACAGCTACAGAAAACTTTTACAAATATGCGGTACAAATTTCCTATTACCATGCAGCGGGCTAACTGAACATGGCGGTACGTTTTCTGTACCACCAAACCTAAAAGAGTTTAAGGGGAGTAAATATACTGTGTATCTACCTTAATATATATATATATATATATATATATATATATATATATTAAATTATTTATAATGGATGTAGCGTTTTTGTTTTGTTTTTTCCTTCTTTACAGATTTTCGGAAAATTCTTTATTCTACAAACTGCAGTCTAGATGCTCTCCTCTTAAGTTCTTCCTTTTCCCTTAGTACAACGTTATGTTGTTTATCTCATATTTGCTTCACTTTATTTAGTTCCCCGTTACTAGTTCTCCCCCCCCCCCCTTTTGAGTAGTGTTTAACGCCCGTTTTCACTACTGAGGCACCACAGGCGGTGGACACTGATGATACATGAGATGAAATGATAAATTGGGAAAGGATATTTTTTTTTTAAGGAAGGAAGCGTTCCAGGCCTAAGTTTAGGTACCTCCCCGGCATTTGCCAGTTATGAAGACTGAGGAAAACCTGGAAAAAACCCCAGTCAGGGAGGATTCGAACCGCAGACCTCCCGTTCAGAGTCCGTGCCTTAACGACCTCGGCCACGCGTGGCGGTTTCCCCCCTTTTCTTAAGGTTAACTGCAGTAGCCTTTCCCGGTAGTGTTTTGTTTTGTGTATTATGCATTTTTGTTTATTTCTTGTTTCATAAGAAGGCATGTAATGTATTAATAATGTTTAATAATAAATAGTGTTGTTTAGAAAAAGAATATGGTACGAATCAATGTGATATTGTATATCATATTAAGGCTTAAGTGGGTTAATTTTTAGCAGCATATTATTTACTGGTAAGGCAACATTTTTGAACCCTGGACATGTTAATAAACATAATATATATTGTTGGGCATCTAAAACCCCAAATGGATGATAACTGTGCATTTTAGCACCTATTTCTTCCCGTATGTTAGAGAAAGCCTCCGAAAAAGAATTATTAAGTGTTTAAATAAGGTTGTTTTGGGCACTTGATAAAATAATGGAAAGTGATAGCTTAATTTTTTATTATTTATCTTTACCCACTCGGTGCGCACTGAAGTGTTGTCCATGAAGCAGTAGCAGTGAAAAACTTGTGCATCCCAGATTTACACTGCTTTGAAGTTACTGTGGAAGCCCTTTCTTAAAAAAAGTTTAGTAAAATTCAGCATTTTGATTTCTCGGTCCATTTGATAATAGTCTGGGATCTTCAGCTGAAGTATGTATCACAGAAAGCATTGCATAGCTCCTATGATTTGAAACAGCCACCAGACTGAAGTGGAAATGGAGAGGCCACATAGCGAGAATGCAGGACGACAGAGAGACGTATAAGACCACCATGTGGGACACGCGCTTAGGCAAACGACATAGGGGCAGACCAAGATGGAGATGGGAAGACTTCTATGTGGCATAGGCAGATCCATGGTCCAGAATAGCAAGAAGCAGTAATATATGGAAAAACATCGAACGTCATCTTGGAAAAGAGTGGAATCTGATGAACAAAAGTGTAGTAGCATACAGAGCTATACTGCAATGCGAATTAGCTCATCATATTAGCGAATAAGAGCTAACTCTTGTAGACAATTGCCCTTGTTAGGGACATTCGGGCTTATTATTATTATTATTATTATTATTATTATTATTATTATTATTATTATTATTATTATTATTATTATTATTATTATTATTATTTTAAAACACAGGTTGATTCAAATTAATACTTGAAATACTTGGTCTACCCAGGTTTTAATTTCAAATGTCTCTTCCATTAAAGCTATTAATTGAAGAATTACACGAAATAACTTACTATTCAGTTTCCTACTGACAAAACAACTGATTATCGCTACTTGAGAGTGTCTGGAATAGAGTCTTGTTACTTCAAATGTAATATTGTTTGAAATCGAATACCTGCAAGTTTTCTCATATTTACCATATATTGTTTCATCATAAATTACCTATATAATAGTATTTCAAAATAATTTATTCAGCTTAGTAACGCAACTAAAGATAAATAAAACTCGAGGCAAACTTTTTGGGAACCACGTATTGAGAGGTGACGTTTTAAGTGGTGCATACACACTGCTTATTGGCAGGTGGTTACCGCTGCCTCTCACCTTCTCCGATCAAAAAAGTCCACAAATTCACCGAGACATTTGTTGGCGATACCCGTAGATATTTGTTTTTTCATGCATAAATAGCATTAAGTAATAGTAATAAAACATTGAAACTTTTGGGGCTAGCACAAAACAGCAACCTTCTATAGAGTCGCCCCTGCCTGACACTTAGCAATTTTCCTGATGGTCTAGTGGTAACCATACTTACTTTCTAAACCCAAGATCGTGGGTTCAAACCCGACCAGGACCGATGGATTTTTTTCGGGGTAAAAATTCTAAGTGCGACTTCCTTCGGAAAAAAAGTAAAAGCCGCGGGTCCCGTGTCGTAGATTTACAGATCGTAAAAGAACCTCAAGCCTGAAAGAAGAAGCCTATGAGCAAAATTTGTCGACTTGAATTGAATGGGACGCTGATGACCTGAGATGTTAAAGAGCGTCCGTAAATAAATCAAATTAACAATTGCCAGTCATCCTCTAACTTCCCAGCAAGCACCTCCTAAGCTGTACAGATTGAAAGGTGTTCTGTGCTCATTGGTGAATGTGCTGGCGCAGATGAAAGCAGATGTACAGCCATGCACATTCGTCTTTGTATTGTCATTCTTGCATCATGTAAAGTTTTATTCTTCAGTTGTGGCACACCACAAATGCATCTACATTGTTCTGGCTTATTTTTAAGAATTAACATGATTAAAGTTTTGACAGAAAATATTAATAAGACCCTTTTTTCTTATTTTTAAACTAGTCCCATCAAGGCGCCAATGAAACCCCTTGCTATTGCTTGCATACATAAATATTACTGTTAACTGCTGTTGTGCATATATTAGCAAGGCCGACGTTTCTAGTAAGCAGTTAAGCTCGGCTATATACACAATTATTAATTTCAAGGTTTTCCGTATTTAACTTAAAACTGAATTATATCTTGTGCCGATATACGAACTTATTGGTAACAGCGAGCTATTTTGGCATGATTGTGTTCTCTGGTAAGGCAAATCCCAGCACTGTACTTGCGACCTGTTCCATGGTGGTTGTCATGGAGGCATTAAAATATTATAATACGATGATTATGCTACAGATTATTGTAATTAAGTATCAATTACTGCTTTTGCACCAGCGAATGCCTGTGATGACGTCACTGATGAGGGCTCGGGGAAGAAAATAATGTTGTATTAGAGAATTTATCTGGTAATTAACGAAATAGTGAGGCAAAATCGGGTATGATGTTGAATATGAAGTTGTAAGCAAAGAAAGGGATGGGAAAAATATAAACGAGGAGAAAGAAAACTATTATGACGATAGTAGTAAACTAAATGACCGACTTCTTGGCTTGGTGATTATTGGCCGGAAGATCTCATTATCGATCCCCGGTATCAGCTTAGGAAGTTAAGCAGATATGGAACGGAATGCACACAGCCCCGTGAGGAAGACATTTGGGGAAATGCCTGATAGATAGTTTGTATTGCTACAATCCCCTGGTTGCCGGAAACATCTCTCAAAATACACTTACATTTATAATGCTATACTCAAATCTATGTGACGATAGCATCAACAGATCAGATAAATATGCAAAACTTTGTAATTTGTTTGACAAATGTTTACAAGATAAGAAGCAGGGTCATGCAGTATAGTAGTGGCAGTAATAGTAGTAACAGTAGTAGTAGCAATAGTAATAATAGTAGTAATCGCAGAGTAGTAGTAATAGTAGTGGTAGTAGTAGTGTAGCTGTATGTTTATTGTAATAAAATTCTATATTCATATTACAAATATATTTTATACATGGGTCGGAGATCGTACATGCTTTAAATATGATACAAATTAGAAAGAGGAATAAGTAATAACAAAAATAAGAATACAATTATATTAATAATAAATAAATAAACAATTAAAATGGGAAAAACGACATTTACAGATATATGAATGGAAACATATTACATAATATTTATAATTATACTAGTTATTGCGTTCTAACCAGAAAATAACTTGCTTCTAGCTTCGCGCACTTTGACTAGGAAAATGATCATATTCTACCAGACAGTAGAGTTCGCCAACAGATGTCCCAGCATGCCAATTGACCTCTAATTGCCGTAATTTTATTTTCAGGAAACAGTGCTTTTCATGGCCATTTTCTTTATTTTTACGAAAAGAAAACAATAAAATCACTTTAAGGAGTTATGCATAACTAAATGAATAAATAAAAATAAGCACTTCTTGCCACCAATACATAATAGTGCAACATGGCATATTAGTACAAGATATATCCTTTCCCTCTAAAGTCATACACAAGGCTAGTGTGAAAGAACCATTTCTGAATATATAAAGATAATATCAAGATATAATTGGTGATTAAAATATAAGCCTGGATCAAACGTTCTCGTAGCATTACAAGAGGCTGGTGGTTCCGTGCTTGGAAAAGGACACGGTAGCTCAATTGGAACGGAAGGGTGAACATTCATGGCTCGAAACCAGGCCTTGACCCGAATTTTTCAAGTCTGATTTTTCCTTTCCAAGATATTTTGCATTTTGTTGTTGTTGCTTTTTTTTTCTTTTTGTATATTATTCAATTGGCAGATATATCAGAGCATTCAGAATAAATAGGATGGGGCAAGGTAACGAGGTTTGTTCGTAACTATTATTCTCTATCCTTTTTTTTTAAAGAGCGTGACCTTTATATCTGGGTTGACGTTGAGCTAGCGACAGATGAGGAGGAAGGGAAGGTTCTATTTTCTTAGCCTAAGCCGAACTTGATAACTTTATTTTGATTATGTCCATTAACAATGCTGTCTGTAAAAGTAGTTTCTATGTTTTATCCTTCTGCTAGATTCCTACATGGCTACTCTGGGGAGGTCACGTAAACAGTTCATAGCGCTCCCACCAAAATCGGCCAATACCACCCTTAGCGAAGCAGACGCATTTTCAGGAAAAGAAATTAAAAAAGATCCGTTTAGGAGTACTCTACTTGAAGCGTAATTAATCGTTTCCATTTAAACCGGCTCTAAAGACGCAATCAAGAACAAGAACTGGACTGCAAACAAACAAAAGAAAGCGTTAATAAACAACCATTCCTTTCTTCGATTGAACCTCTGTATTCAATTTCATCCACTCTTGTTTCTTAACGAAGCTCAAAGAGCTGTCCATAAACCTCGGCATTTTACATTTCCTGCTGTTCAGTAAGACGACACCTTAAGATTTCTCATCTGATCTTTACCTTCTAAGCTGCTTAACTGAAATAAGACACCCCTAACAGAAGTTACAAGGAAATACGTAGATGGATTTCCTTCTACTGTGAAACAGCTGCCTCTAATGGCGTCATTGCGCAAGCCACGGTCAATGCTCTAGAAGAAGCTAAACGCTTCCTTTGTGGGTGCCTTTCATTCATGCACGAGTTCTGCTCGAACGTGACCAAACATAATTGCAGAGCTTCATTTGGGAATCTGTCAGCTAAATGTGTTTATAGGCGTGCTTTGCATGCGCTTGCATAGATTCGTTCACAATATAACCAAACACTCCAAGTATCAATATTTCAAAATACATTCCATCTGCTTTAATTTCTGTTGTTGTTGTTTTTTTTTTTTTCAATATCTCGCAAGGTTTCGTTTGTTTTAGAGCAGGGGCGACCCGTCAAGAAGGACCAGATGCACGCCCCCCAAAGATAATACCATAATAATTTACCCTTCTCTTATTTTTTCTTCTCCTGGTGAACTTATAAAACAAAAAAAAAAAATGCATAAATAAATCCACTACACAGTACCCATGGGGTTACTTTCCTTCCATATTTAGAATTTTTATTTCCGAAAAAATCCATAGACCCTGCACAGGATTGAACCTGCGATCTTGGGTCTACGAGGCAAGTATGGCTAACACTAGACCACCAGGACCGACGGGGACAGATACGCCGCCCGTGACGCTGGTATTGATATTTTTACAGGAAGTATAAAATACTGCTGTTTTTAAAACTGATAATGAGTACTAACCTGTGAAATAACAGATGTTGAAAATGATGCCCTTCAGCGGCAATACATTGCTGACATCTTGTAAGAAATTTTTGTATTCGTCTAACGTTTCTTTCGTAAAACGATGCGATTAGGAACACGTTTCAGGTCTTGAGCTATTCTATCTGTTTTAACTTTTTAGCCAGTTGGCGAACAGATTGCGAATCGCCTTACTGCTTCTTTGCTAGAACTCAATTTCAATATGTATCATATAAAAAATTCTTTAACACTGTGACAAGTCCTCACACTCACGCATGCCCAAGAGTGAATGCCTTTAGATAATTTAAATAGTAATAATTATTAAATATAGTTTGTAGTAACAAACAGGAACTTTTCATGTATTGCGTAAATATACTCATGGCTACCTGGACTCTATGACAATAGGGAAAAAATTGCCTTTTGTAATCTTCTGCTGATAATGGCTAGAGCGATGGGGTCTCTTTATAGTGACAAAGCTAAGTGCATGCAAGTGACGCAACAACAGGTCCTTTGTATCTTAGTAGCTGAAGATGCTTTAAAATTCGTTAAAGGTAGCAGGGGAACAGGTTTAAGCGATGACGTTATTACATTGTATGATCAGGAACTCCCCAATAAGGAGTCAAAGAGGGGATGAATTTAAAGTAAGCGCGTTTGGGAGCTCAAGAGCTCAACCAATAATATTTAAAGCCTCAGGAAGCTGTGAGCGCTATGCTGTGAACCCTTTGAGTTTTTGTAACTACGTGGCGACGTTTTGAATTTCATATATAAGAGGAAGCAACTTGGAAAAAGCACGTTTTTGATGATCAACATCGTGTTACCAGAGGCAGTAGATGAGAGGGCCACAGATGCAATTTCAAGAAGCTTATGTAGCACGCGTCATTAAAGTCATAAAGGTAAGAACCAGGTGGCATTAAGTTTCATGTGATTAAACTTCTAAATGCGTTCAATGAAGCAAGTTTGTGTGATTTGAACCACTTTCTTCCATTTCCCTCCTCCCGAGACCACCAAGGCACGAAATGCGACTTCGGGCCACTGAACGATCCGGAGTATGATGTGGGACCCTCGGGTACACCCAACGAAAAACATTTGCATATAAAAATCGCTTCAGCACTATGTAATGGCATAACTAGCGAACAACGAGCACACACAATGAAAGCACCAAATAGCACACGAAGCACAACATTCGTTGACAAAGCCTCCCTCAAACTAACTACAAGCTGCTACAAACACATGTATTATATGTCCTTGATGACTGGCTTCTTCCAGTACGCAGCCGCTCTCTCCGGGCTCGTAACTCAAATGACCTCATTGTATACCTATTATACACAGTCTATTTTCCTATGCACCAATCCTGCTACAGCCTCCAGCATTAATTACATTTCTACATACTGTTCAAACTTTATTACCCCTTTATTACTCGAATATTTTATGGATATGCTCGCCAAAGTAAAGATAGATTCACGAAATGGAAAGGTAATAAAACACAAGTCGTCATTTTCTCTAAGCGCAGCGTGGAACAATTCGATAGCGATGCATTTTTGTACCCTTATTTCTTACAATTCAGTTGTTAAATTTAGATATCCATCATATCACCAACATTGTACCCACTACATTCACTTTACCGCTGTTCTAAACTTTCGCTTAAACAAAAGAAAGCTTTTTACTTTTCTCTTATTCAATCCGGTCTGGAGATTTGGATTTGAAGCTACAATACATTTCCTGAGAGTACAATTATTCCGAAACGCGCAGCAACTTAACGACCTGATTCTAAAAGATATCCAGAGCATCATCATGTATGTATATGGAAATTATCCTAACCCACTTCTGACCACTATCGGAAACTACAATATCACAGAAGACCGAAAAGAGTTCTAACTAATTAAAACATTAGCATATTATAGTTAAGGAATAGTTGATTGTCTAAATTTGCGTTTATGAAAATTATATTTTACAAGTTTTAAATCCATTTTGCCCAAGACAAGACAAGTAAATTTACTTTAAACTAAACGGTAAAACACCTATTTTTGCATCAAGTTCTAATCTTGGTTTGTAATTTAGTTGAATGATTTACTTTAGACCGTATGATTTACATTTTAAAAAATTATCCTCTCTGTGCGGAAAGATAGGCACTATTTATCTAAAGAGGTTAAATTTTTGAAAACGGATATATTTTAACAAATGCATCGATTGTAAATTTTCATCGAGAAGTCACTCCTCCGACAATGTATAGCCGATATTTTACTAGGAAGGCAGATTCGGGTGACAGCACTGACCGTGTGCCGAGCATATAGACAACGCACATACTACAAAATCCAAACATTAGCAAAGTGGGCGGATTACCTGCTAAAAACTGGTTTAGAAGGAAGGAATGTCAGAGAAGTAAGAGTGCCAACTTTCTCCTGAGCGGTACTCATCATCCGAGTGCGGAGGAACTTGTCGATTTTATAAACTATATGTTTAAAGCTAAAAGGGGTAAATAAAATATGATCATTTTGAAATGACAACCAGGAATCGAGACATGAATCTTCGATTCACTTTGTCTGCTCATGGTTTCAGTGAAAGGTCGATTTTAAAATTTCAAGCTATTTTGGGAGTTATTTTTGAAAATTCTATTAAAATGTATACTTTTATTATAAGTTTCATTTCTTTTATTTTTAATTTATTGTCATTGCTATCATAAATCTTGTACCTATATGCTTCACAGCATTGTTAGTGTTATTCATTTTTATATTTTATTAGTATATTTATTTCCCCTTTCATGATTTGCATAGGTTTATATGTATATATATTGTTATTGCAACTGCTTGATCTATTATTATCTTCATTCTTCTTGCATTAATATTTTTCAATAACATTTTATTTATTTGTTTCATGTTTTACATAGGTTTATCTGTGTACGAGTATTGCCTTGTTAATGTTTATGTTATAATTATGCTTCTGTCACTGAAACTCATTAGATTGGTAGAGCGGAAGAGAATGCCTAATGATCACAGCTCTGGCAGAATAAACAAATAAATATTTTAAAATTGTAATAACCCTAATAACTTATCATTTCAATAATTTTCCATTTGAAGCTCTGAATCCTATTGCTCTTCAAGTTTATTTCCTTCTAATATAAAGATAGATATTTGCTTTGAAACATCCCTCCATTAAAGTTCCGCCTCTCAAATTAACAATATATGCAACATATTAGTCATTGACGTTGGGAATTTAAAACAGACTGTGACAATATTATATAAGTGTAATTATTTCTGCGGGACAATTCAACGGACATTGGGGAAAAAGTAAGGAAAGAAACTCGAATGAAGTTTTATTAAGTTATGCTAGTCCCTGTTTATATTGCAGTGATTGCAAGAATAACTGATGAAGGAAAAATGAGCCTCAAATATATAGTCTGGTGTAATTTATGGAATAAAAGGAAAAATAAACACATATGAAATGAATTAAAAGTACTAAATATAATGAAATAATTAAAGAATACAAAAATAACTGGAAATATGTAAACAGAATGGCAGCTACACTTGTTGCTAGAATAGCCATGGATTATAAAGCAAAAGGAAGGAGGTCATTGGGAAGACCAGTAAAAGATGGCGAGATCAGTTTTGAGGCGGAACGAATCGAAAGTTTTAAACCTTGAAGATGATGATTGTGATGACACGAAACCTTTTCCAGAATTGAAAAAATAAAGCCGCCTTTGTACGGTCTTCATCAAGCAGATTTCCACCAGGCCATATATTTATATTGTAAAGCTTGATTTCTTTGAGCATCGTTCCAGAAAAGTTTCAACAGGTGGACTATTGGTTACACAGCTCTTTATCAGCGGTACATTAGAAATCATGTTTGATAAATGTCTTTATAATCCCGAAGCACTTGTCACATAGACCAAATAAATAATCACGTATAGAAATAGATACTAAATTCTCTCAGAAAACTCTTTTTACATCTGAATGACACCAAAGATATGCTTCTGTTCTGGACTTTGACAATAATATTACAGAGGGTGCCAAAATGTATACACACTTCAAGAAAAGGAAAAAAAACTGAGTTAACATAACAAAACTGAATTCACACAAACAGAAAATGATGAGCACTAATCATCTTAGACTTTTACAGTTACAACAGTTGCTCAAAATGCCCACCTCGGCGTCGATACACTTCTGAGTGAACTACTGACTGAGCAACATTTACGAAAGTGCCCTCAGTGATTGCAGCACATGCCGTTTCAATTTCTTCCCGAAGTGCTGCCAGTGTAGCTGGTTTTCAACGGTATACAGCATCCTTAAGAGTTTCCCCATTGGTAGAAGTTCAACGGAGTTAGATACGGAGAACGGTTCTGTTCTGTGCACACGTCTGCATTGCCTTTGAACTTCAACAACATTTTCCGTTTTCCAATACCATCTCAAAATTGCTTTCCGCTGTTCAAACAACACTGATAATCTTGATTCCATTTTGTTGTAGCAACTCTAGCATAACATAATATGAATCACATCTGTTTACAGAACTTCATACTACACATTACTGTTGTTTTTCGGCTCAACTTTGAAATATATTAAATAGATATCTACTGTGAAAGTACGTATACTTATTTTTGGCACCCTCGGATTTTGGCAAAGGCGTCAGAAAAATGTTAAATCGCGGATCCATGTTTCAACATAACGATACTCAGCCACAATCTCATACGTGTGAATATTTGCAGTGTAGCCCTTAAAGGTTATTCATTAAAATGTCTATGTTGATTCCAATTTAAAATCCTAACGAACATGTGTATTTAAGCGCGAAAATCATATCCAACAAACTTTTCTACGTGATTTCCATTTCAAGTCCAATGTATTCCTTTTGTGCAAATCACAATTGATTAATATAACCTTTGTTTCAGAGATTTCTTTCACGCCGTATGAGCAACTATCAGTAGTGTCTAGTCTTCTTTTGAAATGAGTTTTCATAAAGCAAAACTATATGAAGACTCGTTAATTAGGATTGGAATATCTTGTTCAGCTTTGGTGTCGACAGATTCGGTGCCAAGTGAAGTTCAATCATTATATTTTAAGATTAGTTTTAGTTGCTGAGACATGACGATTTAACGTTCCTCTAATTTCTTCCTGTAAAAAGAGGACCATTAACTTCTATGCGTCCAAAGGATAATCTTCAATGTTACTTTATTTCTAAAATAAAAATAAGTTCACCTGTCTTAGGCTGTATGAAATTTAAATTACATTTACTGTTTTAGACTGGAAGGTTGGGAGGATCTAAATGACTGACTTCTGGTAGGAGAATCTGGGCATTTTTTGGAAAGGATGAGAAAGAGATACATATTCTGACCGAATGTACCTAATGGTAGCAGTTTAGAAAAAGTGTTTTTAGAACATTTTCTTAAGGCAATTAGAGGTCTAATGGCACGCTGGTGGGACTTATTTGCGATTCACATAATTTTACTTAATATGGATATTTCCTTAGTCAAAATGCACAAAGCTACAAGCAATTTCTTTCCTGCTTTGAATGTAAATATGTAAGTTGTTTCTACTCATGTATATTTGTAAATACTGAAATTCCCATGTTTTGTTTTCTTATTTTATACTTATTTATTATTATTATTGATTTGTAGTTGTATTATTTTTTCTACTCTCTAATTGTGTATCATACTCAAGCATGTACTGTTTGTTGATTTGGTTTATTTATGGACGCTCTTTAACATCTCAAGTCATCAGCGTCCCATTTAATTCAGGACATGAAACGGCCGGTAAATTTTGCTCAGAGGCCTCTTCTTTCAGACTTGAGGTACTTTTACGTGCCGTAAATCTACGACACGGATCCCATGGCTTTACTTCCCTTCCCTAATCCGCAATCTTGCGTCTATGAGGCAAGTATGGCTACCACTAGGACCAACGCATGTACGGTCGATGACTCCAGGCATCAAATATATCTGTAATATGTATATAAATTTGATATATATGCACCTACTATATATTAATGATCCTGTATAATACTCTGTGAACTTTGATTAATTTTTTATAAGCATTATGACTTTAATAATAAAATTTCAAGACACTGTTTTTAATTCTTGCAGTATCGTCTCTTTTCTTTATGTGAAAGTTTCCTTTTAACTTTTTGCATTCTTTAATTTTCCAAAACGCATTTTATATCCGTTTGTTTATTAAAGAGAAATAAAATGCGAAACTCCAATACAATTAATAGCTGATCAAACCGAATTGCACTGCAAAAAAAATAAATGTCCTTTAGATAAAGCACTAAAATCGCAGTTAATGCAAAAAACATCAAAATCGTGTAAAATTTCATGTAGATGTATGGGCACATTTTTATATTTAACATCTCATTTCAAACTATTCTGTCAGTCCTGTGGTCAAATGGAAACCATACTTGCCTCGTAGACCCAAGATCGCGGGTTCAATCCCGGCCAGTGTCGATGGATATTTTTTCGGTTTTACTTCAGAAAGGAAGTGAAGCCTGGGCCTCGTGACGTAGATGAATCTCAAGCCTAAAAGAAGAGGCATGTGAGCAAAATTTATCAGCTATTTCACTACCTTAATTGAACGAGACGCCGATAACCTGACATTTTAAAGAGCGTCCTCAAATAAAAAATCGAAGACTATTTTATTGATATAAATCTTAAGCTTGCAGATATTAGTAAGTGTAAATGCACGAAAATGTCAGTCTCTAATGCTACAATAGGCATAGGAACGTAAATAAATATAAACGAAAGTTATTTACCTAAGTTTTCTGATCAGAAAAGGTATTGTTATGTTCTTATAATTGTTACCCTTTCTAATAGAATTTAAAAGGAGTGCACCTTCAATGTATTTTTGCACTTTTGGGAGAATGATATAACGACCTAAAAGCCTATGATGATATAAGAAATACATATTTTAAATCAGCTGCAAAACATAGAATTAAAGGTAAAATCTCTACATATCTGACACTCGTATGCATGTCAGTTACTTAATAGCATAGTGGAACCTATCTCGGGATAAAAGCAAGGTATCACTTTATACTAGTAACCTACACGTTTATCTTTTTTTTATTATTTTTCCCCCGCTGACCATGGCGGCCTTGGACGACTAAAAACAATGAAGGAATGTATTTCACTCAGGGACATGTAGTTTTACAGTATTTGTGCTGGTGATGCATATATAAATGTATAAGACACTGTTACCCGTGTAAAAGTAAATGAATGTAATCGTCCATAAACCTCAGTACTTACTTTTGACGTTTGTAAGACAGCAAAATGCAGCTAACTATAAACAAAGACCACAGAAAAAGTGTAAATGTCTATGCAGGTGTATTATATGGGAAGAGAAGTAGTAAGGCTGTTGCTGAAAATAATCTTTATCATTTAGTGAGTGGCTTAAATGAATTATTACTTTTTTCAGAATTTTTCACCAGCTTTATCTACCTTAACAACGCTCTGAAGTAACAGCATTCGCACATCCAAATGCACATATGATTAAGGTACAGGGTTTTTTCACTTCAAAACTTCCCAAATCAAATAACTATCAATTTAAAACAAACCCTGTTACTCTGACGGAATAAAACTATAAGAACCATTAAACATTTAATGTAATAGTTATGTTCTGGTAATAAATTGTTTCAAAATAATGCATACCGTACAAGAAAGTTGTGCATGTAAGCGGATTAGACTTTAAGCTATATTAATACTTAGGAGCACGTTTTCGACGTTTATTCAGTAAATGCATTGTAATATTGCTCAAAATTAATTGTGTATTCAGCCTGACTTATTATTTATTCTCTCTAAATTTAAATCAAAATAAAAACAATGCTTAACAAGCAATGATAGAAAATAATAAGAGTTAGAAATACAGCACGAATTTATGGCAAAATATCTTTTTGTAATTGATGACTGGCGAGGAATAGCAATTGATTGTAGCTGTTGTAAAGAATGTTTGTTGTGAATTTCATTTATAAAGAAAATGCTCTATTTTAAGTAGGAGAAGTAGATCACTATAATAGTATCGCTTTCATTCTGGGCGAGTGGTATTCATCATTTGCATTGTTAACTGGTAGAAAGATTCACTGCACTTTCTTCGTGCTATAGCTTTGATTACAAAGACTTAACAGTAATGATTAGATAAGAAAATAACCTTTTAGCCGCTCATCCGTTGTGAAAACGAGACTGCTGTACCTGATTCGCCCTCATAAATTTTAACTGCCTTATAACATTACTGCCTTGAGATTACCGGCAGCATCTTTTATTAAACTTTACAAGGGATTGCCTCTCATTTCACAGGCTGCACATTATTAATACAATAAAATTGTTTAAAATATAATTATTAAAATTGTTTCATTATATAAAAACTTTAGGTAGCTAATAATTTAAAATAATTCATTTTTTGCAAATTTAATATTAATTGCGTTTAAATGAATTTTTAGTTACCAGCAATAGTATGTAAAGCTTTTTTAATGTCTAAGGGCTTTTTTGCGTGCCTTTTTCTGCTTGATTTTAATGTCTGAACACCGTTCTCTAATCATAAGGTAGAGGTGTCATTTGAAAATTAAAAGAGTCTATATTTTTGTTTAAATTAAATTAATTGTAAACATATAATCACTTTCCATAATAATATTATGGAAAATATTATATTAACAGGACACCTTTTATGTCTAATAAAAGTCATGTAAAGTTTATATATGAATGCAAATTATATTAACAGGACACATTTTATGTCTAATAAAAATCATGTAAAGTTTATATATGAATGCAAAGGTGATAATAAATGTAAATGGGTAGTCAACAGAAGAAATAAAACCAATTGTGGTGTAAAACAAAGATGTATTTCTCCAATATCATTATATATAAACGACATTTTTAAAGAATAGAAAAAATTGTTCATAAAGGAATAAAGTTAGGACAAAATAGATCAGCAAATATTTTGATATTTGTAGAAGATATAGTATTAATTTTGACAAGAATGGTACCCTACAAAAAACAATATACCAACTAAATAAAATAAATTAAGAATACATGATAATTTCAATGACCAAAAACAAAAGTAATGGCGTTCGAAGATAAATGCCCAATAAGAACAAAAATTGTGACGGAATAAAATATAATACAACAAAGTCCCACACTTTCAATATTTAGGTTGTGATGTCACATATGAAGAAGATCAAGATGTTAATATAAAAATACAAAATTTCCAAGCTGTGCGTGAAACAATTAGAAGTACTTTGCAAAATAAAATGAGAAAAGACACACAATTAAGATTCTATGCAGCCACACCTTTATCAGTTATTTTTAAAGGAAGTGAGGCTTGGAATTAAAAAAAAAAGGAAGAAAATAAAATTAGAGCAGCAGAAATGCGCTTTCTGCAATCTGTCAAAGGTTGCTCGAAAGAAGATAACATAAGACATGAGGATATGAAAAAAATTAGAAGTGCAACCAATATTACTACAATTAAGGAATTGTAGACAAGAATGGATAAAACACTTAAAAAGAATGATAGAAGATAGAACACTAAAAATATTTTGATATATAATCCGATGGAAAAATGAGAATTGGAAGGGAAAGGGGGAAAAAAAGAAAAAGAAAAAAGAAAACAATGAAGCTGAATATTTATGAAACAAAAATGTGAGATCGAACAGGCACGAACTAATTAGTGATGGAAAAGATGAAGATAATCATTCAGAGTGTAAAGTTTTGAAATGAAAGACCTGTATATAAGCCAACATGAAGATGTGTTTAGCTACATATGACACAGCAAGGGGGGAAAAATATATGTATAGAATATACGTTTAAGTAATGCAAACAAAATAGAAAAAACTAGTTTAGAATATTCAAATTATTGTCAGAAAGAAGAGTTAGAAATCAAGATATAAAAACATCATATAATTGTTAGAAGAAGAAGAAGAAGAAGAAGAAGAAGAAGAGAGAATGCGAAAAGTACGCCTCATAAATTTAATTACAGATATTTCTAGGAGAAGCTGGGCTGCCCGTGAAAATGGAAGTTTAGAATATTAAACTAACAGAAACGGACTATTCTCTGAATTGCAAACTGGGCAACCTCGTTGATATTGCACATTTATATTCTGAAAGTTTAATATTTCACGCCCAAAATCTTTCGGGCATCTTTGGTGGGGATTTGGAAAATGCTAGAATATTACAAGCATTCAGCTGATTGCAGCTATGTTTCTAATTCGTTTATGACTGCAATATAATTTCGGTATTTCTGTAACAGTCACAATGCTACTTGTCATTGTTCTGTTTGTTATTCACGGTTTTAGACGCCTCAAAAGAGTACATTTGACACCATGAGATGTTTGTTTGTGGGCCTTCTGGAATTGCGTATTTAACTATAACTTTCAGCACTGCCAAAGAAGCAAGTTAGAAACATAGAAGAATAAGAAATTACCTGGAAACTGGAGCAGATCCACTTTGCAAAGTGTCGAGGACAATAACAATGTTTTAAAATTAGTTTATACTTCCGCGAACCAACTTCATACCTTGAAGGCGGCGCTTTGGATGTTGACACCACACTAATCACTTGTCACTTCCTTGGCATCACAGCACGTTCAACAAGCACGAGGAAGGATAGAAAGAGAGAGACGTGGAGAACCTCGCCTTGGTCCATGCATCATCTCGACCGGACTATACTGCAATCTGAAACATCGGCAGCGACCACCAGAGGACTCAGGGGAGAGAGAGAGAAAGAGAGAGGATACAAATGAAATAAGAGGCGTTTTAAACTACGATGATGACAATGACGATGGCCATGAGGATGACAGTGGCTAGCCGGACATGGTGGAGGCAGGGGAAAGATCCCCCCCACTCCCTTCCTGCACATTGCCATCCAAACAACTGGGATGTGCCATCACATGTTAAAACCCAATAACGTCGCAACTGTTGGACAATAATTATCATATCTGCCGAAGTATCATTTAAGTTTTCTTCGGCGAATATCAAACACCCCACAACTCCGGCCATTCACACATCGACACAACGAAATCTTTTCACTCTATCTCCAAGAAGAGTCCGAAAACAGACGAAATATCCAAAATTCAAGCTAATAAACAATACGAATTTACTGCGCATTTAGTAAATAGCTATGTACCAATACACCATATCAGGCACTAGCGTCTCTGATTTTCAACTGGTGGATCCTGACCGAGACATGCTGTCTGGGTACGGCTTTTTCTGGAGTTTTCCGAGCTTGCCAGGAGCACTGAACTCTTGCGCCATTCGCTTCGTTGTCTCAAAAGATCTTGGCTGATGGTGAACCTTAAACGCTTAATGTATACTGGGTGTAAGAATAAGGTACGCTCAAACTTTCAGAACACATTCCTCACACGTAGAAGAAGAAAATACGTTATATAGACATAGGTCCGGAAACGCTTTATTTCCATGTTAACTCTCATTTTCTACAGTTCTTTACAGTACATTAATCATGGGAAACACACGCGAACAGAACGTACCGGTATACCACATGAAACTCATTTTATGATTTTTTATTTGTTTATTTACGGACGCTCTTTAACATCTCAGGTCATCAGCGTTCCATTCTATTCAGGGCGTGAAACGGCCGATAAATTTTGCTCAGAGGCCTCTTCTTTCAGGCTTGAGGTTCTTTATCGTGCCTTAAATGTACCACATGGGACCCATGGCTTTACTTCCCTTCCGAAGGAAGCCATACTTACGAGTTTTACGTCCGAAAAAATGCACCGATTATGGCCGGGTTTGAACCCGCAATCTTCGGTTTAGAAGGCAAGTATGGTTACCACATAGCACTAGGACCGACTTTTTTTTTTTACATGAAATGTTCAAAATTCCCTCTAGCATTGATACATGCATCAACGTTGCCTTGTTCAAATAGAACACAACACACTGGCGGTGAATTTAAGAATTACAATTTAACCAGACGTAACCAAGAGGACATTTTGAACATTTCGTGTAAGAAAGAGTTTCATGTGGTATGTTCTGTTCCTGTGTGTTTCCCATGATTAATGTACTATTAAGAGTTGTAGAAAATGAGTTCTAACATGGAAATAAAACGATTCCGAACCCATATTCATATAACATATTTTCTTCTTCTACGTGTAACCATGCGCTTTTCAGAGAATTCATCCCCCCCCCCCCATGGAAGATTAAAGTAACGAAGTTTACATTCATTTTTATTTTTGAGAGATGTAAACAATAAAGTGGCATTTCAAATTGTCTGTCCTGGTGGTGTAGTGGTTACCATACTTGCCTCCTATACTCAAGATGGCGGGTTCGAATCCGGCCAGGACCGATGGATTTTTCGGGCGTAAAAATCTAAAGTATGGCTTCCTTCGGAAGGGAAGTAAAGATAAGGGTTCCGTGTCGTATATTTATTAAATCAATCAATCAATCAAAAAAAAAAACATTTCAGATTATTTACTTTCCACTTTCACAAGACCAAGCTTAAATGATTATTTCTGGAGTAATACATTAGCATAATTATTCACAGATTTGTATTTTACTAAAGTTGGGTTATTTGAGCCAAGACTCGGAGGAGAACATAAATTGCATGAGCAGGTATCAGCTTGTAGTTAGTTTGGGAAAGATTTTGCCAGCGAATGCTTGTGCATGCATTTGTTGCTCAATGCTTTCATTGTTTGTAAATTGTGTGCTAATTGTTTTTCATAGTTATGCGACTAAAGAAACGTTGTCTTGAATAACGTAGTTAATGTACGGATTCTTGTAGAGAAGTGGTAAGGAGATTCGGAAGAAAATACTCTGGCAACCCTATTCCAGAGGGTTGAGAAACTTTGCGCCTAAAGTTACGAGAGAAATAGACCAGCAAATTACCATTATGTGCAAAGTGTAAAAGTTTAACTTCATTAGCTTTAATAGTTCTTTAGAAAATGGGAACTTAAGTTGGTTTATTTAACATTACAAGGATAGGCCTTTCTTTCATACTGCCATTAAAAGACCTTGGAGGTATTTTGCTTTTAAAATCTTCCTCACTTACTTTGTAACTTCCTAGAGATGATCTAAATACAATCCCTGATTAGGTAACCTGCTTTGTTCCGTAACAATTCTAAGAAGTTGAAGTACTTTGGGACAGCCAAGCAGCATTTTTAGCATATTCTGCTGTTCTTTCGACGATGTGCCTCAGGCATTGTCCAGATCGATATTTAGAATGCTTATCTTGCTGCAAGGTGAAAACTTTATGTAGAAGATCTTGCATGACAATGAAGAATTTTATGATATTGTTTCTGAACCAACTTTTCTTTAATTTTCACAATATTCCCAACTTTATTCCCACAAAAACACACCCAAACCGTGTTGGGATACCTGTATTCTTCTGATATCAAAGCGCTCATATTTGATAGCATTCATTTGTTTTTTTTAATGGCGTTAAGCCCGTTTTTACTACTGAGGCACCACAGGCGGTGAACACTGGTAATACACGAAATGAAGATATATTCGGAAAGGATTTTTTTAAGATAGAAAACGTTCCAGGCATAAGTTTAGGGTATCTCTCCGACATTTGCCATTTATGAGGATTGAGGAAAACCTGGGAAAAACCTTAGTCAGGGAGGATGGTCCTGGCGGGATTCGAAACCCAGACCTCCCGCTGACGAGTCCGCGCCTTAGAGACCTCGGCCACTTGTGGCGGTAGCATTCATTTGTAAAAAGTACTTCGACCAATCAGCAGATGTTCAGTGTGATGTCGCCTGGCCACAGAAATATAATTTTTTATGTTAATAGCATTTAGCAATGGTTTTCTTACTGATTTGTCTCTCTTCAGACAGCATTCTTGTTCATGTATTTGTAGTGAAGTATTAAAATTATTCTGGTAATTCTGATAAATCACTTTGGTAGTTATTCATAGTGAGTCTTGGTTGCTACCATTATTTATGTGGCGGGCGGGAGGGTATTGTGCTCTTCCAGTTGAAGAAATTTGACAAATCTACCGTACTCAATATTACAACCCCAACTCATTTCTCTAGCGATACTTCCAACCTTGAAGCCATAAAAACCATGCAATCAATGTAAATATCAATACACGAATTACATATACAGACTTATCAAGCAATTCGATCTTGATGGTATTGCTGAAGTCTAAGTTATACAGGTTGATATGCACAATTGACCCATTCAATGAAACATTCTACAGTAATGTTTCTCTAACACTGAAACCATTACCTTTTTTAAAAACAATAAAGTTTAGCAGCATTTTGGAATATCAATATACTATTTATTTAATAACAAACATAATCATTTGAATAATAATAATAATACATCTACGTAGATTTAAATGCCCTCGATTTAAACGCTTTCACATTTACACCTGAATAGTACAGGGTGTACACAAATGATTATATTTTTTTCTCCGCGGTATACAATATAATTTTGAAAAATAACTTAAATTGAAGAAAAACTATGGAAATTACCTAACACAAATTACAAGCATCCAATATGGGATCCATTTGTGACACGGCATAAATCCAGCCGGTAGTCCGTTCTTGCCAACTGATCCAACTGCTGCAATAATCCTCCGTCTCAACTCAGGTAGGTCTGCTGGTAGCGATGGCACGTATACACGATCTTTATGTAACCCCAAAAGAAAAATTCACAGGGTGGTCAGATCTGGGGACCTCGGAGACCAACGAAGAAAAGACAAGGCACTGGACTATGATAACCAATCCAACGATGGGGAAACTTTACCTTTATGTAGGGGCCTTTAGCAATTGTAGGAGATACGGTCTCTGTTGGAGATGTTTTCTTAACACCTTCTACACTGTCATTGTTGCAATTATTAGTTCTCGAATCGCCCGCAAAAACTGTTGTGACTCTCTACACATTCTCATCTGACACAGGCGGTTGACCCAGGCTCTTTCCTTTGCAGAGACACCTTGTCGCTTGATCTGATTGTATCACATACAAATGACGTTACCAGAAAGAGTGTTAAGACCAAATCTTCGTCTATACGCCCTCTTGACTGTATTGTATTTCGCGATTTTCAAGACATGAAAACGTTTTTACACGGGAGTTACATTATTTTGTTTATTTCGTTACCATGGCTACAAAACAAAATCTGCCCATGTAGAATTGAAACTTCTACAGTTACTCTTCAATTTAAGTTATGATTCAAAATTATATTACATTAAGGAAATATATTATATTAAGGAAGTATGGCTTCCTTCGGAAGGGAAGCAGTGGGTCCCGTGTCGTACATTCATGACACGAAAAAGAATCTCAAGCCTGAAAGAAGAGGCCTCTGAGCAAAATTTGTCGGTCGTTTCACCCCTGAATTGAAGGACGCTGATGACTGAGATATTAAAGAGCGTCCGGAAAAAAAAAAAAAAAAAACGAACCATGGTTTACATTTACACCAAGGTCAAATTAAAATGTGCAATGATACAAAGAATAAAGTGCTCCATGTTCTGCTTTCATATTTGCGCTATACTTGAAGAACTTAGTATATATTTTTATGATGACACCCAAGCATCTACCAGTCACTTTTAAATAAAAATGTTCGAAACAAATATATTGCTTTTTGAATGGGAAACTCCTAAAAGGCAAACCGCTGCATCAAAATGAAAATATAAAAATATAAAATAAATGAAAACATACTCTGGGAAAAAATTCGGATAAATGCCTAAACCCAAAGCAATATTATGGGGACACCAAAATTGGGACGGTCCGAAATAATTAGGGAGGTGTGATAGGCTTACCATAGCATTAAAATTGCCACTCATAAAACGTGGTGGTTTTGGGGGCAGATCACATGGCATTGCTGAAGTAGGTAACTGTACTCCTATGACGTGTAATACTACATTGAAATAAGGAAATGACATGTGAGTTCGGAAACCTGATCCTTTCTGAGAATGCGCAGTTAGTGCGAACAGCTGCTGAGTAAGGTCGCTTTCTTTTGAAACAAGAGAACATCATGACTGGGACAACGCCTCCATCACTGTTCTCCCGGACTGCTGTTCTTGCTACATTGTCTAACACATGCGAGAAATCCAGTAGTATATTACGAACTCTTTAACATGAACTGTACGTACTATAAATAAAATTATGGTAGACAAATGCAGCGTCGTCTAATTTGACTTAACGAACGTTAAAAATAACACTTTGTTAACTATGATGCATCTCTAAATATAGCTTACGTTTCACCACTAACATGTCTAGCTATTATCAGAGCTCAGAAGTTCAGGCATTTATTTTGGTTAAAATGGGCTGGTAAAACGGTACTTAAAATACTGAAAATAGACATTTATTAAAAGTGAAACCCGAGAGTAATATCACTCATTATAAATGAAAATAGATATTTGAGATACTTAATGAGTTCTTTATCACAAAATTAAAGTCGGGACTTAAGTTAAAAGCAACTGTAAGATGTTTTTTCACAGTGCCAACTGTCATAGAGAACATTTTTTTTTCATTGTCGAAAAGGAACGTTCTACTTCAACTGAAGCGATTGGAGCATATTTAAAACAAGCTATTTTCGAGGGACTCATACCAGTTAAAACGGAATATCCATCTTTCAGGACACCATTGATCAGAACACATTTAAGTTGTTTTTGAATAATCCTGTCAAATGAGCAAAATATGTACAGTGGTTTCTGATCGAGTTTTTATTATTTATGCGTTTATAGGAGAATAAAATTGGTATCTCTCTTACTTCCGTACAACACATTGTAGCGACAATTTATTGAAAGCTGTACCGCCTTCATCTTCTAGCTTGCAATTTTTGTTACATTTATCAGCTGTGAAGTTATCCCCGCACAATTTCTAGAGTTGTCTCTCACAGATCTACAAGGTCATTCGCCAGGACTATTCAAAACTACAGTACTTTCCTCATATTCTCTATTTCCTAGAATTGGCATGTCTGAGGTAACCAGTCGTTCCTTTAACTAATGAAGGTTCTGCTATTTAAGGAGCTTAAGTGAAACTGAGCAGAAAACCTTTGACTGCTTGAAAAGAAACAAATGTATAGCAAGATTCTCAATAAATATTTTTGTGAGGTGAACATGCTATTTAATTTTTATAACTTTTTTAATTTGGATGAAATTTTATGTGCTTTTTAAAATGCGTAAATAATCAAACATACAAAAAAAAAAAAAACTTTAAAATAAGCGAAAAAAAAAAGGGCAAAATAAAAACTGGCCATACGGATTCCAAATGTACAGAAACAAGTTTATTTCCATTTGACTCTTAAATATATCCACCTAGAAGGAAAAGGCATTTAGCCTAACGTTCGGACTCTGGTTATTATCTTCAAAGAGTCGGTCCTGGTGGTGTAGTGGTAACCATATTTAACTTCTAAACCCAAGGTCGTGGGTTCAAACCCGGCCAGGACCGATGGATTTTTTCGGGCGTAAAAATCGTTAAGTATGGCTTCCTTCGGAAGGGAAGTAAAGCCGTGGGTCCCATGTCGTACATTTACGGCACGATAAAGAACCTCGAGCCTGAAAGAAGAGGCCTCTGAGCAAACTTTGTCGGCCGTGTCACTCCCTGAATAGAATAGGACGCTAATGACCTGTGATGTTAAAGAGTGTCTTTAAATAAACAACAAAATCAAATATCTTCAAAGTTTCGTTACTCCAATGGATTATTACTGCACTAAAATACATTCAATGATTAGAGAACTCTAAACAACGAGTTTATCGATTACATTCTGTTATGTTAGGCAAAGAATAAAAGCAGACTTGCTGGATCTAATTAACGGCTACAAAGAAATAACAGAAAATACTAACGGAAATTTTACTTTGCTTGTTTCTTAACAGATATAAGGTGAAGTCATTGCTTTTGAAATATCGTTTACATCACCCACAACATTTTTGAAATGGTTTTGTGGCATAAAACCGCAAGCAAGCAACCGCAAATCTTTCCTGTTATTGGATACTGCATCCTGTTCTCAGTTTCTTTAGGACCTTTTCACACCGCAGTCTTAGACTGTCTGTATTTTGACACAAATCTGATCGTCCATTTCATAAAAACGATTGTTTGAAAATCAAATGCTTTTGAGGTGCCAAAATTCCCAAATATTCTACAGTGCTGGGAAAATGTATTGCATTGCAATTCATTTGTTTCCAGTTTTTCATTTTGCAATGATGGAATACAAAATAGATTTAATTTCTGATAAGAAAATATTGACAAGATGGGAAAGTGTGTGGAACTAATACCAGTGAAAGAATATTGTTGTATTTGGGCATTTGTCTATAGGTTTCAGCTCTAGAGATATAGCATTTAAGACAGGCATTAATCAGTCTACAATTTCGAGGTTGCTGAAGAAATATAAGGAGAAAAAAAAATGCTCATCGGGTTAGAGGAAGGGACGGTTTACATTCCTAAACAGGATTGAACCTTAATAAGAAAATGTCTGATTGATCGTCGTTCGTTATCTTCAGAACTAAAACGGGAATGAAAAATGTATGTCTCAACAAGCGCAAAAATTACAGTGAAATAATGTGATACGGGTCGCTTGACCTCTCACTAGTGTAGCGCAGCCGCTGCGACCGAAAACATAGAGATAGAGTCGCCGCGCGTGAAGTGCATACTTTTATTTTTATAGTTACATTATTACTGAAAGCATACATTTATATTGTATTTAAAATGAACAAGAAGAAGAAGAATAAGAATGATAATAAAAAGCCCTAACCTGTATAATAAGAGTCGTTGAAAATGATGCCCCTGAGCGGCAATACATTGCCGACATTTGGGCGGGAAATTCTTGTATTATCTCTAACTTTTTTCGTAAGAACACTGCGGCGCCGAATATATTATTATTATTATTATTATTATTATTATTATTATTATTATTATTAAATAAGTTGACAAACAATTTCGCTAACTGGAACACGATTGCCAGGATATTGTTTTACGAATCATCTCACCATTTCTTTGCAAGAATTCATTTTCAAATACGTATTGCATATAAAAACCCATTCAACAAATAACAATAAGCACACGATTTATACAATGAATACACCGAGTAACACACAAATGCACTACCACTCGGTGACAAAGCCTCCGTCAAACTAACCACAGACTGCTTACTTGCACATTCAATAAAGACCTTAAAGACTAACTTATCCCAGTATGCATCCGCCCTTTGCCGGCCTGTAATTCAAATATCCTCACAGAATTAGGACAGCTCACTTTCGTCCTCAAGTAAAAGCCACGGAGAACTAACTTTAGGGAGAGTATCAATTGCATCTAAGTGCACTGCAAATGTAAAAATAATAATTATGAACAGATATCTGTTAATAACAACTTCAAGTCTATAGTAAATAAGCTGAATAGCGACTATATAAGACGAAACAAGTCAACTCTTGCATCATAATTGTTCTCTAGCACTTTCAGCCGACAGAAAAAGTTCTTTGATTCTTCAAGGTATTAATTATATGACCCGTCGAGAACCAACTTTCTTAAATTTTGTCTTGAGGAATAGTTAAAACTCCATAGAGGGAACTTTTTCCTTTTTAAGTGCTTGAGGTTTTCCATTACCTAACTTTCTGACCTCTCAACTCATCTATGTTTTGGGGTTGGATAGGGATTTGGAATGATTTCAGGACAGCTTAGTGTATCATTTCCACTCCTTTTTCTGCCATAAGTTTCAGTAAATGCTTCATTTCTTGCAAAATGTTTATCAAATATAGTGAGGATACCAAAAAAAATGTACACACACTTTCATAGTAGCTATCTATTTAATATATTCCAAAGTTGGACCGAAAAACAACAGTAATGTGTAGTATGATGTTCTGTAAACAGATGTGACTCACATTACATTATGATAACGTTACTACAACAATATGGAGCAAAGTTTATCGTTTGAAGAGCGGAAAGCAATTATGAAGAGGTATTGGAAAACCGAGAATGTTGTTGAAGTTTAAAGGTGCGTACAGAACAGACCCGCAAACGCGAGTAACAATTGCACGCATTCGAGACAAATTTGAGACTCATGATACCGTATGCGATATTCAAAAGCGCAGATCTAGGAGACTTCGCACAGCAGCAAGCCCCTGGATCCAAGGCACTATCCTAGGCACTGTCCAAGGCACTGGATAGGACGAAGAGGTCCGATTGAGTTTCCGCCGCGTTCTCCGGATCTAACTCCGTTGGACTTCTACCTATGGGGAACTCTTAAGGATGTTGTATACCGTAGAAAACCAGCTACACTGACAGCACTTCGGGAAGAACTTGAAACGACATGTGCTGCAATCGCTGAGAACACTCCCGCAAACGTTGCCCAATCAATAATTTAACATATTCAGAAGTGTATCAACGCCGATGGTGGGCATTTTGAGCAACTGTAGTAACTGCAAAAGTATATGATGATTAGTGTTCATCATTTTCTGTTTGTGTGAATTCAGTTTTGTTATGTTAACACAGTTTTTTCTTTGTTTGAAGTGTGTTTACATTTTGGCACCGATTGCCACGGGTGGCCGAGATCGTTAAGGCGCGGACTGTGAGCGGGATGTCTGGGATTCGAATTCTGCCAGTGCCTTCCTCCCTGACTGAGTTTTTTCCAGGTTTTCCTCAGTCCTCATAACTGGCAAATGCCGGGGAGGTATCCTAAACTTAGGTCTGGAATGCTTCCTTCCTTAATATATATATATATATATATATATATATATATATATATATATATATATTGGGAAAGGATATATATATATATCCTTTCCCAATATATCATTTTATGTATCATCAGTGTTCACCACCTGTGGTGTATCAGTAGTAAAAACAGGCGTTAAACACTACTCAAAAAAAAAATGGCACCGTCTGTATATCTATTAACGTGTAATGTCTTCCTCTATCTGTAGCATATATAATTTATCGCGGAGTTTGACACTTTTTGTGTAAATTTATTTCTATGGACACGCAAAATACATAAGTAATTGGTTGCAGAATAAAGGACTGCCAATATGGACTGGGAAAATATGATTGAAAGCTATTGAAAACCAGATGCGTTAACAGCAGTTATATGGACAGGTGCTTTTTCAGCAGATGAACTACTCGACTTAGGATTTCGCATCTCTTTTCCTTAATGATATTGCAAAATTGATGCAGCAGCTCAGAATAGCGCTTCTCAGTCATTGAGTTCCTTTCTATCAAAATCCCTGCAGAGACTTAGTTCAAAACCGAAACGAAAAATATTAGAGAACTTCCTTCATTCTATATCCGAAATTTCAATTTTACATAGATATAAGTTAAATTTGCACCGAAACACTTCGTTCGACAAGCAAAGGCGCAGAAAAATGTGAATCGATTATTTTTTTTTCTTTGTTAAGCACGAACCCAAAACTTGCAACTCTTAGCTCTTGTTACGCCCCATTGGACCGAGAGAGCCTCTTGTCTGGTTAATTAATAAATGGCCGCTAGTTTGTAACCCAGGCACTGCTCGAGAGTTGCAACCACGCGATGCGGAACCAGTTCGCTTGCCGCATTTCGAGTAATATTTCTTTGTAAAAGCTGAAATTGAGACTAATTGAGTGATAGAGCTACTGGTTTCAAATGCCTCGCTCAGAACTTTTATAACTTCTTAATAACATTTACTACATCCACTTCTTGTTTCTCTTCATAGGTTAATATCTTGTTCTCGCACGCACGTAATAAATACTATTCAATAAACAATATAACAATTATTAAGGTTTAAGTAAACAGAAAGCATGTTACTGATAAAGAATAAGTGATAAAACCCTATTACTTTTGCCTACTGCAGGTTACAGTAATATATTTAAATTACTAATCAAAATGACTGATTACATACTAAATTACATCCTGTATAATTAAATATAGTATATCTAGTATCTTAATCCAATACTAAGTCTCTCTAATTAGCAGTCTCTTGCATATGTACACCTTGTACACGCTACTAATACTAAGTTAGTTAAAAAGGGTTGGGAATCTTCCAATTTTGCCTCTAACTTCTCTAGACCAGTGTTTCGCAAACTTTCTGAGGGTTCCCCTTGCATGGGATTTACCAAAATGTATCTATAATGGCTGATTTTGAGTTTTTTAATTGAAACTATATCAGTATTGCGGTTTATGTATGTAATAACCAACTATAGCCACCGTAAATTGGGCATATTGTTTTCATTTCTTAAAATTAGGCAAGTGTTTAGATATATGGTGATAAGGAGTAGTTTCCATAGCTTGTTATGAGGAGAGGACTTAGATTATTGGAGCCAAGCGACAGAGATAAATAAATAATAAATTCTTAGTTTACTTTCAACTTTTGTTGTTCCTGTCTTCAAAGGTCTATATAACCAAAGCTAGCTATTTACTCACCTTTTATTTGAAATTCAGTGAGAAAGATGCACCGATTTGTTTAAAATGTTGCAAATACCCTGTAACTGTATAACTTAAGCCCGCGCGGACTTCTGTTACTTTTTAAAATGCATCGACAATAGCACAAAAAACACTTTTCAGGGTTTGGTTTATATTTGCTTTGCTAAGTAACACATTAAAATAGAGTAGTGCAAATTATTACAGCTTATGTATTTAGTACAGTCTTTGTAGCTGCTCACAAAGTTAACAAGAACTGAGATTCTAGATAAGTAATTATTCCCCCCTAATGAGGCATAAACTATTCATTCAGAATTTGTGTATATTTATTAGGTTTAATTCACGAATCAAATAAGTATTTAAATATAATTCCTGTAAACGTTTCTTACAAAATTGCAATATTTGTATATTTATATTTAACCTTTTCAAACAATCTTGCGATAGACGAATGCCGATTGCCAGAAATGCCAATTGAGAAGAGCAAAAAATGGTTTTCATGGATAGAATATGAATAAAAGTGATATATATATATATATATATATATATATATATATATATTTGAAATTCGCGCGCAAAATATATTAACACTTGTATAAAATGTTATACTTATGAATATCTATTCTATTCAGAAACCTTGAGATTGAAATGGGCAAACGTCGACTGTTACAATCGCTACCGTTCGATTTTCTAATACCAACTGAGGAAAAAAAAAACATACAATGTCTATTTTTCTTTGTATTTTGTGGTTTGGGATTCCTAATGATAAGATCAATTTGAAAATTTGACGCTTCACCAAAAGGCTTTGAAAAACCCTCCATTTTGCGTTATGATTGTCAATTGTCCATGCTTTTGTTGCTATCAATAGCTCCCCACCGCTAACATAAGTGGTCAGTGATGCGTGTTCAGGAATTATATAGTGGAGGTATAGAGTTGGCTACACTGACCACAAGACAAACGCACGTCGCGTGATAAAACAAATGTTATACTTTTTGGATGTGATTGGTCAAAATTCAAAAAATTGTTTCGTTTAATTGATTGAATTTAAGATATGTCACATGAGTGAAATAGTCAACGCTACCTACTTTTAACTTAAATCCTGCGTTCCTAGCGTGCTATACAATGATATTAGGTTTACTCACCTAAGACATGATTTCGTTCTTCTCAGACTTACGAGATCAAACAGCTCAAGTGTAGTCGCTGGTTACCATGTCATTCAAAGTTTATTAAGAACCCTAGATATTCACTCTTCTCCTCTAGGAAAAAAGGATGTACCTCCGTCGCCACCACAAGAGGGTCATAAAGTTCAAGTCAGTGTTCCATCACACAACTCCAAATTACGTAATGGCCTGCAACGAGGCACATGTTCGCCTTGCTTCCTCCTGGAAAGAATCCAGATTTATCAAGAATAACGACAAAAATGAAACAACACGAGGTTCTAACCTACGCGTGCAAGTAATTTGAAACATCCTTGCTGATTGTGAAATGCAATGGGCGGCGTTTATGGCTTCCCATTGGCTACGTGCGTGTACAAGATTGGTGATAGCTTTATTATGCACTCGTTATTAACTACATTACGTCTAAGTGAAGAGATCTTTCTGAAACCCACATACATCGAAGTTGCATGCAATCGAACTTCACTTTCATAAGAAAGCACTAAACATTTTAATTTTTAAAAGCGATAAAATGAACCAGGAATGATAAAAGATTGTAGTCATTACAAAAGAAAGAAAACATGGACTACATGAACACCAGTTAGAACCATGCTGAAGGCACTGAGATAAAATGAAACAAGCACACCCGAGGAAACTGGTTTCAAACAAATTTTGCTCAAAATGAACTTATTTTTCTATTTGAATTCTAGCAAAGATTAACATGGACATGTTCAGTATACTGCGGTTAATGCATTAATGATAACTAACTGAAGATATTGCAAAAAATCTACATTTTCTTTTTATTGCAAAACATAGGAACTGAAACTAAAAGATATTTTAGGTCAAAATATTTTAAATATAAGATGGCTATAAACGCCTATTTTAACCGGGGGTTTTTTTTTTTTTTTTTTTGCTAATTTTATTTAATTACTTAAAGTGGCAACTTATGCGAAAAAATAACTCGAATTTACAATTTTCGTAAATTTTCCTTCAGATGACGTGTAATTGAGTAATATTAGTTGAAACAATACAGTCAAAAATTACGAATGTCACTAAGTTAAACAGCTTTCATACGGTAACGTTACATGCGCGTTATTTTTAAATTCTGCATTCATTTCAATAATGTGTACAGTAGCATAATAGTGGCGATTAAATTTTATGATTTTGAAAGCGAGTCTGTTTATTTGGGGAACATGTTTATATTTTGTAGTAGATCGAGTGGAGTTTGCGCTATGCTTAATTGTCAAGCAGGGACGGTTCCTCTAGGAAGTTACTACTCTTTGATACTTCTCCATCTTTTTTTCGTAGGAGGCTTCCATCTTGGGCATAAAGTTTATGTTTGTGGTTATTATCTGTAGGGGACTTGGTTTGCAGGCGTGTTGCAAACTAATATCTCGGTGAGCTAGTGGAGGAGTTTGATCGAAGTGAGATGAAGCAGTAGGCAAAGCCTCCTTCCCATACGCGTCATTGTGTGCATGCACCACCTGAAACATCATCTCTCGTAACACGCCTTTCCAGGAAAAGTCTCTTCAAGTTTTATGCAAACCGACTGTTGTTCAGATATAATTAAATAAAATATTTTCAAAATACTATTAACTATTTAAAGTGAAACAGTATATAAATGGCAACACAGTCATATATATAGGTATTAAATATGGAAAATTTACACTACTTTCAATATCAAACAATATTACATTAGAAGTAACAATGCTCTCGTGTAGATACTCTCCAGCAACAATAATCAATCGTTTGTTCACAGTGTAAGAGAATCTCTTTATATTACGGTTGACTACTGTAAACTTTTAATAAATGGCATACTAGTGAAGTTTCGTGTAAATTCGTGAAGTGATTGCTTTTTAAGCGAATATGCAGAAAATTACAAAGCCTTTTTCTTTGCGACCGTTGGAAGATAAAATCAAAATTATAAAACTGGGTAAACCAATTCTAAGTATTAATTTGATTTCAAAACACAGGACATATACATCGTTTCTGTAGAGTCCTGCAGATTTCATCATAGGGTCAGTGGTTAGTTTGTTGCATAAAAACCAGGAGAATGATATTTTTAATAGATGCGATAGTTTTATTAAACTCCCCCCTCCCCTCTCTGTTGTATACAGATTCTAGAAACCTGCAATTTATGTTCAGCAATAGCAGTAGTAAAAGTCTGCACGCCGAAATGTATGCTGCTGCAAGCCACCGCTGTTGTCAAGTAGTCTGTCAATTCAGTTTGTGCTACTGTTGATCGATGAAAGTATCTAAACAAAATCCATTTAAATAATTTCGGTGTATGCAATGGATTAATGAGAATCCAAATTGTACAACGAACGGAGAATTGATACGCAGAAGATTTATATGGTTTATCTGTAACTCCAAAGGCATCTGTCTTTCAGATATATGTGACACGTACTATTTGGAATAGCACCAAAATAGTAGCACTCGCATACAGTAAAGCACTAAAACAAAAATATCTCTACGACCATTTTTTTTTCCTCCAGCCTACCCTTTATTCATTAATAGTCCGCTCCCCTCCTCTCATCGTTTAAAGTACCTACTTTAAATGCCGAATTTAAAAAAAGTTCAGATTTTTTAAGGTTACCTATTTCTTATTTTTTGTTTCTGTAAGTCTTCGCCTTAATAAATACTAAAACTACCAAATGAAACATTTTCGGGCCTGAAAGTTGATAACTAGAGAGCTGATTTTGCTATTTTGTCATTTTGTACAATTGTTCAAAATTTTAGGTTTCTACTAGTTAAATTATTCCAGAATTAAAGATTTTTTACAGTACCTCTAACTGCCTATGGCGAATAAAATAACTTAAATACTTCTTAAAATACATGCATATAACTTGTTTAATTTTGGTTTTCATTTTTATTAATTTTTAAATATAAAATTTAGTTTCCACATAATGCTGCATATTGTCTACAACAATTGCTCGATATTAATGATGACTTTGTCTGGAGTCTAATATCATATCGTGATAATGCGATTTAAAAGATTTAGTCATTGTCAACTGCAATATTTTCACTGTTGCATTTCAACTACTTGGCAATGTTTGAATTTTAATTACTCTTAAAATGACTTAAAATAGAAGATTGTTCCGTTTTCTTGAAGGCTTGAGCTGAGCTGTTCGCTCAAACTAATAGTTACGTTGACTATTATACCAGGGGAGAAACTTTGTGATTGATATTTCCATTGCCACGAGGCCGCGCCAGTACATTGTTGCCATATTCCGTCACTCGCTATCCGTCTTCAGCGGCTAACTTCCAACATCATCATCAACTTCTTCTTCCTGCTCCTCTATGATTTAAATATATTTTACACTCCATATTTATCCTTGGTATAGTACATATTTTTACAAGTATGACAAAAACTCTCATGTCCTTTCATAATTTAACATATTATCTTAAATATTTTCCACGGTTATTGTTTCAAAATATATAATTAAATGAAACAAATTTGTTTTAACTACAGCAGAACCTGCGTAGTGTCATTTAGCGGCAGAAATCATAATCTGGATGTATTGGCGCGAAGGAGTAGTGTGTATGATAACAAGTATGTGTAAGAAAATGTGCACTTTTGATCAAAAAATTCTACAGAATGATACAAAGCACAACCACTACTCTTAATAAAATACTTGCATAGGAAAAATTAGATCAATTGCATGCATTTGAAAACGCGTTGCTACTGGGCAATTTTCTAAACTCGTAACTGTTGCAACGTTGATGAAGTCATGCCTTTGACAATAATGTGTTTTTGTAACCTGATTGGACGAGCCTCTCGCTAGCCGAGTCACCGGTATAAACACGGCCCAAGTGTCACAATCACAATCACAAAGTACTATTGCTTCCGTCTTGAATGCGCCAAAAAAAAAAAAAAACCGTTAATTGTATTTTATAGGAAAGTGAATAAATGATTAAATCAATTTTCCTCAAATGTTCAAGTAATGCTATAAAAGATGTGTAGTGATGTTTTCTATTAAAATCACCTTTATCTTGATTATTTATTTATTTTATTATTGATAGAAACAATTTTTAAGAATAAGATATTAATGAATATTATTTTTAGATAATATGTCACTTAGAACAAACCAAGAATACCACAATGCATATAAAGAACACATATTGCACATACTTTTTAGTAAAATTCTAGCGATTTACACTACATTAGAACAGAGGGACTTGGGACTTGTTGATGCAGTAATAATTATTGAGCAAATTAAACATAATTTGAATGGATGAATAGTTTGAGGAATATTATAACGCAATCCAAGTTGGACCACTTTGATGAAAGTGAACTATTTCCTGATGTTGAGCTAAATGAATTATTATCTTCAACGAAATCTCCTGTTTATTCTTATAATGTACAAATATCATATTCTAGATATAAAAGCATTTTAAGTGACAGTAAATCGAGATTTACCATGGAGAATGTGAATAGCTTTTACTCACGCGCTGCAATTTCAGTATGTATGCTTTGTTTTGTTTTATGGAGATAACGTGCTTAGTGCCGAAATCTTTTGTGGAAATTGTTAGTTGTATTCTTTTTCATTGCCTAAATAACTATCTTTCTTTAGTTTAAATGCCTATTCTGTAACTTTCTAAGTGTTATTTGCCTGCCTGCTTTCCATTTTTAATTTCTATCAGCCTGCCCTCTATTGTTAACCGAGTTAAGGATGCACTATAATTTGAAACCTTATATGTTGCATTTTATCTTAAAAGTTAAATTCACGAGTTAACAAAGATGTTCTAATAACACTAAAATGCAATATAATCCTAATTTTAATAAAAAAAATATGATTTATTATACCATAAATCAATAAAACGTTCTAGATCTAATTAATTACTCACAATATGGTATTAAACTCTTCAGGTTAACTTGTCATTCTGTGTACCCTCTTTTACTTGCCTGCCTCTTCATTGTTTCTAATTGAATTCGGATCTTACATTCATATTTTTTTTACAAAAACTCTTTCTTTGATATAAAAAATACTTGTTCCGCACTTCTTCGTATAATCCGAGATGCGCTTCTGAGATCTAAAACATTCAAATTTTTCCGTTGACTTTAAATAACTGACAAGTGTTTCTTATACACATGTTATAAAAAACAGATATCACAGGAGCTTTTAGTAGCCAAATTCTAACATGGGGGGGGGAATAAAATTTAAAACATATCTGCCAACATTTTTTAAAACTAAATGGCCCGTAATTAAACCTTTTGTTAGCTTGAACATTCAGAAATCAAACTAATGCATATTCTGCACAATTATGCACATTTAGTAAGTGTACGTAATTGCATGTGGAGATCTTTATCCTTGACAAAAGAGGAACAACTGCTTAATAAGAACAAATGAAGATTAATGACCACAGGTTCTGAACCCGCCTAAGTACTTTTAATATACAAGACAACGTTAACGAGTACTTTTTACAGATATACAAATTCTATTTTTTACCGCGTTTCTTTTCTCGATCGGCCTAAATTTAGTTGCCGTACTCTGGCAAAAAAGGTCGGAACATTTAAGACTCGGTCATGACCCCGCTAAGTGTTTTCGGCTCTAAGCAGGAACTGGCGAAATTGCCAGAAAGTTCTTGTGGGGAAGAGGTGACATGCAACAGGAAGAGCAACAAAAACCGTATTTCTCCCCCCCCCCCTTCCCCATTCTCAGTTGTTGCTTAGATGATGGAGTACAGTAATGAAAGAAAATGTGAATGCTTTAAGCATGCGAGCGCTGCCACTCTGGCAGGAAAAGTTCAACTTTTTTGTAGGAGTACACAGACAAGACCATTTATATTATATCAGACTTTAACACAAAATAAATATGGCCGCGGTATAACGTGGAGATAGACCATTGCGTACTATATTGCCATTATTAAAATTCAGCGTTAGGTTATTCATTTCTCATTATTAAATGTGCATAAATTATACATTTTTATTTTCTAAACAGGAAACCACAAAAATCCTTAAATATGTAAATTGTTTCTAACAAAATGCCAGTTTTAGGCAAACATAACCTGCTTTTTTACCAAGATGTGTGTGTGTGTGTGTGTGTGTGTGTGTGTGTGTGTTTGTATCTGTATTATCCATCTATCAGTGAATGTGTATAAATATTCAAAATCGTATCTTATGAAAAGGAAATAAAAAAAATTAAAATAAATAAACATGTAAATAATTTTTGTAACTAAATTCCAGTTTTAAACAAACACAACCTGGAATCATTTGCAAAATTCGTGTGCGTGATTAATTTATTATTAGTAAATGTGTATAAATATTACAAATTGTATTTCATGCAGAGGAAGTACATACAATTTTGTTTACAAATAAATATGTAGGTTTCTTCTAACTAGATGCCAAGATAACTTGGACTCTTACCAACATTTGTGTGAGTCTGTGTTATTGATTTCCTATCAGTAAATGTTTATGAATATCACAACTTGTATTTTATGCAGAGGAAATGCATACAATTTTGTTTAAAAATAAATGGATATGTAAACTTTTTCCTAACTAAATACCAGCTTTAGGCAAACATAACCTGGGCTCTTAAGCAAGATTATGTGTTTGTGTGTGTATTATTCATATCCTATCATACCGCCACAAGTGGTCGAGGTTGTTAAGGCACGGACTCATGGACGGGAGGTCTGGTCGCCAAGACCGACCTCCCTTATAGGTTTTTTCAAGGTTTCCCTAAGTCCTCATAAATGGCAAATGCCGGGGAGGTACCCTAAACTTAGGCCTGGAGATTTTTTTTTCCTCAAAAAAATCCTTTCCCAATTTATCATTTCATTTCATGTATCATCGGTGTCCATCGCTCCTCAGTAGTAAACACGGGCGTCAAACACCATTAAAATCCTATCAAAATGTGTATAAATATTAAAAATTGTATTTTCTACAAAGAAAATACATTTTTGAAAATAATAAAATATGTAAACTATATTCTAACTAAATACCAGCTTTAGCCTGGGCTCTTATGCAAGATGTATGAGCGTGTGTATTATTAATTTACCATTAATATGTGTGTAAATATTTAAAATATTATTTTCTATACAGGAAATACAGAAAACAATCTAAAAATAAACAATACCAATTGAGGCAAAGATAACCTGGGACTTGCGTTACATTTTATGTGTTTTGTTTTCCTATCAGTAAATGTATATAAACATTAAAAATTGTATAATTGTATACCAAATTTGGGCAAACATAACCTGAATTATTACGTAAGTTTTTGTGTGGATGTATATATTTTGTTTATAACTTTCAACGTCAACTCCACGACAGTTTGGGAACATGCTCTAAATGGACATTTTCAATAGTTCACCAAACACAAAGCATCACCTTTTGCCCAAATAGACTTTGAGGTTTATTCCCAGAGTATCGGAACAAGACCATTTTTCTTTATGTCACGATGCATTTCAAGAATCCTCCGTCTTGGGGATTTTAAAGAGGTTGTTACAAATATCAACTAGTTGCTGGGTCTGAGCTTCAGTAAGTTCATTTGCTCTTCGGGTTTTATACATATGTTGATCCGGCGCATATGTTTAACTACTATTGTTTTGGAGACACCAGATCTTCCTGACAATTCATGAGTGCTGGCAAGTGGCTCATCTTCGAGAGCAGTGCGCAGAAATTCATTTTATAGCTGAAGCGCGGTTTATCTTCAAGATTAGTATTTGTGTCATTAAAAAAGCTTGAAACAGTTCGACACTATCAACACGAGTGACCGAGGTCGTTACGTATGACTTGTTAGCGAGAGGTCTGGGATTCGATTCCGCCAGGACTGTCCTTCCTGACTGAGTTTTTTTTTTTTTTTTTTTTCATAAATGGCAAATGCCGTAAAAGTACACTAAACATAGGCCTGGAACTTTTCATTTCTTTCTTTCTTTCTTTCTTTCTTTCTTTCTTTCTTTTCTTTCTTTCTTTCTTTCTTTCCTTCCTTCTTTCTTTCACACACACACACACACACACACACATATATATATATATATATATATATACATAAATTATAATAGTAGAAAAGGATAAAACAGTAAGAAAAGGTAACACTTGAGATCGCTATATTTCGGACTAGTGGAGTCCTTCTATGGCAAGAAGACAAGTGACGGTGATAAAAGTAAATATTGAGAACCGAAGGTAACGTTATGCATGGAAACAGATGAAACTAGAAATGAGAGTGTGGGGGGAAAAAAAATGAATACGTAAGATTTAAACCAGGTGGTATACGCGCTTTGTGTAAAAAATATATTTTATATAAAGTATACATACTTATATATTATATACTTTATTTTTTACATAAAGCGCGTATACCACAATGTTTAAATCTTACGTATTAATTTTTTCTCCCACACTCTCATTTGTATTTTCATCTGTTTCCATGCATAACGTTACCTTCGGTACTCAATATTTACTTTTATCACCGTCACTTGTCTTTTTGCCATAGAAGGACTCCACTAGTCCGAAATATAGCGATCTCAAGTGTGACTTTTTCTTACTGTTTTATCCTTTTCTACTATTATAATTACTGTTACTTTATTTTTATTATCCATTTATATTATATTATATATAACTTTCCAAATTTATAATTTCATCTCATCTATCATAAGTGTCCACTGCCTGTGGTACCTCAGTAAAAACAAAAAACCCGTTTTTAGGAGCTTTAAGGGGGGACCCATCTGTGAATTTCCCAAAATCAGTACTCATCTGAGCCTTTTGAAAAATTTACGTCTTATGAGTATATAAAAATATTCTTACAAAGTTTGGTGCATATAGGTCAAGTACTTTCTGAATTATGCACCTTTTATAAAAAAATATGTATTTTATGTAAAATGTTCCTTATGACACACCTTTCATATATTTTTTTACAGAAAATTGCAGATGTATGTTTTTTATTGAGTTAGAAGACAAGTTTGCTATGAAATAAAAATTTAAACTTACACATTATCAAAAAAAAAAAAAAAAACATGTTGTTCTCATACTGACAACTTAATGATCTTCTATCTGACATTTCTCCAGCTGCTGTCTTACCACTCAAAACTTTTTCTTGAAAAGAATTAAGAAGAACGCAACCTGCTATTTTTTCATCGCACGTTCTTTGTTATATTTGGAGAATATACAGAATGCTAATAAACTACACCGAAATAATTTCAGAGATGTCATATATAAGAAATTTGAGATAGATAACGTAAGGGCTATCTGTTCAAATTTCGACTATATGTTTCTAAAGCGCCAGTACACCACTGGATAATGAAGATGCCCCTCGAAAGCATAACACATGATAACGAAGATAGATTTCTGAACGTATCACTCTGGCGCCATGGTTATGAAATTAGCTTTCGAGTAAGAGGTTATCATTTGTTTTCGAGTTTGAAACTCGTTCATCACTTTTTTTAATGCCTTTTCTGACTACGGTCTAATAATACGTATTAAGTTGGCGTTTCAATTTATGCACTTAAATCTTAACATATCAGTTATTATAATTGCAACCCTTACTTACAAAATGTAGAATTATGGGTAATCTTAATGAGCTGGGTGTCGTATATTCGAAGATTACTTAAATGTGATTCATAATTCTGTAGTATGCCTATCGATGCATTTAATATTAAATAAAAATTTATAATGGCATACAAGAACTGAGCCCACAGTCTGCTGAACCTCAGCTTTTGCGTTATGCATAATGTCACAAAGCAGTTAATAGATCGCACTGTCACATTAGTTCCAGATTTGAGGATTTCTTGGCACTAAATCTTGAAAACGCTGATAACGAGCTACGGAAAATCAATATTTCTATGCTCGCAAGGCAGTTTTAAAGTCGTTCTAACCCTGTTTCGCTTTTAACACCGACTTATCAGCATCTGATGCAAATATGTTTAACACCATAAAACTGCGTTATGTTTAGTTGTGGACCATACATTGCCTAACACAATTTCTTATATATGACATTTCTACACTCTCTGAACTGATTTCAATGTAACTCATTATATTGAACGTATTTAATGTAATAATTATATTTAAATTCGTCTTTAAAATAACTCCCTCAGCAAAACTAACAAATCTTCCACCGCCTTGTGACTCAGACAAATTATGCCGTTGTTGCACGGAAGCGTGCACATTAATCGATATTTCTCTTTCTTTCTCGTTCTTGCTACTAACAAGATGTCGGGATCACATCATGTTGTGCCTGCGGGCAACAAAAGTGGGAATTATTTATAAGCGCGTACCTTCAAAATGGCGCCAAGTTTGTTCTGCTGCAAAAACTCCTTCGTAGCTAGGCCCCACTACTTCAAACAACTCTTGTATATAACACAGAGCGGGGTGGCTCAAGCAGTAAGAAAGAACTTCTGGTTTCTTCTAAGCGATGCTGGGATGAATATTTCCTTTCCACAAAATTTCCGCTTTTTTATATCTATCATTTAATTGCATAGTTCTGAATACAGAATAGAAAGCGTCAGACGAGGTAGGCGATACTGTGCGGCGTGGCGGTGGATTTCAACTACGGAAAATGTTCTTCGCTTGGCATCTGGCAAGCTCTTTTTGGAGACATTCTCGGAGATCGGGTGATGCATTTGTGACTCTCGCATCACATCCTGCTGGCATCTGAGACTGAACAACATAGGGATCTGGCCGTCCGGTGTCTCCCTCATATCATCCCTTCCTTACGGATGTCCCCCCTTGGAGGGTCGTAAGCTGAAAGGTCCCACAAGAGTGGCAGCGATGCCAAGAGTGTAGTAATGTGGTATACAAGCAATTTGAGATAGGCAATGTATGGTTTACAAATAAACATAATGCAGTTTTATGACGTTAAACATTTTTGTATCAGATGCTGATAAGTCGGTGTTAGAGCAGTGTGAAACATTGGCTTAGGATGTTTTTAAAACTTCCTTGTGAGCATAGAGATAACAATTCTCCGCAACTCATTGTAAGCGTTTTCAAGATTTAGTGCCATAAAGTTCTTCAAATCTCGAACTAATCGTTTGACAGTACGACACTGAACATCTATTAATTGCCTTCTTGCATATTTAGCCTACTCTAGAGGGTTTAACTGCTTGTATGGTGTAAGGCGTAACGCAAAAGTTGATGTTCTGCAGGCCGGGGGTTCAATCCTTATCATGTCGTTGAATTTTTTTACTTAATATGAAGTGCATACTAAAGAATTATGAATTATCAAATTTATGTAATGCTGTCAAGCTTTATTCTCTTTCTCAACAATGATTGATTTGTTCTATTTACAGACGCTCTTTAACATCTTAGGTCATCAGCGTCCCATTCAATTCAGGGACCCACGGCTTTACTTCTCTTCCGAGGGAAGCCATACTTAGGATTTTTACGCCCGAAAAAATTCACCGACCCTGGCCGGGATTGAGTCCGCGATCTTGGGTTTATGAGGCAAGTGTGTTTACTACTAGACCACCAAGACCGACAAGGGAGTCTTGACAATAGGATTTATCGAACTGCTCTCTTGAATTAAACACTTCAGTGTTTATTTTCATTTTAAAATCGAATGTTATCACCTTTGCTAAGGTTTAGTAATCCTACTTGGAGTCCTTCGGGTAAGTTTCCTATTTAAAACCCTCATTATCTTAGTACATAACTAAACAAGATAAGCGCATTGTCCCTTATATTTAACATGAAGCTGATATAACCTCAAATTGACATTAGTTACACCCGTTACCTTGTGTTGTTACCAGTTCTTTTGTTCACTTTCCACACAGTGCTATAGAATCATGTGGCACTACTGAGACGCCAAGTTACCGAAGGGATTAACTTGAGTTTTTATATCACAAGCCAAGCGTGACTCCACAGTGCTAAACTGCCGTTGACCAGATCCCTAAGGCCCCTTTTAAAGGTTAAACAACGCCCAACTTACATTTCCTGCTGCAGTTTACAAATAGCAGCTAACCAAACACTTTTAAAAAACTATCGATGTTAACTGAAGCTATTTTGTGCCTTACTCTTTCTACTCGTATGCTTTTTTGAGTATAAACATTGGTAAGATTTTGATATTTATTAATTATGTTTTTTATAATTTTCTTAGATATTGTTTTAGTTGATATAAATAATAAATACTTGTTACACAGATTGGGCCGGCTTTCCTGACCGGGGGTATTTTCGTAGTTTACCCTGGTCACAGGCGAACGCTGGAATGGATATTTACATATCGCGAATCTTCCGCTGCCCCAATTACTTATGTAATTTGATTCCGTTGGTTCTGTTACAACGTTAAAATTGCAAGGGTGAGGTGGGCTGACGCAGAAGATGGGGCTAGCGTTTTGGAACGGTGTTTGTCCCGGCCCATGGAATGAAAGCGAACTGTTTAAGAGGTTTGCATAACTCAGCGGGGGAAGAGTGTTGAGTGTTCTATATGAAAACATTTTAGAGGCCCCATATGCGTTAATAAAATTTAAACATGATGATGTATAACAATTTCCAAAAATAAGAAAAATGCATTAATACGAAATAAATTGTAAATTTTTTCCCTTGCAATTCAGCTGATAGGTGGTTACAGAAAGTGTGTAACCGGGTATTAAAAAACTAACAGAAAGGATATACCGTGATACTGCTCATGGCATCTCATGTTTTGTAATATTTGCGTCTTTCAGATGGATCAAGTTTGATTTTGTTCCCTTTTTCTCCCATCTTGACCTTCTCTAGGCGTTTTAATAATGTGATGGAGAAACACACCTCAATCTCATTTTCGGAAGAGAATTGGTTCCTTCTCTAAATGTATGTAAACTCATAATAGAACGTATAGTGACCCGAAAAGTCCGATCTCATTCATTAAGTGCATCCCCATGATGTGATGTGAAGTTTGGTAGCTATGTGGAGAAGAATAACAAATTATTATTATTATTATTATTATTATTATTATTATTATTATTATTATTTGAAGGAAACAGTCAGTGTAAATAACTGTGAATAAAAATTTCCGGCACACACCTCGTGCCTCATTACGTGTGTGAGGACACAATAATAACATGTGTCTGCCTTTGATCCCTTGACTTAGATATGTCTTTCAAAAGTTAAAAAATAAGAAGAAGAAAGAAAGAAATATAGGTATAATCTTCATATTATAAATGAACTGAAGATGAACAATGCTCTTTCTGAAACTGTAGTGAGTAAAGTGTCTTTCGTCAACAAGTCTTTGTTGGCAGCAACTACTGACGCACTAGCCGAGAGCTTGTTGATTTGATTTATTTACGGACGCTATTTAACATCTCAGGTCATCAGCGTCCCATTCAAACCAGAGCGTGAAACGGTCGACAAATTTTGATCAGAGACCTCTTTTTTCAGGCTTGAGGTTCTTTATCGTTCAATGTACGACACGGCACCCACGGCTTTACTTCCTTTCCGAAGGAAGCCATACTTAGGACTTTTACGCCCAAAAATCCATCGGTCCTGGCCGGGATCGAACCCGTTATCGGGAGTTTAGAAGGCAAGCACCAGGACCGTGTATTTTTTAATACCTAAAAACGTTAGCATATACTTAAAAGGTACACATGCCAGATTAGTCCCGGAAAGATTAAAACATCAATTTACAATCAAGTCAATTGATGTGGTACTATGAAAGCTGTATTAGCTCAATTAATTTCCTGTATGCACAGCCAAGTGAAACGGAATAAATGGCTGCACTGAATCATTACGAAATACTTCATTATGAGTTACACGATGCGGAAGTTGAGCTTTATTCGTTGCTGACAGGTCCACGTCATTCAGAGGAATGTGAGCGTGATGTTTCCTCTGATGGCTGACTGTCTTACCATTTTATTTCTCGGCTCTGAAGTCTTTTACAGCATCAACACTCTGTGAAGAAATACTGCAGTCTGGCCAAACATTTGAAAATGGCATCTGTTTATATGAACAGAATTTACGGCTATAAATACTATAGTCTGTCACATAGGAACTGCGTAAACTAAGCGAATTCCTCACCTAGTAGACTAACTTTAAAAAGGAATATAAAATCCAAATTATGAAATACGAAACAACATTAACTGTGTGGTATTAGGAGAACAAATTTGGAATTCTTGGAACCTATAAGTGTCAAAAAAGAGAAACCACATTTTTAGAAAATTATTATTGAAATTAAATCACAAATTAATGATATACTATTAATTAAATGAAATATATGACCACTGATAGACAAAGATATACCGTGTGAGCATTTTTAAACATTTTTAAATGTAACCATTTATAAACTGAATCCTTGATATCATCTTTATATTCACTAAAATCGAGAGAAATAACAAAACATTTCGAGTTACATTGACTATTTAAGAATTGTTCATATGTTTCAATTAAAAAAAAAAACGTGATACTGTTTAAAAACAATTATAACATACTAAGCAAATGTACACCATCAATAATATGCAATCAAAGGTTCCGCGGATTTCATTGGTTCTAAAATTTAATTTAAATAAAATTGTAGTAAAAAGCATGCAACGCAAACGTTTTCTGAATGTTACTACAGACCGCTCTTACATACAAAGGTAATTCTCAAACATATATTAAATTCATACTTAACGTATGCTATCTTCACGACGACGTTTTTATTAAATATAAAACATATGTAACGTTGTAAATACAGTTTATATGCTGAATTATTTTTTTCTTTTATTTTGAAACAACAGGGAGAAAATTAAACGCAAGAGCGCTTTTTAAATTTCATTGTTCAAGTATACTCCTAAAGGCCGGAGTCTTCTAATTTTCATTAACTATTTTTCTTATTTTATTTAAATGTCATACCGCAATTTTTGTTGTGAAAAAAAAAAAAACAAACGTTGGTGCCGTTTGACCGATTTTTACATTTTGGGTTTCAGATAAACTCACACTCCTAGTGATCTTATTTTTCATCGGTCCTGGTGGTGTAGTGGCAACCATACTTGCCTTCTAAACCCAAGATTGGGGTTCAAACCCGCCCAGGATCGATGATTTTTTTCGGGCGTAAAAATCTCAAGTATGGCTTCCTTCGGAAGGGAAGTAAAGCCGTGGGTCCCGTGTCGTACATTTACGGCACGAAAAAGAACCTCAAGTCTGAAAGAAGAGGCCTATGATCAAAATTTGTCGGCCGTTTCACGTCCTGAATTGAATGGGACGCTGATGAACTGAGATGTTAAACAGCGTTCTTTAAAAAAAAAAAAAAAAAAAAAAAAAAAAACGGATAAAACAGAAATTCATTCCAATCTCAAACGAGTTGGTAGCGTTTGTGCTTGCTCAGAGTTCAATCGAAGGCGTTTTACATTTGTTTATAAACTGCAGGTATATTTTAAGTACCTGCTGTGAGGATAAAGAAAGTAGCGTGACAGCTAAAATTACAGGGAAGGAAGGGAAAATGTGGAGGGAGGGAAATAAGGAAACGAAGGACATCAAAGAAGTGGGAAATGTAATTGAAATTTTTTGGATAACATACTAATATATGAAACTAAAAGGTATTAAGATATTTATAATTATTGTAAAAATCTAATCATAAAAGGGACTTTATAAAACATGGACGTGATGTTTGACACAACTTCGAACGAAACAGAGAAAAATAAAAACCATTTCCCAATGGCATAGTGCAAGATGAAATTATAAGAAAATGGAAACCAATAACTTTTATTATTATTATTATTATTATTATTATTATTATTATTATTATTATTATTATTATTATTATATTGATGATGATAATAATATTATTTTTATTATATTGCTCTTTGCTATTATGATTTTTCAAAATTCGGAAACAACACCGTTTCGGTTAGACTTTTTGGTGGAAAACTGTCCTTATGGTTTGTTAGCTACCATATATACGGGACGATCTATATCAGCTTTGTGAAATGGACAGAGGATAATAACCTCATAAAAATGCACAGATCGATATTTTCAGAGACGGCTCTAGTTGATTGCAACTGATAAATGTAATATAGTAAGGTTGTGTAAATTCAACTGCTCTCTAATTGGCTATAGGCAGGGGAGTTGGAAAACCCTTGGTGTTGTAAAATGATGAATAAAGTAGAAGTTTATAAACAAAACGCTATACAACTTTGCTACTTTATGTTCCTTAACTAGAATGTTCTGAAAACCATTAATTGGGTGTTTTAATAAAGCAGTTACCAGTTGAATACTTTTAAAAAATGTAAAATTCAATGCTGATTACATTTGACCCATGTGTAAAATCTGTTCGCCCTTGTGGTAGACAAAAAGGGTCCACAGCGAAACGAATGTGGAATCAGTAGATGGAGGTAGGACGAGCACACAGACGAAAAGGATCCAACATAACCGAACGAGAAGACAGACGTAATTTCCTTATGGCTATTTTAAACATGAATAATTTGTTGCAATTTTAAGACGAGCAGTGTATGGCAAACGAAGTGTTACACAGATGAATGCTTTTGTGCTCTTCATCAAATTGCGAGGTACAACTCTGTACAAATGGTTAACCAAACCCTTCTATTTTGAGGAATAAAGTGGTCAGAGCGATGCAACCTTAGGCAGATATACTATCTTTGAACAAAGTTTTTTTCTTCTTCTTTTTAAGGAGAAGAAAGTTACACAAGGAAAATTCTCAAGTTTGGACTAACAAATAGCACTAAAATTCAGTTACAGGCCATTTACTTAACTATAAATTCAATATTGATATTGGTTTCTGTGAAACGCCGCAGTTGACCAGTAAAATGCCACTTCGAAGCATAAGGTACAAAGACATTCACAATTTGCACTGACCGCCACGGATGGCCGAGGTCGTTAAGGCGCGGACTCGTGAGCGGGAGATCTAGGGTTCGATTCCCACCAGGACCGTCCTCCCTGACTGAGGTTTTTCCAAGTTTTCCTCAGTCCTCATAAATGGCAAATGTCACGGAGGTATCTTAAACTTAAACCTGGAACGTTTCCTTCCTTAAAAAAAATCGTTTCTTAATATATCATTTCATTTCATATACCATCATGTCTGTGGTTCCTCAGTAGTAAAAATAGGCGTTAAACACTATTAAAAATCACTGATGTAGCAGGAGAACGAATGACGAATAAACGACACATCTAGTGAGCAATTGAGACCTTTTATAATAAAAACAAATATCACATTCAGTGCGGTTTTGTTTGTACAAACATTTAAAACCGCTATGTTGATTTTTCTTCGTTCACTCCCAGTAGTGCCCTATCGATATGCAATAAAACATTTTGGTGAAAATATAACGTAAATGACGGGTGTACTAATTTCGTGTCGTTCATGCTAAGAAATGTCAGCTTTTCTTTTAAAAATTAGCGCATCCTATAAGTGAATTCCGACCGTCTGTCCTCGGTACTTGTTATCAGAGCCTGGAAGTTAGACAGAGTGCCTTTTCTATCTGGGTGGTTATATTTAAGAGTCAGATAGAAATGAACATGTTTCCGTACATTTGAGGTCATGGGACCAGTTTATATTTTGCCCTCTTTTTGTTTATTTTGGTTCCTGTTGCCTATTTTAAGATTTAAAATTTTTTTGCCTGTTTTGGATCGTTACGGATTATTTCTACGATTATTTACACGTGTTAAAAAAAACTTCAATATGTCGAAGTGAAAAAAGTTATGAAAATTAAGTGGCATGTTCACCTCCAAAAGTGAGTCTTGTTATACATTTATTTCCTTTCAAGCAATCAAAAGCTTTCTTCCTAACCCATTCACTTAAGCTCTTAAAATAGCAGACTCTTCGTTATTGAAAGGTGCGCACGGTTACTTCGGGCATATGAATAGCAGGAAATAGCGAGGACGAGGGAAGTACTACAGTTTTGAATAGTCCTGATGAATGACCTTTTATCGATTTGCGAGAGAAATTTTCGGTGGGGATAACTTCTCAGCTGCATAAACGTAGCAAACAATTGCAAGCACGAAAGATAAGAGCGGAACAGCTGTGCAATAAACTGTCACTGTAATGTGTTAGTACGGAAGTAACAGAGATACTAACCTGATTCACTTATAAACGCATAAACAGAAAATGAAATCCATCAGAAACCGCTGCGCATCTTTTTGCTCATTCGCCAGAACTATTCAAAATAGTTTACTTTGTCTTCATTAACATTTCCATAATGTCCTGAAAGATGAATGATCTGTTGTAGCTGGTATGAGTCCTTCAGAAATAGCTTGTATTAAATATGCTCCAGTCACTGCAGTGAAAGTAGAACGTTCTTTATCCTTGATGAAAAAATTTCTCTCTGACAAACGGCTGACTAGGACAGTTAATACCTTGAAAAAACATCTTGTTGTTGCTTGTAACCAATAAAAGTAAAGTTTTTTAATTATGTGATGAAATTATTAAGTACCTTAAATACCGTTTTTCATTTATAATGAGTGATATTACTCTCTGTTTTCACTTTTAATAAATGCCTATTTTAATTATACTGCTGCTTATTTTCAGCATTTTAAGTGACTTTGCCTGTCTATTTTAACCAAAATAAATGCCTGAATTTCCGGGTTCTGCTTATTATGTATTAATGCCTCGTGCATTCACTTGAAATCTTTTGGTACGTAAAACTAATCAATAATAAGAGGGGTCAAAGCACATTCTGCTGCGAACATAACCTACATTTTTCCTCCGTAGTGCCAAACGTGTGGATATTCATAGAGTTCTTTCTTAACCATAAACACCAATTTAAAATTAGAAGATAAAGTTGTTTTTCTTCTTGTTTTAGGTAAAGCATTGACACTTCGCCTTTGGAACAGGAAGCAAAATGAGACAAACGTGTTTCTATTAAACCCAAGAGTGGGTAATCCGTGATTTTCACACTTTCACATTAAGCCACTCTTAATATGGTACAATCATAAAAATATTGTGCTTGTTTATTTCTTTTGGTATCTACGCTAATATTACCTGTCATGCGTGAATGAAGGGTATATTAAATGCTACCAACATAAACGATTATGTATTTAAACTATATTACTTTCAAAAATCTGTTGTCTTTTTATTCACAACATTTATTGCATATTAAACAATTTCAACTCATGTTATCATTTTAAGTCTAATTAATTACTGATACTTTTACTGAGATATAACATAACAAGCAATAAGAGGCGAAATTTGAATGGGACATACTCCATGTTTGTATTTGTTATTGAAGTTACTGTATGTCATATCACCTGCTTCATATCGGATATCAAGATATTTCTCCACGTGCATATTTTTGCAATTTCTTTCAAAACATAGATGACCATATTCATAGATCTGTTTAGTAAGGAACAACTAGCGACTTATAATGTATTATCATCATCATCATCATCATCATCATCATCATCATCATCTTCCTCTTCTTGGCCCTATAGTACAAACTGAACCCTGACTTCTTCAATTCTTCGCCTCCATTCTTCTCTATATTTTTTTTTTTTTTTTTTTTTTTTTGCCCTCGTCTTCCAGTTTCCTATATCCAATAGTTTCCTTGCATCCTCTCGAACTATATCTTTCCATCTGTTCCTCAGTCTTCCTCTGCCTCTTCTCCCCATAATAATGTGTTCCAGCGCTTTCCTTCGAACCCACTCTTCATGCGTTCTAACCATGTGTTCCGCCTACAGGAGTCTCTATAGCGATATGTCAGAGGCAATTGGATTAAAACTGCCGGTACCGAGTGAATTTTCTTTTGTATGCATGTATTTATTTATCTTACAGGTTATTGGTGCCATAGATTACATACACATCCCCATAGTAAATTCTAAAGAATTTTTAATTCCATTCTTTTTCCATCTACATATTTCAGTTCATGGATATACTTTTATTCTATGTTATTACCCAACTGATTTTATTATATGAAACCGATGCTTTCCTCTCTTTACTGGTCCAGTTGCAGAAACGTTCATATGTGTAATTAACATAAAACAGCTGCGAGTGTATGCAAGCGCAAAAACAAATTTCAGTACCCTGTAATATTTATAGAGTAAGCTTATTTGAATTACTAGTTGGCGGAACACGACTGCGTTCTAGATGAAGCCAGTCGTGAAGGCCGTATAGTGCATGTGCAGATAGCAACTTGTAGTTAGTTTGAGGGAGGCTTTGTCCGCGAATGGTTGGGTGTTGCGCTTTACTTGGTGCTTTCATGTTAATTGTTCTTCGTTAGTTATACCACTACATAAATATAATCTTAAAGAGCAGGTTTTATATATGAGAAAACAAATTCTTGCACTGAAGTGATAAAGCGATTCGCAAGAGAATATCCTGACTATCATGTTCCGAGTAGAAAAACTTTTCAATTTGTTAAAAAATTACGAGAGACAGAATCTCTCAATGACAAGAAACGTGTTCCGAACCGCTGTATTCTTTCGGAAGAAAAGATGAAATGCAGGAATTTCTGGTGTAGATGCCTGCAATGTATTGCCGCTGAGGAGCATCATTTTCAACATCTCTTATAAAACAGCTAAATGCTTTCTATTATCACGAGCGTTAAATACAATATACATTTCAGTAAAAATATAAACACTAAAATAAAATGTACTAGTGTTACGCGCGGCGACTCATCTCCTTTTTTCTGGTTGCGGCGGCTGCACTTTCCATTCACGCAGTCGCGCTCAAGCGGCCCATAACTCAAATAACCTCAATATATAAGATCATGCATGACTTAACTTAGTCCTGGTTTATTTAGGGTTTATGCATACAATACTTTTACCTGGCTTAAGTAAGGAGATAATCTGGTTAAATCTAAGAATAGGACTCTCAGTCTACAAAATAATTCTTAAGTACACAAATGTTTTATATAACGTAACTTATTTAAACGTAGAATTTGTTGGGTTTCTATAATGCGATTCAATTTTTTAATCCATCCATTTTTAAATCCGAAACCATATTACTTCCATAAGCAACGGAATGGAATTTGGTTTATAGCGTTCTAAAATGCCGCTAGCGGTATTATGGGTAACTTTTAGTATTCACCTATTGGCAGAGGGTCTCTGCTGTTTGAGTGTAAGTGTTGGTCGGCACATGATTCATGTAAATGGGTTTTCATTTTACTGGAGTTCCTTTAGAAGAAATCTGCTTCCTAAACTAGACTTACTTGAAACACACACAACCACTATCATTGTGCTTCCTTGCTATGCTCCGAGGAACAGACCTAATGCCAAATGCTCCCCGCCTTTGCACCACGAGGCGTCAATTTCGCTCAATTATGTCTCTCTCCATTATTACATGAATTATTATCATTACGGGTGATGCGGTAGACAATCCCCTTGCCCTTCTGCCTCCTCTTCCGGCGTTTACTGCCAGAATTGGCAAAAATAGAAGGTTCGGCTTTATCCACTCTCCGAGTTAGCGCAATCGTATTTCATGCGCTGCTTAGCATTGCGCACACTCCAGGGATGATCAAAACTTACAGCTAACAACTTACTGCCTAGAATAACGCGGAAGCTTTTTCTTCCATTTAATTGCGAAGTTAAATAGGAATGAAAACTACAACTAATCATAAAGAGAGTACATTATTATTTTTTCCCCCCCATTTTCAGCTATCTTCTTTATTCTTTTCAACTTTGGATTAGTAAGGAATTTGATAGTTATTAATTTATTTAAGCATGTGCAAAATACATATTATATATTTTTTATATTATTCATGGAGATTTCGTAATCGGTGCATAGTGTAGGTAGCAATATAAGTTAGTGACTATTACCCTAATTTTTAACTTTTATTTACATAAGTAACCATGTTGGCAACCCTGGAACGATGTCAGGAAAAAATAAAATTAATAAAAACCGACCTTACCAATGCGCTTGCCCAAGTTTATAGCTTCTTTCAGTGAAAGAAAATTTAATATAATATACAGTCAAGGGATATAATGCACGTGCAAGTACCGCACATAGTAGGGTATCCTTGATCAGCGAATGGTTGTGCGTTTGTGTTTTACTCGGTGCATTCATTGTGTTTAAATTGTGTGCTAATTGTTCTTTGTTAGCTATGCTACTACATAAATATAGTCTTGAAAAGCAGGTTTTTATGTACGACACATACGTGAACGATTCCTAAGAAAATACCCAGATAATCGTGTTTCAGATAGAGAAACCGTTCCCTAACTTTAAAAGAGACGAATTTCTCAATGCTTCCGAACCGTCTTGTTCGTATGAAAAAAAAAAAAAAAAAAGTGAGAATAAATACAGGAATTTCCTTCGCCGGTGCCGGAAATGTATTGCCGCTGACGGACATCATTTTCAGCATCTCTTATAACCAGAGTCCGGAAGTTTTGGTTAAGATAGGTAGGCAAAAAGTCACTTAAAATACTGAAAATAGGCAGTAACATAATTAAAATAGACATTCATTAAAAGTGGGAAGAAAAGAGAGAGAGAGAGAGAGTAATATCACTGCTATTTAATGAAAATAGGTATTTCAGATACTTAATGAGTTCTTTATAACATAATTAAAGTACTTAAGCTTTCTTTTCTTGGTTACAAACAACAACAACAAGGTGCTTTTTCAAGGTATAAACTATCATAGTAAGCCGTTTGTCAGAGAAAACATTTTTCATCATGGAAAAAGAACGTTCTACTTCCATTGGAGTAATTGCAGCATATTTAAAACAAGCTATTTCGAAAGGACTCATACCAGTTACAACAGAACATTCATCTTTCAGGATATCATGAAAAAACTGATCAAAAGAAAGTAGTTTTGAATAGTCCTGGCGAATGAGCAAAGATGCTCAGTGGTTTATGGTTGAGTTCATTTTATAATTATGCGTTTATGGGGGAATCAGGTTAGTGTCTCTCTTATTTTCGTCTAAATACATTGTAGGGACGGTTTACTGCACAGCTGTACCGTTCTCGTCTTTCTTACTCGCAATTGTTTGTCGCATTTAAGCAGCTGAGAAGTTACAAATTTCCTAGAATTGTCTCTCGTAGACCGATACAATCATTGGCCTGGACTGTTCAAAACTACAGTGCTTTCCTCATCCTCTCTATTTCCTGGGATGTGTACTCCCGAGGTGACCATGCATTCCTTTCACTAATGAAGATTCTGCTATTTAAAGAGCTTAAGTGAATGGTTTGAGGGAAAGAAATAAATGTATAACAAGATTCTGAATAGATATTTCTGGGAGGTGAACCTATTAATTTTTATAACCCATTTCCCTTGGATATATTGAAAGTCTTAGTGTGTTTTTAAAATGCGTAAAAGTCGGTCCTGGTGGTATAGTGGTTACCATGCTTGCCTCCTATATCCAAAACGCGGGTTCGAACCCGGCCAGGATCGATGGATTTTTTCGGGCGTAAAAATCCTAAGTATGGCTTCCTTCGGAAGGGAAGTAAAGCCGTGGGTCCCGTGTCGTACATTTGCGGCACGAAAAAGAACCTCAAGCCTGAAAGAGAGGCCTCTGAGCAAAATTTGTCGGCCGTTTCACGCCCTGAGTTGAATGGGACGCTGATGACCTGAGCTGTTAAAGAGTGTCCTTAAATATATCAATCAATCAAAATGCGTAAATAATCGCAGAAAAAATCTATAACGATCCAAAATAGGCAAAAAAAGTTTTAAACTCTAAAATAGGTATGATAAAAATTGGTCCTAAAGACCCCAAATGTACGGCAAAATGTTCATGTCTCTCTGACTGTTAAATATATCCATTCAGATAGGAAAGGCATTTTGCCTAACTTCCGGGCTTTGCTTATAATACAGGCTAGTGGTTATTATTACCAGTTTTAAATACATTATACTTTTTAAATAAAAATGTAGACTAATTTTTACGCTTGGCAACTCTATCTTCACCGCCTGGTGCCTCAGTAGTAAAAACATGCGTTAAACACTATTAAAAAATTTTATTTCCCTTTTTCAGGTTGCAGCGACTGCATTACCCAATAATCACCGCGCTTAGGCATCCCCCAACTCAAATAATCTCCTTGCATTTATTTTTTGCTTCAAAGCATACAACAGAATACCTCACACTCAAACAGTTTTGCACCCACACTGACAAAACTTATAAACAAGATTAATGCAGTGCAGGTATAGTAGTTTTTGGGGTGTGATATACACATCGTTAACAAGTAATCGAATGCAGTCTTGGGCCATTCATTCTCAAAGGGAAACAATGGAATATATTTTCTTGAATGAAAATAACAATAAACATAAAATGATACAACCATTAAAGATTTATTTTTGAGTAATTAATGGTTTTTAATTGCATAGATAGATGTCATAAAATTTAACGATCATTTAATTATAAATTTGTAGCAAAGTTTCTTGGGTATTTGTGATCATTAGAGAGAAAAATGCCAAAGAAATATTAGCTATATTGTAAACAAAATTTCCCTACACATATAACGTTCAAAGAATATCCGTTTGAAAATGTTAATACTCATTTAAGGTGAGATCAGAGACCCTGTATTATTAATGCAATTTTTATGAACCTTTTTCTCAGGTTACATAATAAGTTCTGAGCTCTAGTTTAGAGAATCCACATTATAAAAATAATAAGTTATTATTTTTTTGTAACAGGCTCTTTTATAAAAATAAAACTGTATTAATATTCATGCACAAAAAGTTATTTTGCGAATAACCTGAAACTAGAACTCAGCAATGAATATAATAAGATAGATCGGTTGTAAACATTTCATGCTTGTATCTTCATTAGATTATGATTAAAAGGTATACATATGTTGTGAATTTTTCACTTAAGACTAAAATAGCGTTAAAGTTAATACAACTAATTGTCAATTTACATACTAATACATTTCCTGCATCTACACTTTCACACAAAGAAATACCGCCACGGACTAGTGAGTGAGAGCTCTGGGGTTCGAATCCCGCCAGAACCGTCCTCCCTGGATGAGGTTTTTTCCAGGTTTTCCTCAGTCCTCATAAATGGCAAATGCCGGGTAATTAGTTAATTAGGCCTGGAATGTTTCCTTCCTTTAAAAAAATCCTTTCCCAATATATCATTTCATCTCATGTATCATCAGTGTCCACCTCAGCAGTGAAAACGGGTGTTAAACACCATTAAAAAACACAAAGAAATATTACTACGACACATATTACAGGAGAGAACTTCACTCAACACTGTAATTAAAATATTCAAGTCAATCTGTATATTAATATTTCCTTTGTTGTTTTCAGTATCCTCCATATCATCACCAGATATCTTTTTCTTGGAAGCACTAGGTGGAAAAATTGGTTTATCATTCATTGAATTATGCTCTTCAAAAATAGGTATATTATTTATGTTATTAATACTGTCATGCTTATTTGAATAAGTTTTGTAATACCTATTTTCTTTGTTTTAAACTTTTATAAACCCTAGTGGACCTAGGCATGATATTAGATTTATTTCGGGAAAAAATGGGATATATAAATGCAAATAAATAAAAACAATACTTCCCAATTGCTTCAAAAATTAAACACACAAGCAACTATTACTGTTATTGACATTAGAAACAGTAATTTACTTGCAAAATACATGAAACCACAGTCTTCTATTACAAATTATTTCAGAGATATGTTCATTTTTATGTAATAGTACAGTGTATTAAAAATATAGTTTGATACATAAAACACATTACTAAAAGCACCTACAAATGGAATTTTTCAAAATTATATAGCAAATTGAGCAGAAATATTCAAATAATTATTTGGAACAAAAAACTAAAATTTAATTTTTTTTAAAAAAATTTACTTTTGATCTTACATTAATTTCACAAAGAACATTTGTAACAAATACTACTAAAGTTTAATTGTAAAAAAATTGTCCAGATAAAAACTTTATAACTAAACTGAGATATACTACTACGTGTTCCCATTATTATTTTCGTAAAAGTGTTGCAGATGAACATTATGGGGTCATTGGAGGTTTCAGATGCCTTTCTGTGCGATTAGAGAGGAAAAGGAAGCTGGGGAAGTTACCTATAACTGCTCTTAACGAAGCCTGATGTTTTAATTGCTTAATGCTGGGCGAATGGGAGTAGCAGTGAGTCAGAACCGTGTTAGGAACAGACTAGAGTGATTCATAAAAGAAGATCTACATTAGTGGCATTCATCCTTTACATTTAGCACCCCGATCAGCACAATTACTTTAGTAACCCTGCATCAACCTGGACCAAAATTGTACCTATATCGTAAGACTCTGGGAGCTTCAAGGGGAGTTAGGTACGAATATATTTGTCATCTCTATATAAACGACACTAAGATTTCAGTTCTTTTGTGCGTCGATGGTTTACTAATCTACTCATTTTCTATTGAGGGTCTACAGAAAGAAATCCACAAGTTATAGAATTACTGATAAAACCAATAATTGTATTAGCTTTTCTGTAATTTTGAGGAGTCAAATCTAAATAGTCCTGGACCAGATTGATGGAAACTCCTTCGTTGTTTGTATTTGTATCTTGTATTTAACAGTCAAACATTTCAGGTATGTGGTTGGGAGAAAGTGGATCGGCTGAACAAAGCCCAAAAACGAGTTTCTAAAGGGAGTTTTAGGAGTAGGAAGTTACTACTGAAGAAACTTTTTTTTTATTGATTTATTTATGGAGCTCTTTAACATCACAGGTCATCAGCATCCCATTCAATTCAGGGCGTGAAACGGCCGACAAATTTTGCTCAGAGGCCTCTCTTTCAGGCTTGAGGTTCTTTTTTGTGACGTAAATGTACGACACGGGACCCACGGTTTTACTTCCCTTCCGAAGGAATTGAAGAAACTATTCTTGTAAAACAGGGCTGAGAGATGTGCATACATTCCATGAATTCTCAAAATAGATCGGACCTAGAGTGGATTAAATTGCGAGCACGGAAGACGACTATAATAACAGACGAGGCAGTGCAGAGAATATGTGCGTTTTGTGGAGGCAAAAAATAACCAACAGCTAATTCTAATGGACTACCCAGGTACCGAACAGTAGAAATTGACTGTGCTTGGAGCTAAGTTTGCTAAATCGAATAGGGATAGGTTAGCATGTTGGGACCAATTTGCACAGAAAGACAGCAAGCCAGTATATATATATATATATATATATATATATATATGAATGCGTGTATGTATGTATGTATGTCTGTATGTGTGTGGTGTATATATAAGTGTGCTTAGTTGATAATAGTGATAAATGTATTTGATTTTAAGTTCACTTTTTTTAAGTGCCTGTGTTATGAACAGCATGTACGATCAAAACACCCATCCAAAAGATGTCGTATACAAATGTTTGTAATGATTGAGCAACAAATACATATTGTTACTATTACTAACAGTGCAGTAACTCCGAACATCATGTTTAATATTTTGATACTCCAATTAACCGAATAACTGTTTGTTTTTGGAAATACCAAATAAGGGCATACAATTTGTTTGTTGGCCTAAACAAGGATTGGGATCCAAATGCAAAATTGAGTGACAGGCAATATTTGTTTTTAACAATAGCAAATAAAGAGATAAACAACAGAAGTGCAAGGAGCGTGAAATAAGTTCATTACTATTTTGAAAAAAATTCCCATTACTGAAAAGCATAATAGTTTGAGTGGTGTTTTTATCTCAATGAAGCTGTACAGCATTTTCTAGCTGATCTCTTCGCATCTTGGCAAAAACAGTTTATTTTAAGTATGTTTTCTATGGCTCATATCAGATGACCCGTATGTTTTCCTCTGCCAGAAACTTTAACGTTCTTGATCTAGCTCAAGCAGGAACACGTGGTTCTTTTTTTACATTTCTTTTATTAACTTTATTTTATTGTGCATCTTGGTGAATATTATGCCATTGATTTAACTTGTGTTCGAGGCAGCAAAATTTTCCATTTATAGGTAGCATAAAACACACACTACTATTAGTGACTACTAATTCGGTGATTCTGGGTTCAATTTCCGGTCAGGCCAAGCTGCCAGGGTAATTTTTAATTTTTTTTTTTTAATTTTTCCTCGCGCTGAGAAAGTGAATTCTAGATAGCTTTAAGGCACCATGGACTCCCAACTCATTTGCGCATCATTAATTCATTTCATTTAATTCATAAGCATAGACTTACCCCAACAACATTTATGTCCAGTCTACAGACGTCATGAGAGGGTCAGTGCAGTCAAAGCGACCATAAATAAAACATTTAAAAAATAGTGGATAGCGATAACAGTGTAAATATTGCTACGAATTAAACGAAAATTACCTTGTTTATCAAATACAATAGGATCTTTTATTTAATATTTTATAAAAAGATTATGTATTTGAATTATTAAAATTTAATTTTAAAATTTATAACGTCCAATAATTTTAGTTTTTTATGAATTACAAATGTAAATCCAATAGGATAGTAAATACAGAGATTTCATTTCAAATCCTCCCAGTCTGAATAACTATTTAAAATAATTTAATTTTAAACAAAAGAATGTCAACTTAGATAGTGCTGGGGAAGTTTAAAATCAATATTTAATACTTAAGTTTCACTCCCTCACACCAGTCATCCTCCGTTTGAAAGTTTAAATGACATCCCGATCTTTTGAAGCTGGAATTTTAAAGAGAATATAATTATCATCACCTATTTTTATCGTTGCCTTGAAACCTGAACTGATATTACTTGAATTTGGACAGAATAATTCTAAAATTGAGCATTTTACATAAAACATGTGTTTTGGTAATACGTTGCTTCAAAATAGTGTATAGCCCAAAAGAAAGGACAGAAAAAAGTGGGTTAGACCGGAGTTCCGAAATAGGCTCTATTATCATAATACCAATAACCACATTTTCTGAATTCCAACAGAAGTTTGAACGTCTGCCCGGAAGTGTTGGTACATGAGAAATACACACACAAATCGGAAATATTTCTAGAGAAAACCCTACAAAGAAGGTTAATGGATATAGAGAAGAGAGGGGAGTTTGGGGAGGAGGGGTATGAGTAAAGGGAGGGGGCTCAGGAGTGAGAGTTCTATTCGTGTTTGTATATAAGTATAAAATTATTCATAGAAAATGTGTGATGTAAGTATATATATATAAATTAACACCAATAATAAAAGTAGATAAAGATAAAACACAGAGAAAGAGTCACACTTGAAATTGCTATATTTCGAACTATAGCAATTTCAAGTGTGACTCTTTCTCTGTGTTTTATCTTTATCTACTTTTATTATTAGTGTTAATTTGTACACTGTTAATAGTGTTTCTTTATTTTTATTTTTCATATATATATATATATATATATATATATATCGGTGTGTTTGTATATATGCCTGTATGCACGAAGATCTGTATATATTGAATATTTTGATTATTAAAAGGGTGGTAAAACTCGTGTGACAGTTATACTTACATTTGTATACTTTAAACATGTTAAAATAAAATACATTACTACTACTACTACTAATTATAATTTTACCCAAAATAAATATGTTTTTTAATCTTACAATTGATTCGTCTTATTTTGACCAATCAAATAACAATAACTGGTCCAGGTAATCAGGCAACGATAGAAATCAAAATATGTGATAGCAATTATATCCTCTCTAAAATTTAACCATAAAAGATAGGGTTTCATTTGAAATTTCAAAGTAAGTATGGCTGAGGTGACTGGGTAATGGTAATGGTAATGGTAATGGTAATAGTTTATGGGGTAATGGTAATGACATAAATGATATTTTGTTGGTAGAAAATAAAAGCTATTCGAATTTTATCTAAATCGGCATTTAAAGCACATTGTAAACATTTATTTGTTAAATTGAAGATTCTACTAACTGTAATACATTTGTATATTTTTCATTGTTTACTTTATGTAATTGTTATGGTACTGGAAATCAAATTCCCTCTCATAATACCTGAGGAAACTCGCATTTATATGTATATATATATATTTATATGTATATATATATTTATATGTATATATATCTTATCACAAACGGAATAAGTCTTTAAGTAATTTTTATGTTATGAGTCATAAATTTTATAATATTTTGGGTGGTGTGTAAAAACATTATAGTGTATTTAAACGTAAGGTTTATAATTGGTTAATTAATCATCCTTTGTGTAAGATGATTTTTTCACTTTAAAACTATGAATTTTTATGTACTTTTTATCTGACTCTGTCTATTGCAATGTTGTATTGCTTAATGACAATAAGTATTGATATTGATGTTAATGTAAATTGTATTTATCACAACATCAAGCCATGTGTTGGTGTATAAATATAATTAGTTTCCCTAATCTTCTCTTCATTACATTGAAATCTCTGTTGCTTGCCAGTTAGAAACATAATTGCATTATATATGAAACGTTCTCCTGCATTATTACATTTAGGAGCAGAAATACTTTTATGAACATTACAATTGATTTTGTACACAATTTACGTTGTAACAGTGTATTTGATTGATACTTGCACATAAGGAATTTAACCTGAATAGCAAGTCTATTTTCTCATGGACATTTTGTATAATGCATGGTATAATGAAAACGAAAGTAACCCCAAAGTAGATGGCAGGAGAAGGTGTAACATGAAATTAATTCTTATTTTCAAATTCTGTGACATAGCTCTCGCTCTCGCTCGCTCTCTCTCTCTCTCTCTCTCTCTCTCTCTCTCAGTGGATAGAATCGGTTGCATATATCAGAAAAAGATTCAGTGTCATATTTCTTAGCGAAGGTTTTTATGTTTAAATTTTCTATTAGATATTAAAATCTCGCTCCTCTATGCAGTTTTCGACACCTCATTTGCATTTCTCTCTTTCTAGACATCCACGCTTGTACGACCATATAAATTCGGGAGCTCACTTGTTACTGATTCATTTATTTTTCATACCGTTATAAACTGTTGATACTTATGGTTAGCTAAAAAGCTGTAGTTGTGCATAAGACTTTTTTTTTTTAGTACGTCAAAAATATTTCAAGTATTACCACCATTTTATATTAGCTACGCACTTTTCAGATTATTGTTGTTTGAACATTTTATGCTATGTAAGAAGCGCTAGTTTTTTGTTGGAAACTACATGAATAAAGGCTGTAGATTGATTTAAGGCTTTGAACACGTAACTTATTTTTGTAGCTCCAAATTGAGGATATCAACATAGAGATTGCTTAACAACTAAACAATTGATCTGTTAAGCCTCCAGATTTTCATTAAAATTATTATAAAATAACTGTAGTGAGCAGTTTTGTTGTTAGCTTCTCGCTAAGAAAAATGCAGCCATTTTGTTAACCCCAGCTACCTTGTGGCAGCTTTACTATATGCAAAGTGGGTCAATGTTAAATAAATATCGTTTTAGCGAAATGAAAGCGCAAATAGGCCAGCCGAGCTCTGAAGCATGCTCTGTTATTAGTAACTCATTGTGTGTAGTAAAGCACTTCCTCATCAGTGAGGCCGCAGCACCACAGTCCGAATTTCAGAGCAGAAACGAGCTAAGTAAACATCTGCACATCTGAAAGCGATAAGAGAGTGCATGCTTTCTTGTTTTTAAAAACTTGTTAAAGAGTAGAAATGCTGGGAGATAAGATCTGATTGTAGAATGAAAACTTGCGTTCTATCAATTAGTGCACTAAATTTTTCTAATGGAAAATGAATGCCAATATATGGAATATATCAAATTAACAAAAGAACTGCTGGAAAGTAAACAAGATAAACATCCATCTGAAACTGCGATCTTAGTATATTTGAAGTACCAAATTAAAGATGGCTAAATAAATTAAAACGTATTTATTTATTTATTTATGTTGGCAAGAGTTAAGGCCATTTCTTTCACTCTACTAGGCGAAAAAACAACAAAAAACACGTAAGTACAATATACATAGTTATGTAAAATACAGAAAAAAGCCAAATTAAAGGTATGTACTGCATACAAACACTGCCCTTTTTAATATAGTTGTAAAGTTGATACAGAAAGTGCTAGAATTCCACTTGTTCTTCAATAAGTACAAGGGGGGAAAAGGAGGAGGAGGAGGAGGAGGAGGAGGAGGAGATAGAGGAGAAGAAGAAGCGAGAGGCTAAATGTTGTGATTCCTAGAGTTGAGATAACAGTTTAATCTACGTTTGAATAGCTTTATTGTCCCCTAATCTCCGACTTCAGGAGGAAGGGAGTTCTATATCATGGGAACTGACATGCTGAATGAGGTTAAGTAGCAGTTTCTACACTATTAAAGGACTTACTCTGACCAAGTATGAGATGAAATCCGAGCATCACAATGTAGCATTCGATAAAAATTCCCAAATATTCGAGTTTGGTTATTTAGGCTGTTACATTTCATAAGTAACGAAATGTGCTACAAATGAAAAATTGATAAGGTTCAAGGAATCTGTTATACTATAAGAACATTTGTTAAAAATAAGATATAAATATCAATCTATCGAAATAATACAACGGTATCTACGTTACCAAATGGAAGTAAGAACTGAACTATGAAACCAAGGGCACACGCACTACAGAAAATATTAAGATGAAATTTTCATGCGATTTGGCAAGATACCCTCAAAAAAAAAAAAATCATAGGTAGAAATAGTAGGAATAGAATGAGAAATAATCCTTACAATACAAGAAAGAGAAGAATAGAATAATCGTTTAATAAGCGTTGCAGTAGGTAAATGTATCTTATTCGCAGTATATCAACACCTTTCATAATAATAACAGATTGAGTGGTGTTATTAAAATATATGGCTGTGAAATGTGCTACACATGCGTTCTGAAAGACCGGTACTTCCGCTACAAGTTCTTCCTTACTAACCTTGACATTCATAACCAAGAACATGTGATTCACGCAGACGGAAATGTATAGTACACACTACTCGTAATAGACAATAAATGCAGACGCGTATCAAACACTAATCTTAACGTCGTTTCGTTTGCAATTGTCTGTTACATTTATGCAGCTGAGAAGTTATCCCCACCACATATTTTCTAGAATTGTTCTCGCGCAGATCAATACAAGGTCATTGGCTAGGACTGTTCAAAACTACAGTACTTCCCTCATCCTCTTTATTTCCTGGTATTGTATGTCCGAGGTAACCATGTGTTGCGTTCACTAACGAAGGTTCTGCTATTTAAAGAGCTTTAGTGACTGGGTTGAGGATAAAGTTCTTGACTGCTGAAAAGAAATAAAAGTATAACAAGATTGTCAATAGATCTTTTGTGAAGTAAACATGCCATTTAATTTTATAGCTTTTTTTACTTCGATATATTAAAATATTTTATGTTCTTTTTAAAATGTGCAATTAATCGCGGAAAAAATCTATAACGATCCAAAAAAGCACCCCCCCCCCCCAGAGGTTTTAACCTTAAAATGGGGGGAAAAAGACAAAATAAAGACTGACCCTATGACCCCAAATGTACGAAAACATGTTCACTGGCTCTTAAATATCTCCACCCATATAGAAAAGGAATTTGGCCTAACTTCCAGGCTCTGCTAATAACTGTGTCATTTTGAAATCTCTTTCAGCTTCTCTCATTGAACTATTCTCTACTCAGGGTCCTGTAGAAAAAAGGCGAACTTATATTATATATTCAGTGAGTTTGCAAGGTTTTAACTTTAATTAGTGGCTCTTTGCACAGAGCGTAAGAAATGTTATGTTGTGAAAAAACGGCCTGAAACTTCTACAACCGGGAATGTTTATTAAAATCGTTTTTGAACTTGACGAACTGAATTAGTTAATAAATATAAATCATAAATACATTATGTGCAGTAGAAAGCATTTGAAGACTTTGCATGCAAACCAGTTATGTTCACAATTGCCTGCGACATTATAACGCAATACACTAACAGCTATTATCTTTTATTAACCGCGAAAGCGATTGTAAGTTTTATGTCGAACTTGAAACTTGTTTTGCATGCAAAGGTTTCATATAATGAATTACTGAGCCATAATTAACTTGTATTAAGTACAGAACGAAACCTCCAGTCATAGTAACTAAGTTGATCTCTACCTCTAGCACATCCACACTGATAGTCAGAACTTTCTTCCTTTAACGGTGGTAAACACGTGTGCACACGTTCAATGGTAAAACGTCGCAAGTTCATAACTCAATGGAATGCTGCGTTAAAAAGCCAATAAGCCCAAAAAACATTACATTTTAGTGCTTCCAACAATAACTCACACATTGCTTTCTTATCAGTGCTAGACCAACTCATCTGCAACGCAAAATCAGTAGCCTCTCAGATTTATCCAATGGTATTTTCACTCTAGTTTGACAGTAACAAAATGAAGATAAACTTTGAAAAAACTAAATACATAAATATTCACACAAAAATAAAAACATTGCAGGCCTAAAGATACAAATACAATGAAATCATAAAATCTAATAACATAAAGTTTCTTGGTCTTATGATTGACCATAATATGAATTGAAAAGACAATATGATTATTCGTTAATTAATTTTATAAATAAGAGAATCCTAAAAATAATAAACTATGCTTACTTCCATTCCTTAATTATTCATGAAATAATCTCCTAGGGCAATTTAGTAAATGGAAAAAAAAATCTTACACAATAAAGAGTAATAAGAATAATGGGCAGGGTAAGACGATCAACTCATTGTAAACCAGTATTCAAAACATTTGGAATTTTACTATTAGCTTGAGGGTAAATTCTAGAATTAATTATAAAAACTCAAGATACACAGAGCACAGAAGCTATGTACAGACCAAGTAATAAGTTGCAGGCATTCCAAAACCGCTTTTACTACAATAGTACAGTATTAGTTAATTTACTTCCGTCATCTATAAAGTAATTGCATTGCATATCTATACAGAAGAGGATTTCACACAATCAAAAAATAAGTGTATCTTTTTTTTCCTCCATTGAATAATTCAGCCTTCTAAATATACTAAATGTAGATACTTTAAGTTGTCATTTTGTAGATATAAGTAGTTTAGATTACCATTAATATGCTTTTTTTTAAGAAAGTAATTTAATGAGAACTTGTAAAAAAAAGACTATCTCTGACAAACACTAAACTAAAGTTAAATATTGTAAATATAGGGAATGCGACACTTTCATCTAATGTGCATAATGTGTGGCGAAATTTTCATCCTAGAGGTAAGACTAACTCTTTCAGAGCTTGCTACACTCATTATATGATCCACAGATTGAAGTTAGATGATATAACCACACCATAGTCTGGGTTTAGTTCTCCTTTAGTTCAACTGCCATTCTGAAGTTCTAGTAAATCGATATAGGATGTTATGAACAAAAAAGTGGGCAGCATTCATAATAGTAGCCTTTAGAGGTGGAGGTACTGAATATGATTCTATATATTTGAACTTCGCTTCAGAAATTAGCAAGGTGTGCTTCTTTTCGTCAAAACATTTGGCACGAAATCAAAATAGCAATTTCGTGCTGTTTTCTGAATGTATTTGATTGACTTTCAATTAACCAATGAACACATTTTTACTACTTCCATACCACCACGGGTGGCCGAGGTCGTTAAGGCGCGAACTGGTTTGCGGAAAGCCTGGAGTTCGATTCCAACCAGCACCGTTCCTTCCTTACTAAGGTTTTTTCCAGGTTTTCCTCATAAATGGCAAATGTCGGAGAGCTATCCTAGAACTTAGGCCTGGAAACGCTTCCTTTCTACATAAAAAAAACAATCCTTTCCAAGTTTACCACCGCCTGTTATGCCTGAGTAGTGAAAACAGGCGTTAAATACACACACAAGAAAAAAGAAGAAACTAAATATTACATGCATGTAATTAACTGATGCAATGTATACATCTTTAGAATGATGAATGGAGAAAATCAAATGTTTGTGCATACCGTAATTCGTGTTACAAAATGTCCTAAAAGTTTGAACTGATAAATAAAATTATTTTGCTTCTTAATGTACAGTTACAGCGATGTGTCAAAAAGTAAAAAAAGTATAAAAAAATTATATTACAATTCTATTGCTTAATTAATGTCAAACTGCCGTAACAAATGTCCAATATGATCATCATTTTCATGCTGGCAAACAACATAGCGGTGTGATAGGGATCGGCGTGTGGATACTGATGATACATGAGATGAAATGATAAATTGGGAAAGACTTTTTTTAAGGAAGGAACCATTCCAGCCCTAAGTTTAGGGTACCCCTGGCATTTGCCATATATGAGGACTGAGAAAAACTGGAAAAAACCTCAGTAAGGGAGGACGGTCTGGTGAGATTCGAACCCCACCTTAATGACCTCGGCCACCCGTGGCAATGTTTCTCATTGTGTATCAATGCTAATTAATTGAGATAATAGCTACACGCTTTTAGTGTAATTATATTTCTTTTGACTGATAAAGGAAGACGTTTTATAACGTCATATTTAATTGATCATGCAGCGCTCCTATTATTATACTGCATTTGCTACTCTATGTTCCTAACCTCAAAATTCTTAGGTTGGTACTGCCTATCTACTCTGAAATATATATATAAATAAAGTAAAAAATAAAGTAACACTATTAACAATGTAACAAATTATATATATATAATTTGTTACATATATATATATGCATCACTTTTAAGACTGGTACGGTAATGTTTAAATTTAGTAGCCCATTATTTAGTCACTGCAAACGGAGAAAAGTCTCCATAAACTTTTATAAATTTGGTATTCGTGTTCTATGCCATTCAACAATCTTGTATTAAGAACTTTATCACTGCACTATATTCAATTGTATCCATTTTATGGAACATCCACAATACACCTGCTTTAGAAAGCTGTATTAAATAAAAAAAAATATTTCCATTGAATGCTTAAAATAGAACACTTTTGCCAATTGCATGGCTCAGAGCTTTTCAGACGTGCCTCGTGGTCATTTTATTAAATATTGTCCGTTAATTGCAAATGAGGGAGCGTTTTTTAAAAGCTTTTAGAATACATTCATAGACAAAAAATCACTTGAAAAATTGAAGGTAGAATATACAAGTAGTAGCATAAAATGAAAAATACGTTTGATATGTAAATGGTTCTAGTCTTTGTAACAACTTGCATTTTATTACGTTTTACAGTGCTGAAATTATTTAAATAAAAACTTACAGACTTCATAAGCTCAAAACTTTGTTACAATACCGCGTTAAGGAAAGTTTATTTTTCAACACTTAGATTATAGAGCTGTTAAGTATATAATGCGCGTAATAAAATTGTTGTCACTACTAAAAAGCAGAGATGAAAATGAATTACACACTGAGCTTTTAGTGTTAAGCTTTCGGTAAATGTTTAGAAGAGGCCGTGATATTCATGGGAAATGTTTTTCTAAATTAACACTTTTGAGATGGAATGAAAACCATAGTGGTGGAAAAATTATTTGTATAGAGATATTTAACTGTAACTCATATTCCGCTTAAAGCTACCACAAAACGCAAGAACTTTCGTAAATGATCTCAATATTCTGATGGATACAACGATGACCAAATGTCACCATCTAACACCAATTTGCACGCTGCCATCGCCGCACATACATGTCTGATTTGTTGTATTGAAAATAACGATTTTAAACCATAACTCCTGTTCGAAAGTAGGTAGCTTTCAATGATACATTTAAAATGCTCTTTTGAAACATTTATGACACTCTTATGAAACATTATTAAAAACATTAACGAAGTTTTGTTATAATGAACATAGGGATGATATTTATTTCTAGCTAAAATAAAATTATCAGATGCTTGCCCTACTTGTTTATATATCGAGGGTTACGTAAACATTTAAAAATGGAAGCCCTATTTAAAACTGAACAGAGTTTTGTTAAGGATACCGTAAGTGTAACGCGCACGCCTAATAACTTACACAACATACACACAAATTTGGTCCTCAGGAACTCGCCACCAACCATAGATAACTAATCCACCAACCGACACACGAAATTAAGCGCTAAGATAAAACTACTATCACCAATCACCGTTCATAAAATAATTATTGGTATCGCTATTAAATCCAATACCAATTATGAAACAAATCACAATCATAAAAATCCAATTACTCTAGCTAGGGCTGATGTATAAACAACAAATTAATGTCGAATATTACATTTAAAACTCATCTTTTCACCCAAAGCTTCAATCAGTCACAGAAAAATAAAGTAAATATTGAAGAATTCGGCAAACATAGTACAATCACTAGTCATAAAGAATTTCTTAAAATATGTGAAGTAGCTCTTCTAAATAATTACAAACTATTATATTTATTTTCATCGCTTATCTCTACCCAGAGACAGGAACTTTAGCTTTAATTTTTCTTCCATTTCTTCTAACCTAGTTTTTAAATGGAAAATTTACTACAACTGCAATCAATAAATATACCAACATAAATACCTTTATTTGATGATTATGGCAATTTGGTCTGTCCTCTGTAGGACTTGAGGACTCGCCTCTGGAGGCGAGCGACGGCAAATTATCATGCACGCAGGAAATGGGGGTATTGTGCCGACCGGGCAGGAATTCTAAAACACCTAAAACCACCGGAAATTTGGCAGCATTATCCAACAAATACCTCTAAGTTTTAAAGCTAGAGCTTTACACAGAGTCTTCATTTGGACGCGTGGCTGGCTTAATGGGGATTTGTCTGCCCTTTTTCTAACCGGTTCTGTTCCCTCCTCCACTTTCCCGCCTCTCCGTGCGCTGACGCGAAGTCTTTGAGTTGTACAGGAGTTAAATGTTGTGAGACAAAGTGTTTCATTGTTATATGTGTTACTGCAGTTATAATGTAAAAAAAGCCGTATACTTTAGCACACATTATTTTCATGTATGATTCCTATGTGACAACAAACTAATGTAGAGAAATGAGATGGTGATTAATAGACAGATTCCCTGCAATTCGTGCGCCTAACAGAGAACCGATTCGTAACCTTGTGAATAGATTTAAGGAAACGAGATTTGTTATTGATAAGAAACTGAAAGTAAAACGCCGTGTTCTTACATAGGAAAAACTCGAGGACATCAGAGAAAAGTTAGGACGAAGTTCAAAGAAATCTCTGAGAAAAAGCTTGGACGGGAATCAGAAGATTCGCAAACCTCGGCTTGGAATGCCACTAAATTTTTAAAATTAAAAGCCTAAAAGATAACCATAGTTCAGGAATTGCAACCACGTGATAATGTTAGTAGAATTAATTTCTGCAATATGTTGTTGGATACTTTTAATGTTCGCTCTATTGAACCGCGTTTAACCAGTAGCGACACAAAACAACAGATGTTGGACTGTAGAAAACCCCGATTTTGTACAAGAAATGCCATTATATGACCAGAAAATTGATGTTTGGTGTACTGTAGAAATCTATGTGCTTGAATTTAAGGGACTCTGAATATCTGACTCCGCCGGCAAACAGCGCGCTTTCCGGTGCCAAGTAAATCTCCGGTAAATCGGCCACGCGTCAAAACGAGGTCTCTGTATATCATTATTAGATTTTAACAAATGCTGCAATAAATATGAATTAAGAATTTAGACATGGAGTTGTACAAATTTTATGTCAGAATATTGTTGCTATAGCTAGAAATAAACATTAATGCATGTTATAAACTTATGCACTTAGGAATAATTTTTTCACAAAATTAGGGCAATTTTACCATATATGCTTAAGGAATTTTCAATTATTTTATGATGCATGGAGTGATAACATGTATGTATTATGTTTTTGAGGATATAGGATTGCCAAATTCGAAATGAAAAAATACTGGCCACAAATTCAATTATATTGATTTTTAAACCATAGACAAGGACGAACATTGTAGATAATAGTAGGTAGTAACAACAACAACAACAACAATAATAATAATAATAATAATAATAATAATAAACTGTTACCCTGAAATGTAAAATACTGCTTTAATACTGAAATATTACATTGAGGACTGAAACCTACGACATCTAAAAAACATGTTACAAATTATTAGAGTATACATGTTTTGCTTCAAGAGGAAAAGAAGACTATCTAAAATATATTACACCTAATACTTTTTTCAGAAATTTGTGCCTAGTACTTAAATATACAGCTTTAATATATATTTGCTTATCTTACTGAAATGAAAAACTCTTGAGCATTAGAACTTCAAATTCGACTACACACAAAGTTTGACAGCTTTGACAACATTGTCATTGTCTGTTTCTCTCAAATGTCCAAAATGGCTTATTATGCTGAAAATTATTTCTGCAAAAGTATTACTACAGGCTACAGCAAGCACACTTTGAGCAATTTTAATAAGTTGTGTGGAATTTATAACACAATCAGTTTTAATTAAAACAAATACTCACCTGCTTTTCAACACTGGTCATATTTACAACCTTCACAGTTTGCAAAACATTGTTTTTAAGACATACTTCATCAAAAAGTATATCTTCATTCAGTGTAAGCTCTAATGTGTTCATTAGAGCTAATAATTTCAAGCATAGATTTGTCAAATTTATACATGATAACTGTTTGAATGGAGAAGTTTCATAATGAAACAATTTAAGTAGTCAAGAGCTCTTCCATACATTTCCAGAGCTTCATTCTTGAAATGTTGAACTTTTCTTTCCTTACATTTTTCAACTTATTTTGAGATCTGCCATAAATCACTTGCATGAGAATCATTATTCTCCAGAATCAAAATAATCTTTTAAAACAGCAAAAGAGAGAGGATGAGAGAAATATACACAGCATTCAGGAACAGTCATTCTTATTACTCAAAGCATTTCCATGATCATCAATGAAACTGCATATGGTTCTGTTACAAATCTCTTGACCCTCTTTTAAAAAATTTACTTTCATCGCATTCCAGTTGAGAAGGTAATCAACACTTTAGAAGAGTGTTAGGCTGTAAACAGGAATGTGATGATAATATTTCTGTACAAAATAATAACATTTCTTCGGTTCAGTAACATTTTCAGCACTGTGTGAAACTAGAGTTTCAACATAAAATGAAATAAGAAGCTTCACACAATGTCCAACCCATTGTGAACTATGTGAGAATAACAGATTTGAAACTTTTTTGCTATAATTTATTTCTTGTACATAGAACAAATTTTTCCCAAATTAGCTGATACATTGTCAGCTCCATATGCTACAGCATATTTAATATTCAATTTTAATTTTCTGAGAGCTTCATTTATGACAACAGTTATAGATTCTGATGATTTATTTGGTTCTTTGTTTCTTTATAAAACTCCCGCAAATGATATTCACAACAGTTTTTTTTTAATCACTGCTAGAGGATACATTTTTCTATTTCTTTTGTTTGTTTTCTGATTGAAAAGGAGCAAGATTTAAACATAATTTATTTAAAACACTTTCAACTGAGAACTGTCCAAGATCATTTTCAATTATTGCTTTCATTTTTATGTTTTCAATATGGACCTAAGGTGCCACTAAAGCATCTGCATAAAGAAGGCTGTCAAGTTGTCTTTTCCCACAATCAGGAGAGTTGCAACCGAATTGACGTTTTATAGCTAGGCCATTTTTATAGCTTCAAAAGCACATAATTTATTTTTTTGAGGATAATCCTTTATAGAGAAAAAAGCACTGACCACATATGAGAAATGATGAAGGCTGCCTTTTCCATTAGGTACCTTCAGGCCATTCATTTTGGAGTCTTGCCAGATTGAATTGTGGTGCTGTTTATTTTCACTTAAGTCTTATCTAAGTAAAATATTGGTTTTGTATCATCAGAAAATTGAATTTTGTGCATTTTGCGTAAGAATCAACAGTGTCACTACAGTCCATTAAAAATTGATGCTCAGCATTTGCATTTTTATGCATGAGCAAAAACTTTGCCAAATTCTGTAGGTTGACATTAGAACCAGTGTATGATATTTTAGTTCTTAAAGCATCAGTTACTTTTTGTACTGCTTGAAATCCTCCAGGTCATAAATTTCTTCAACAGTTCTGGTTAAAACATCCTTATCAAAATCATTTGTAAATCTCTTGGGAGATCCAATATGTTTTCTAGGCAACACAAAAATTGTGGTACAACTAGGACTACGTTTTTTTAGTCTCACTGCAAATGTGAGATACGGTATTTGTACCTACATTAAACATCTGTGCAGTCAGTTGCTACGCATTTTTAAAATCTAGTTTGTTTGTCTCTTCTTTATTAACGATCATTTGAAAAAGTTATACACTATAAAAATAATATCTGCTTTTGAATGAATGTATTCACCACCGCTAAATTCACAGCTTACACTTGATTTATTTAAAGCCATTGCATATCCTTCTGTTCTCTTGCTGACAAAGTCAACAAATGACCTGAAGACAACTGAGTCATGGCGCTAACATTCTGCAGACGCAACAATATTCTGTTGTAAGGCTAGGGAACTGTTACACACCTATCGATAAAGAAACCAGAGTAATGCCACTGATAGGTACTGTTATAATAAATTGCAAACTTTAGTCCTCCAGTGAAGCCCTTAAGCATCAGTATAAGTGTAGGTACCCAACATTTCAAAAAGTGGGTGGAATTGGTTCGTATTATTAATAAACAAATTAGTCATATTTTTCTCCGACATTTCTTATAGTACAACGAACAAGGGATATGTTAAATCCTACATATATGCATATCTCCTTATTTTGCGAATAACTCTGCTATTCAAAAGAAACTGCAATAAATGGAAGACACACAGCAGTGTTATTTTTCTATGGGATTACGGCAGCAATACTGTGATATATGTATAATTAATATGATACTAGCATTATCCGGCTAGGAAGTAAAAGGCCGAGAACCCTTCCACCTCATAAGCGGGTTCCGGCCATAATCGCGCACGGTCGGAGATGTCCGACGCACTATCCGGCCAGAGGAAAGCCGGATATTTTCATCATAACCAAACTGGTCTGCTGGGACGCTGCAGTACAGTGTTTGAGTGATGCCACAGGCCCTCGGACTGGGGTGAACTCTGTGGAGGCCCTCAGGACCGCGGCGAGAAAAATTTCAGAGAATATCCACGAGTGATCAAGGCTCACACCGACGTGTTCCTACCGAGGGCACCAGCCCTTACGACCTCTCCCCACACATCCACCATCTAATATGGGTCAAAAATTCCGTGCAAAGGCGGTGACAACAATTTCGCCACCCCACAAACGAGAAAGCTACCTCAGGTTCAAAACCTTGACAAGAACATTCATTCGGTCTCATCTCAGGTCATCAGCGTCGCATTCGACTCAGGGCGTGAAACGGCCGATAAATTTTGCTCAGAGGCCTCTCGAGGTTCTTTTTCTGCCGTAAATGTACGACACGGGACCCACGGCTTTACTTCCCTTCCGAAGGAAGTCATACTTAGGATTTTCACGCCCGAAAAAATCCATCGGTTCTGGCCGGGTTCGAACCCGCATTCTTGGGTGTAGGAGGCAAGTATGGTAACCACTACACCACGACGTCTGAAGTCTGGGAGCAGACACTACAGAGGTGAACTGCAGGAGAAGCGGCTTGGAGTATCATCCGAGCTTTCCGAAGAAACCGCAATTCATACATTCATCCTCTCCATGGCTTACCCGATGGGCTTGCATTTTCCCCCAGGGACAAGGCTGCGGCTCTCGCTGACTACCTGGAAGGTCAGTTTATGCTCCGAGAGGACCTTCAGACTTGTTGACATCATGGTGATGTGCTTCCTCGTCTCCACCTTCCCTGTGGAGTATCTGGGGGGGGGGGGCGAATACCCCCCCTGGTCTCCCGAAAGAGGTGCGGGAAAAGCTACACGTCCTTAGTTTCAATATCCCCTGTACCTCACCGGGTAACAGCGGAAATGCTCCAACATCTTCCCCGAAAGGCACTGGTTCTCCTTTCCCAAATTTTCAATTGGTGGCTGTGATTTCACTTCCTACAGGTGTGGAAGGAAGCGAATAGCGTCTGCATCCTGTAACCTGGAAAGAACCCAGTCTTCCCACAAAATCACCGTTCCATCAGCCTTCTACCAACCGTCTCAAATGTGTATGACTGCCCCTTACGAGTCTCCTCCCTGTTGTTGGAGGACCATGGAACACAAATTTTGGTTCCGCCGGGGCACTCCAGCACCCAGCAACTGCTGCGAGTAATTGAGCTCTGGGCATTGTCCTCTAGAATTTCAGGAGAAATATAAGATGGCTGCTGTGCTGCTGGATCCTTGAGCCATTTGAATTGAAAACCACAATAAATGCTTTGTGGCAATAGTAGCTGATGGGAGTCTAAGTAAGAATTTAACTTGCTTACAGCTCTCAGATATTTACGTCAATTTATAGCATATTTACATAAATTGTATGGAACAAAATGTAACACTACTTACATAAAATTCTAAAGCAGTTTGCATCCACATTGTATTTACAGAAAATTGGTTCAATATGTATACCATGCTAAATATAAAAATCTTAGGGGGGGGAAGGAGAGGTGGGTTTCATTAGGATCTTTATAAAAATAACTAAAATGTCAGAAAACCTAAACATAAATAATGCAATTATTATATTTAAATGATTTAATAATCTATTGTAAATATTTTGCATATTTCCTTTTTTTTTGAAAGTACAGATTAAATAAATTTACAATGTTTTCATATCATTTGACTTATGAACAAACATGACAAAATGTTGAGTAAAATATAATCTTTGGTAGCTACTTTGAAATATAATTTTCTCATAAAAATTGGTATATTAAAAGTTTTTAAAAATGTTTATGCCATCTCTACAATAGAACAGCCAAAATAGTAGTAAATGATCAGATAATATGACAGAACAACACTTTTAAATATCTGGGACATGACCTCTCAAATATAAATGTAATTAAGATCTAGACAGTATTATAAGATATAATTCAATAAATAGATGTATTAATAGATGCTTGGGGAATGCAATAAGGAAGGATATTAATGTTAAGTTGCAAAATGTTGCATTGAAATTGATGGTACTCAGCAGCAGCATTGGATATATATTATATGAATACTGTTTAAGGGCCCAAAACTGCTAAGGTTATTAGAGCTGAGAAACTTGGATATTGAGATAAACAGACAAGATAAAAATAGAAACTTTAGAAATGAGCTTTATGAGAAAGTTACTAGGATTAACCCTAAGAAATAAAGTATAAGGGGGAAAAGTATAAAAATGGTATAGTTGAAGAAATGGTGCAATATCAAAAGAACTAGCAAAATTAAGTCGAAACTATGTTCGCCGACTACCAGAGCAAGCATTCTTTTATATCCTTGATGGAAGACCAGATATAGAGTAACAGAAAAGAAAGTGGAAAGATCAATTTCAAGACTAGAGACATCTTTGATGCTGAGTGGGATAACCCCAATCCTTCATTAGGAATAATAATAATAATAATAATAATAATAATAATAACTGTTATCTAAAATTGATTTAATGAGTGTTAACTTCACAAAATTGCTTGTTCATAGTTTGTAGACCAGTAACTATATCAGTTCAAATTAAATTCCTGTTAAATCATAATATATTAGCAATTAAGATAGAATCTAGATGCAAAATTGGATGTTAAGTATTAGCATTTTCTTTTAGTGCATATATCCAATATTTGTTGCAGAACAGTTATTAATTTTTAAATTGAGGAAAAATTTATGACCACTTTTAAACTGTATGTTGGAATAAATTCTAAACACAAGGATTTAGTTTCAGTTCAAGAAACTTTGACTTAATATGTAAAATTAAATAAAATGGCATTTGGCATTTAAATGGAATTAATATATTATTGTAACAAGGTAAAAAACTCCTGTTATTTTCATTACTGAAAATGAAGGCTAATGGACATTTGACTGTTGTGGCACTCTAGCACTGGACAGCTCACATGCAGGCAAGGCAGGGTACAAGTGCACTTGGCTGACCTAATGATTGTTAATTAATTATGGCAACTACAGTTTACTTCAGACTCCCATGTCACTATATGTTGTGACAACAGACTTAAGGGCACCAATACAACTTTATTTACACAGAATTATGCACAGGGTTAAAAAAAAAAGGAAATAAGATTTTTCTTCTTATTTATCTAAAATAATGTTTTTCAAATGTAGTTTTTACCTGTTTAATGAATGCCTATATGTGAAATGAATAAATAATTAAAAACAATAACATTAGTAATAAACAACATGGATTTCAGCATTGTGTAGGTAACTGAATTTTATTCTGGATTACACAACAGCTTCTGAAAGTGTGCCTTAAATCAGAAGCAGTATAAAAAAGTCATTACCTACATTATTTGGATTAAGTCTACACATTTCAGAGGAATTCTCTCTGCATTTGATCAAATACTGGTGCAACTACTGTGGGATAGGTTACTAACAAAGGAGTAAGTACCCATAATGTTAATTGTTTTATAAAGAGAGTATTTTCTGTGTAATATTTGAGGAGGAGGTAATAATCAGAGAGGAATTTCAAAAGAAAGGATTAAAGCATGGATGAAAATTAAGCCTAAGTTTGTTCAATTTATTTATTGATGACATTCTATAAAATATAATGCAAAATAATATTTTTTTGTCAGTACCAAATGATATTAGATTCCAGGTTATCTGGTAGTGATTCAATTATACATAATGGACAAAAGTTGCTAGCAAAAAATTAATAAATATTGTACCAAATGGAGTTTAAACATAAGCTCCATGTAAAATTTGAGAAATGGAAGAAAGAAAGAATTAAGTAATAGGTGAGCCAGGATTGTATTTATTTAGGAATTAAAATTGATGGATTAGGAAAATGGTAATAACAAGAGAGAGTAGTAAAAGGGAAGGCAGCCAAGTAAACTATTAAAGGATGTTTATACAGAACACCAGAGATGGAGATTATATGGTTGGTTATATAACATGATGATGATGGCTTTAATGTTAAATGCTATAGGTAAAAATTGAAATATTTGATTCAGAATGTTTTGTAAATAAGTTCTTGGTATGCCATTTGCAATTGGGAAAAGAAGTTTTTCAAATTGAAATGCAGCGAATAGCAAGAAAAGGTTGATTGTTGAGAGTTTTGAAATATTTGTATAGAATTCTAAATGTAGATGAAAATATATATTAAAGCATGGTTTATAATGTCAAAAACAAGATTACAAATAATAGATGGGTAAATAATGTAAAAAACAATCTTGAATATAATGGTTTAGGGGATATTTGGATAAAGAGAGAAACAAATAATTAAGATTGAAAAAGGTAAGAAGATATGAAGATATAGAGATATAAACTTGTTTTGAGGTTTAGCCAAGAAGAATCATTGACATCTTATGTTCAATGAAAAGAATTTGAGTAAGAGAGAAATATATTAATGGTAGAAATGATTTAATAAGAAAATATTCTTCTAAATGGTTAAACAAACATATGGAATATATGTTGCAGACATGTGAATTTATGAACTTAACATTAAACCAAAGAAAGTGCTTAAATAAAATCCTTATACACAGTAGGATGAAATATGATCTTATGTGAGCAAATCTGATTTATATTATTTTATATAAAATCTATATTGTAATTAAGACACTTTAATACTGTATGAGCACTATGTACCTATATAGAAGTTGAATCCGAACTCTACCGACTAACTTTCCATGTTGTTTAGAGATCTTTTCTGAGTGTTTTGTCTCCGGTGGCTCATTAACAGGTAATTTTATTGTTTTCGTTTTGTAATAACTCAACCACCTTTGTATTTGCTTACTTGGAACATGATTGTTTCCAAACAAAACACAACATTTGACTGCTGTAGAGCGTGTTTACATTAGGGTCTGACACAATTAATCAATTATTCATCCCCTCCTGGCAATTGCAATTATTTCTTTTTAAGGATAGATGACCAAACATTAAAAAAATGACATGAAAAAACCCAAATTACACTGTTTAAAGTAAATGTTTAAAATCTTGACTACCATGACCAGACAAACTTCACTGCTATGCATCATGGATTGTTGTACATGCTTTAGCATCTCGGGAGATTGTCGCACATTGTCAGAGGCTGCTACAATCCTAGCAGCCAGGTTCATATTATCAACAGGAGTCACGTACACTAGGCTCTTCACTTCATCCCAGAAGAAAAAGTTGATGGTGTCAGATCTGGTAATTGAGCTAGCCATGGAACAGGGTCACCACGACCAATCCATGTGCTCGAACTGTTCATTAAGGTTTTCCCTAACATTTACTGCCAAATGTGCTGGTGCCCCATCATGTTGAAACCACATACGGCTGCAAATTATCAGCAGTACATCTTCCAGAAAATGTGGGAGGTCATGTTGATGGAACACTTTGTAGACTACTCCATTCAGTCTGTCGGGTAATAAGGCCCAAACACAGAATCATTAACTACCAGCACACACATTCACAGAGAATGCCTGTTGGTAGGCTCGATTCACCACAGCATGCAGATTTTTATACTCCCAGATATGGTTATTTTGACTGTTGAACATGTCTTCTCTAGTAAACATTGTTTTCGTCTGAGTACAAAATCATAACAGGAAAATGTTGATTCTCTGCACATACTCTTAAGAATCAATTAGCAAACTGCATTTGATGTGGAAAGTCTGCTGTTTGCAATGCCTAGACCCTCTGTGGATGATATGGGTGCAACTGCTGCTCATGTAAGACCCTCCAAACATCTGTTGGCTTACATTTACCTATTGTGCAATATTAAAACACACATTACTATACTTTACTATAATAGTGAGAGATTGTGTTTTGTTTGGAAACAATCATATTCCATGTAAACTGATGCAAAGCTAGTAGAGTTAAACAAATGAAAGCAATGAAATTACCCGGTAATGAGCCACCATGAGTTTCTTATATCAATACACTCAGAAAACAACTTGTGAAAGTTTGTTGGTGGAGTTTGGATTCACTTTGCATATGTTTATCTGAGGTGAATTCTTCAGGAGGTTGCTGGTTTATGTTAACCCCAAAAAGTCAACATTTAATTTCCTGTGACTATTGCTTAAAGCATTTTTATTTAATTCTCTCTTTCTTTCTATTGTGTATGTTGAACCACTTACATATGAATGTTAGCTTCTAGTTATTAAAAAACTAGAAGCTTTCAATCTACATTCATAAGTAACAGTAGTGAATTGTGCATCCCAGGTTAATACTGCTACTGCTGCTGATGTTTACATAATCTAACTTTAATTATATCTTATCAAACTGCCTAAAAGCATTATCAAGTAATGTAAAGGCTGCTTATGAGAACTGTTTTTGATAACAAGGGAAGCTAATGTTGAATCAAAACATCTCTTTACTTCCCTGTTTCATCTATTGACACTGATTAAGTACATATGAACTAAGGAACACATTTGTGTGCCTGTCTAAACTGAAGATATTAAACTAAATATGTTTGATTTTAATGGTTATGAGGGAAAGAATTTATAAGTAGGTTGTTTTTAATGCAATTTGTCAACATATAATATGTTTATATTTTGTTATTCAGTTTCTTACATCTATACCACCAATACAGTGACAAAGCTTTACATTTACTAATAGGTCACTTGAAAGCTATCTCTGTACCTGAAGACTTAGGGGGAAAAATGAGGAAATTATTTTAATAAGCTACTGGTTTTGTTTCATCATTCTAAGTTCTTGACGCTTGGGACATGTTATGTAACATATCTATTTTTTATGTGTAACAGGAAATAGTAACTGCAGCATATTTTTTCTATAAGTGATTTTAAAAGTAAAATATATTTGATTAAGATGGCATATTTAATGATTAAAAGTATTTATAGTGTAATTGCTCCAAATATGGTTATCTAAAAATGTAGCAAATACATAATAACTAACATTTTAATTTAACCAGACCCTATTGAAAAATTTCCCTTAACCAAAGACTGTGGAATAATTTGTGGGTGCCCCAAAATTAATTTCTCCCTTTCTTTTTCTTTTTACTATCTTGGAACAATAAATATTAAGTTTCTATTCAAAACAGACATTACTGTTCATTAGTTTATTGCATAAAGCTGTGCAGTTACTCCTGTCCCAAAAAGAAGCATAGACATGGAACAAGTAAGATGATTATAAACTAGATGAAATATATATTTTGGGAAATGTTAAATATTTTAAGCCCTGTTATGATTATTTTTTTATTTTATTTGTTTATTTTTGCCTATTATCTTTTTTTAACAATTTAGTTGCTATTTAAGCCCTTGAACAACAACTTTACTGACAATAAATAAATGTATTTAAATATTTGCTGTTATAAATAATTAAATGTATTTAAATATTTGCATTATACAATTTAAACAAACTCTTGGTGATATAATAGATGAACATACTTATGATAATTCTGAATTGCAGTTAATTTTACTGAGCTGTTAACTCCTGATATAAATAATACATTAATTTTATACTTAGAAATATTCTTTTATTTATTAAACAATATATGTATGTATATTTTTAATCCAATGCCAACCAATTGTTCTTCTGAACTTTTCTCCATTCCCCCTTGTATAGCAATAATGTAGGAAACTTCTGAGGCTGGGATGCCTATAGGGCATCGCTACATTGTCCCAGTGGAGATGATGGTGAAAGTGATATGATTATGGTGCACTAGGGAGGTTCTTAAACCATGTAAGGATGAATGAAATGAAAGGAATGGTGCAAATGAACTCAAAGAGTCCATAAGTATTGCAAATGTTACCACTAGACCACAAAGACACTCATACAAAATATTTAAAGTATAATTGTTGTTTAAGAAGACTTTAAACAGTGAAGTTATTTTAGATGCTCCATTTTGGTTGGATTTATAACACTGGAACTTCACTAATCTTTATACATTTTGGATAAGTTTAAAATGCACATGCATTCATCCCCAGCTAGTTTATCCATCTGTTGTCATCTTGCTGCTGTCTCCCTTTTCTGATTGTCTGATGAACATCCTGGCTAGTTTCCACTGTGCATTTGAAATATGTTCGAAATATAAAAAAGTTAATGAAGTTCCAGTGTTATAAACCGAAATAAATATCAGCAATGAAATATGTTAAGATCATTGTGTGATTGAGACAAACTAACACTCTTTTGATCCACTTAGTTGTTTAAATATGCAAAACCGGTTTCATGAACCCTTCATTCACATCGTTAGCCCATTGTCGACTGAAGGATAAACCGTTATGCTGTGGGGATGTGTAATCTGCTCTGATGGAGATATGATGAACTTGAAGCTTATGTTTTCATCACCGGAAGTGTTGCAGTTGATTAAACAGTCTTTGTACTTGTAAACATAGGTTTTCTCCCATGTTGCTAATTCTGTATGTCATTGCACTGATTTTAATAATTTTGTTTTATTCAATATGTTGTGGGTTTCTGTCCAGAAATGAGATGCCACTGCTGATTTCTACAACTGCTTGTATTTTATGTTTCTGAAATGTTCTTTTAACCATGTGCCTATGTTTCCCTTTGCTTTTCCAATGTAGATTTTTTCACATTCTATACAGCTTATTTATAAATACCTACTTTTTCTCTTGTGGAATACTGTCATTAACATTATCAGTCAGGGGAATTTTTACATTAAATCTGTTTACAGGTGTTAACCTGATATTAAAATCACTTCCAGAGCAGATTACACATTCCCACAGCATTACGGTTTATCCTCCAGTTGAAAATGGCTGATGATGCGAATGAAGGGTTTGTGAAACTGGTTCTACATATTTAAACAAGTGGAGCAAAAGAGATTAGTTTGACTCACTCACACAATGATCTTAATATATGATTAACTTCACTGTGCAATTTTCCAATTAACAATTTTAGTTAATTAAATATGTTGTTCCACAATCATAAATATCATTACTTTATTGCATATTAGTTAACTAAATATGAAGAAATAAAAATTGTTAATACAGTTAGAAATTTGACATAAGCTTTACTGAGTTTTAATAGGATAAAGATTTACTATTTTTATGATCCATTGCTTATAAACAGCATATAGATCAGTTAAACAATGAATAATAATAATAATAATTTTATTATTATTATTATTATTATTAACATTATTATTACAAGGCATGGTTTATCTCTGCAAAAAATAATTTGTCATATAAGTAAAAAAATCAAAGAATGTAAGCTTTCAAGGTGTCAATAATGTGAACTGAGTCTTTCGGACTGTAAGGACCTGGTCCAATGGGATTCTCCTCCATCTTCCCCGACATTTTGTCCGCAAATGAGGTAGATTATTTTTGCTGGTGATTGTGATGGTGACTGCCTCATCTCCAAGAAAATTAGTGCTACCACACCACTGAAGATGTCCACCGCAGTCATGGATGAAATGTCTGGGAAGATGAAGGAGAAGAATCCCATTGGACCACTGCCTTACAGCCTGGAAGATTCATTTCACATAAAAGAAATCAAACCATGCATGTATTGTGCTTTTTACATAGCTTATTGCATATTAACATTAATATATTTATTGACAACAGCATTTAAGGTAACTACATTCTTCATTAGACACCATCTGAAAAGAAAAAGTGATTGGTGGGGGCATTTATAACTACTTTCTCTTACTGACATTTTTATTTATAAAAATTACAATTCTGTGAATACAAAATTCATTGTAGCTGGTGTTAATTTGCACATACAGAACAAGCTAAGCTACTTCTGTCCACAATCTCGAAACAACTAATAAATGTGTATCAAATATATTAAAATTCATATAAAATAGATTTTTATATTTAAATTTCATCTTTTAAAAGTGGCTATAAGCCATTTAACTTTATATCGATTTGTACCATTATATAGCCTACATAAGCAGAATCTTTCAATATACCACTCCAAAGGACAATCTTGCTATCCTATGGCTAGCCTGCCAAAGGGAGAAAGTTTTTTTTACCATCATGGTACCAATGCCATCTTAAAATCAGTAATTGGTCTCAGCATTATACCATCACCTCTACACTGATGCAGTTATGAAACAGTCAACAATCCTTAATATGCCAACGAGTAATTTTTCCATGTATAACAGACAAAATTCAAGAAATGTACCACGAGAAATGATATTCCTGTACTGTTTAACCATTAGCAAATGGGATACTTGAAACTGAAAGCTCATGAGTAACAGCTAATTTTAATAAGCATTATTTTGTTCTTTGGAAAACTATATAGGAATGTTGACATTCTTCTTAACCCACTAAAGTGCAACATAGATATAAGTTGGGCACAAAATTGCTGCAAAAAAATTACTATTCCAAGTTATCTTATTCTTCAGGTTTTTTCCAATTACTGAGATGTATTTAACATAGTACATTTTTATGGCACTAAATTGCATATGTGTTTTCTCATTATTGTTTTGCTGTTACATGGCAGCTGTTGTAGTTTCTCATACTGTACCATGAAAATAGTCAATCATACACAATTTATGACCTGAGTATTATATTACTGTGCCAAACACTTGAAATATGGAAAATGATGAGCAATTTCTAACACTGAACATTTGACTTTCAGATTCATTGGAATGCTGTTTACCTTAGAAGAGGAAAGTATTCTGCAGCAGTCTTGACTTGCATTAGGTAACGCTGTGGTATAATACAGATACAAGCAATGCCTCACATATTTACCTCAATTTTCATTTACTGGCAGGCATGGACCAACTATTGACTATACCATATATTTTTGTAAACATATTGATTTTTCTAAAGTAAATATTGTATTACTTTTTGGTAATCTTTGGATATTGCTGTCCCATTTCTACAGAATACTTCTACTTAAAAAAAAAATCACTTTTATATAATTACTAATAAAAATACATAAGTTACAGGGGCTATGGAAATAAAGCTCTCGAAACATATATACACCTACCTCTTAGACACAAAACACAAAATCCACATTACTTAAAGAAAATAAGGATTAAAATATTTAAAAAGCTACAGATCAAATCCAAGTAATGCCTCTCTGCAAGTTATAACATTGTAATGTGCTAGAGAATGTTGAATTTACTTCTGCCAGTTTTGTTGCTGCAAATTAAAATTTTCTATTACCAATTCTTCAAGTACACAAAGAAAGACAGAAATTATGAAGATGTGAACATCATATTCCATAAGCAATAACTCAGGTACTATACACAAATTTTCAGCATGCCATAGATTTATGGCATATAAAAGAACCTAAGAAGAATTATCAGCAAAATTTATTGGCCATTTCATGCCCTGAATTAAATGGTATGTTAAAGAGTGTCTTAAATAAAATTTCACTTTCTACATTTTGTACTTTTCACACTAATTTATTTTCTTTATAAAACTTTTGAAAATCTTGTAAATGTAGCTGAATGATTATAACATTCTAAAATTAATGATTATAACATTCTAAAATTAATGATTATAACATTCTAAAATTATTTAAATAAGTACATAAAACCTCTGTTAATCAAAATTTGTCAACTAATATCAACTTTAACTAAAAGGACCAATGTAATTTTTTAAATTGTATTAAAATATAATAATGTGCAGTAAAATTGAATTGCAAATATGTAGAAGTGAGCCAAGTAGCTAGAGCATAAGAAATTGCTACACACAAAAATTCTGTAAAAAGAGAGGGGGGAGGGCTACCAAAAAAACTTCAAATTTAACTACCTGCAATTTTTCTTGTATTATATTAATGACTACTGTTTTGTTTTATTTTCAAAAATTGGTGTTTGTTATGCAAAATTTGGCCTGCTTCTTTTATTTCAGTTAATATGGTTTTATTGTATATTAGAAAAATAATTTACTGCTATGAATAATTTTATTAATTTAAACATAACACTGTGTATAAGAAGCGAAATGTACATAAATATGTGGTAATAATTTCACCTGACTGCAATGCAAAATATTAATGCAATTTTTATATGACATTTATATTTTTACCACAATAGACTATTATTTTTCATTCAATACTTGTGCCAATATTCTAAAGAGATAATTCTTACAATTTTAGAATGCTTGAACTAATCTTTTAACCATAACATTATAGATAGATTTAATCTTAGAAATAAATTTAAAAGAAAGCAATATACTTTGCAAAAAAATATTATATATAATTTTTAAAGTTGTTTATATTTTACACCCTGAACACCCTTAGATACAAAAAATGAGCAATGATCAAAAATAATGACCAATTTGAAAAACAATGGAAGTAATCAATGGGTTCACAATGCCACTTTCAGTTATAAACAGGAAATACATTTATTTGGACCATGTGCTATAAAGGCTCAGTGGACAAAAGCACCTACTTAGTAATAAGAACTACCTAGGTTTTGAATCCTTGTTATGCTTGAATTTCCTATTTATTGATTTTTGCAAGTAAAATTCATATTTAATATAAATCAATAATATATTTTTTAATGAACAATATATATTTGAATTTGAAGGCATTTAAGCACAACACAAAAATATAAATTAATGACCTTCATTTTCAAAATTAATGCCATATTAATAAATGTTCTTAAGTGAAAAAATAAACAGAAAACATAAATTGCCTTTATTAAAAATAATGAATATTCTATTAAAATAGAGATTGTTTAACTTTTTCTTTGAGCATAAATGCCTTAAAATTCAAATAAGCCTTTGCAAGAGGAAGTTATGTTATCATGTTTATACTAAACATATTTTTACTTGCAAAAATAGCAAATGAAACAATTTACTCATGGGTAGGATTCAAATTTCAATAGTCTTCATTACTAAACCCCTGATTTTAATAACTTGACTTTAGATTTCTTCCATAGACAACTCAATGTGACTGGTGATTACAGAATGAGTCTAAGGGCTGTTACAATCTGCGTGCGGAGACATGTTACGAATCAAGCACTGAGAACTCGCTCTGCATCATCAACATTCTAACCTAACTACCTTGCTATCTTGATTGATTAGGGTGATGATGACATTTCTGACTTCTGTAAACATAGAACTTTGCACCAAAATGAAGAACAAATTGTTAATTAAATGTTGCCTCTAATAAAAAAAATATTCTTTTAATGTAATTAATATAATCTTTTCTAAAATATGCAAAATTTAAAACTTAATTGGCTTGTGTAGTACCAATTAATATTAAAAATAGCACATTAAAATAATTATATTTAGTGAACTTCCTAACAATTGAGAGGGCCCCCTATAAGAGTGCCACCCCCTTACCTTACATCACAAGCATTCTCCATCTTTCATCCTATGCAGCGATTAAGTTCAAGTGAGTAGGAATGCTCAAAACACCACCCAGACTACCTTAAATTCAGCCTATCCCTTCATCCTCATTTGAATAATTTGTAACTTTATTCACCGCAACATCAAAGAAAATATTCTTTCAACATTTGCATTATGTAATGAGCATAAAGCAAATTTTAATATAAGTTTAAAATCAAAGTATGATGGAATCGAACTACACACTCTTATTGTCTCCACTTACTTGTTTAAATTTAAAACATATTTTGCAGACAGTTGCCCACATCATCTGCATCATCATAAGAGTGTGTAGTTTGACTAAATCGTACAATGATCTTAATTATATTATTAGCTTTATTGTACAAGTTCCAATTAGCATTTTAAATTTAATTAAAAGTTTTCAAATCTTCAAAACTAATACATTTTAATATTTTTTCCAAACAACGGGAATAAGGAAGGACTTATAAACAAAATGTAGGATGTCTTATCATCATATGAAGCACAAATAGTTATGAATCATAAAATGCACTTTGCATTTCATGAGCTCAGACATAATAGTACTTACAGCTACCTGGCATTAATTTATTTTGAAAAACTTTCAGATAAGCTATATTGTGGGCACAATATTCAAGGCAGATTTCATTTCAGTCTTTTACATTTGTAGGTGCCTAGCAACCTACAACCAACTGTATCATGTAAATAGCTGCAGTTTTATACAGCTTTAAAATAACTTACATAGATAAACTCAGCTTTTTTTTAATAATCTGACATGTCAGATAAGTCCTCATCTTTTCCAGATGTTTGAATAGCTACGGGTTTACCAGTGTTGAGGTCTAATCCTGGGCCAAACCTGTATACCAATCTTTCTCCTTCTACTGGCATTAGAATTTTGCTCTTATAGTGATATCTGAAAGGAAAACATATACATAAATAAGCCACAACTTAATGATTACAAGCTAGTATATTGAAGATGTCTGTTATCAACTACTAAATGGGGTAATTAATGCAAATAACATTCTTACAGGGATTCATTTCTGTTTTTTGCTGAATGGTAGATATTGTGAATTTGTCAAAGGCTGTTATATAGTTCTGTGTATCAAAGTTCTTTTGGTTTGTAATCGCCTTTATGAGTATTAAGGATGCATTTGGAATGTTAATGATTCTTTTGCAAAGAAAGACCAGAGTTTATCTTTAGCACCTTCCTAGTTCAGATAGAGCAAGCATTAACTTTTGCAAATTTAAGAAGTCTATTTGCATTGGAACCCCGATCTATCGTTCCCGCAACTATCATTTTCCCGGATGTATCGTTCAATTATACGGTCCCAAACGTTTTACCATATATCTTATGTAATTATGTAAATAAAATCCGCATTCATCGTTCATCGAAGTATCGTTTTCAAATTGGAATTGTAAAGCAGTATTCGTCTCATGTACAAAGTTCGCGTCACGCTTGATCCGAGAATGTGCGACTCGAACTCTCTGTAGTTGTCGATACTTTTGGAGAGCCGCAGGGTCGATGCGAAGAATGTTCCAGAGTTGCCGTTGTCATCAGTTCTGACACCTACGAGGCAGTGGGCGAGTTACCACATGTCGTTCAAAGTGTTGATGAAGTGTGCGACGAAGTGGGAGGAGTGGTATTTTTTTTTTATTTGTGGGAGAGGAGTGAGGAAGAGGGAGAAAATGATGCAATAGCCGAAGCCGTGCCGATGTTTGTCGAAGCTCCGAGAGCATGGGATTGTACGAACGTATTCTATGCACATTACAATAACGGTATGGACGGCAGTGAGCATCAGAATGCTTTGAATGTGGGAAATACGTTTCGCATGAAAAGAAAAGAAGCAAATGTCAGTTAACGACCATTTTCAAAGAAAAGGACAAAAGCTTTTATTTTTGTTGAATTGTTTTATTTACGGACGCTCTTTAACTACTCAGGTCATCAGCGTTACATTCAATTCAGGGCGTGAAAAAGCCAATACATTTTGCTGGGAGGCTTGCTTTTTGCTTTCAGGCTTGAGGTTCATTTACCACTCGTAAATCTACGACACGTGATTCACCATATTTAGGCTTTTTACACCCCCCCCCCCAAAAAAAATCCATCAACCCTGTCCGGGATTGAACCAGCGATCCTGGCTGGGCCTACCACTAGACCACCAGAACAAAGGTGTAACTTAAAATTGACGCAAAATATAGTATTTGCTTATATACTGTATTTATTTACATGATTTATGCACTTCCCATACATATACTTTGCAGCATCCATACTTTTTTTTTTAACCTGGTCCCTCCAAAAAACAATGAATCGAGGATCTACTATATTCTGCTCCAACAAGAACAGGCAAGATATGGTTTTTGTACAAGTTGGTGATCTTATCATACAGGATATTACAAAGAAAGTAGAATTCATTGTTGTTGAAAATTATTAAACAAACAATTTGCTAATGCCTATGTTGTGTATATGGATTGCTGGAAAGGTTGTAAATATGAAGAGTTACAACCAATAGGTTTTGAATACTTTACAGTGATTCAAACTCATGGTTTTCTCAATCCAAATTCTTAGTGCATACACAGCACATTGAATGTATGTCAACTCAAGGAATTATTATTATTATTATTATTATTATTATTATTATTATTATTATTTTATTTTTGAGGCAGATTTCAGTACGTACATATTTGGTTGAAGCATTAACAGAAAGGTGTACTTACAGGAATTAAAATAACAACTAATGGGATCATCAGGTTAACAAATTTGTTCCATAAGAAGAACACTTTCAGAAACACAAATAACATAGTTCATGTCTGATACCTTGAAAACTTTTTGTCATAAATGGTTAGAAGATGAATATTTGTCTTGTTATGCTAAAGATCTAGCTAATTTATGTGGGAATATGTAAAGAAATATAGATTTAATTACTTAATTTTTTCATCATTAATGCAAAAATAAACTGTTTGCCAAGATTTTAAATTTATCATGTTTTCCACACATAAAATAGTCTTACAACTTCTCTATATAAAGTAACATAGGTGCAAGATTTTTTTATTTTATGTTCTGTTTGCATTTCATTGCGAAAGGGCCTTCACTCTTTTACTGTAATAACATTTCTATTCACTTTACTCCTTTGGAATGCCATTATGCAAAAAACAAACAACAATGAACTATCTTTTATATCTACTACATTCCTGAGCTTTGCATCATGTAATTTTTAAAAAAATTCCTGATGCTCATTATGACAATGTTTTCTAGCTTTATTGCCAGTTGCTGTCTTATTTACCAACAGACATTACATGCACCCAAAGGATATTTGTAACTTTTCCATTTTCTCGAATCATCTAGAAAATGCCTCAGTCCAAACCACCCAAGAAAATTGAATTTTGACATTTGTTCTCAGATTTTGTTTTCTAAAACTATTTTTGAGCTATCCTTTCAACTTCTCTATGGACAGGTGCATAAAAAAACTCTTTTGCTACCATATTTAATGTATGTTCATTTTCTGTAACTCATCCTTAGTTTTAGCAAGTAAAATCTGGTCATTAGCAAATTAGTCCTTAATACCATGCTGGGAAGCAGACAGTGGAACCATGCAGAAGATGAAGGCAACAGACTTTGAAACATGTCCATTAAGTGGGACAAAATTAGTGAAATTTGAGTGATTCCCTCAATAATGATTTGTTGTATTATACTATATTTTATTGTGAAAATTCCTGCTATTCAAAACTACTTATAAACATAGATATTTGGGCATTAAAATTTACCCTAAACGAAAATGAAATAAAACAAAATGTTAATAGAGTCTTCAAGTTTATGAGAAAGTTGTTAATTTCTTATAATAAATGTGCATTGAATTTATTATGTTATATATAAAACAAACATCAATACATAACATCAATTTTATTTATATTTTCAAAAAATTTCTAAACGTTACATTTTTTTTGCCCAGCAATGCATTATTTTCTGTGCATACCCAGATTCTCCTAAATTAGCATATCAACATTAGACATATAGCTAAACTATATAAGCTATCTAAAACTGAAGATGAGAATGAAACTAATTTATGTTGTTTCCCTCAAACCACAATAGATACTCATATAGTCAAACTGCTTTGTATGTATCATATTGCTTTAAGTGTTATACTAACAGTAATAAAATAGCATGTGTACAGGCCAGTAGCCTTTTGTTCAGGATAGGCCAAGACATGGGATGTCAAAATTTAATGGAAAATCTAATGTAGGTTAAGCATTCTGAAAAAATGGCTTTGTAATGTTATACAGTATTTTCATGTTCAAAATTATGGCATTATGATTATACATAATATAAATGATTATAAATTAAGTTAGTACATACAATATTAAAAAAGTTCATATTCCATAATTTATTCTTAAATCTATTTGTATACGAGTTCAATCTTACAGACCATTTTCTATCCATATATATCAAATACTCTTGGAATTAATTCTTGATGTCACACACACATTTCATCATTCCTTTCTTTTTAAAACAATTAGTCATTGTATTTACTGTTATAATAAAATAATAACATTATTTCATGTTATCATAATACTAAAAATAGCAAATAACATATCTTAAATTGATATCATCTGCATCCTAGTTCTTCTGTTGGGTTTCATGTTCTACAAAAACCCAGAAAAGAGGATACAATACATGGACTGTGGCCTAGTCTAGCCTATATCATTAACAAATACTCCATTAAGACACCCTTCACCTCTTCCTGACTGTAACATAGAAGGTGCACAAGCCTTCTAGCTAAGCCTTTGACCATATTGTTGGTAATTGGTGATCAATATGTCACAGACAGCACACTAAGAAAAACATTTCTTTCTTTTTTTTTTTTCCTTATGTATTCACTTTTTTACACTTTACTCCATTCACTTACACAAAAGTAAGACGCGTTTCTGGAGAATCTCTCCCATCTTCAGTTGCTTACTGAACTGCCATTACTCGAAACTATCATAGTCACAGTTTCGAGTAATGGCAGTTCAGTAAGCAACTGAAGATGGGAGAGATTCTCCCGAAACGCGTCTTACTTTTGTGTAAGTGAACGGAGTAAAGTGTAAAAAAGTGAATACATAGGTTGAAGTTATATTGCCACTCCATTGTCAACAGCTTCATAAGTACAATATTTACATTTCATTTTGTTAGTAAAAATTAACATATACAAGCCAGCACACTGATTTTGGGTAGTTTTTTTCTTATGGCCTTAATGGACTCTTCACCCCTGGTGTAAGCTGAATATGCCAAAAGCATTTTTTCCATTAGGCTCTATATGGAACAAGTTATTTTATAAATATTGTACTTACGAAGCTGTTGCCAATGGAGTGGTAATATACCCTAAACTTAGGTATTAATTTTTTACACTGAACTCCATTTACTTACATAAAATAAGACGCATTTCGGGAGAATCTCTCCCATCTTCAGTTGCTTACTGAACCGCCATTGCTCGAAATGATGGCTACACACCCGGAAGTTCCTGTGTTGGCATACATTGGCTGAAGTAGGAAATGGCTAAGTTCATTTATAGGAGGAAACTCGAAGTTCATTAGGTTTTCTTTATTTTTTAATAAAAATTTTGGGAAAATTTTTCATATTAAAAAATATAGATGAACTCAGGCATTTCCTACTTCAGCCAACAGATGCCAACACAGGAACTTCTGGGGTGTAGCCATCGTTTTGGTTCAGTAAGCAACTGAAGATGAGAGATTCTCCAGAAATGCATCTTATTTTATATAAGTAAACGGAGTTCAGTGTTAAAAGAGAGAGAGAGAGAGAGAGAGAGAGAAAGAGAAAGAGAAAGGAAAGAAAAAAAGAAAAGAAAAGAAAGAAAAAGAAAAAAAGAATACCTAAGTTTAAGTTATTTTATCTCTATGCTTTTTCTCTTCTCTATGGTTAACATATTGTTAAAAATGGTGCAAATTTTCTGGTGGATATTTTCTCCGTTTTGTATACAGAATTATAAAAATGTTTCATAAAATTACCTTTGAATGTATAAAAGGTATGTATGAAACAAATTATTTTCCCATTCTAACTTAGGTTCCATTCTCAACATATCTTCTATGGAGATAATACAAATTTAAATAAAGATCCCAAGCATTTTTGATCAAGGAATGCTCAATTTCTATACGTTTTATTTTTAATACTAGAATTCAACTTACCTCATAGCACGACTCATTTTTTCAAAATTCATATTTTTATTTTGCTTTCTGTCTCCCCATATCCTTGCTACTTCACCGCTACATTCAAATTTGAAAATGCCTCGTTTCTGGTCTTTCCAAGTGATGAGTTTTTCATGTTTATTATCTTTGAGTAAATCTATGAGAAACTCCCATACCATTTTTCCTCCTGCAGAAAAGTAGATAGTAATATTGTATTATATTAATAATAAGTGCTAGTGAACTTTACTGAAATTACTAATGAAGCAAATACTTTTCATTATAATATTAAACAATAAAGTATTAGTCATACCTTTTTCTTTGTTTTTCCTGGAACCATTTTTTAATGGTCGACCACGTGGTTTTCTTACATTATCACTTTTTTTCTGTACATTAGTAGTATCTATAATCAAACAAATTTTTTTTGTTATTATACATTAAGTTTATTTTCATTGAACTCCATATTTCATTTATTTATTAATTTATACAGAATGCTCAAATGAGCTGACATTTCTAAGGAGGGAGTGTCCTTTACAAAGATATTAAGGTAGATAAAAATTAATTATCTTAGCATTTATATTTCAATGTCTGAATTGTTAAACAATTTAGAATGTAAGCTAGTTCGTTTAGACAAAATTATACTAAGCATCTTTAGTTCCAATAGTATGCTCAGAGTATTTCTTTTTTTTAACATTGTAAGTTAAACAATGATGGAAATGAGCAGAATGTGTAGAGACAGGAGTCAGTGGAAGAAATGGACAGGTCAAGTGAGCCCAATACATAAAGGCATAATGGAGGAGGAGGAGGAGGAGGAGGAGGAGGAGGAGGAGGAGGAGGAGGAGGAGGAGGAGGAGAAGAATTGTAAGTTATTTATTCCATGCTAGGATGAATGGACTGAAATGAACATTTCAATTCTTGAATGAGCTAACTAAATTTGAGTGATATGGTACAGCATTGCATTTTCTTTCTGGTGGAAGAGGCTTTTCTTATGTAAGAATTTACATGACCTTGAACCAATCACATAAATTTTGATTCAGAAGCCATGTATTGATCTGCTGGGATAGAGTATACATTCATGCTATTAGTGTTTGCATTTTCATAAAATAAATCAGGCAACAATGAAATTATGTGATTGCACTGTAAATCTCAGTTATCATTCAATGTGCATGCTACTGTTTGCAAGTAAAAAATATTCAATGCAAGAAATTACTAAAACACAGAGAGACAGAGGTGACAGAAAATTATAACTGTGTATGAGTGTTCATCTTATTAATACCAGGAAAATTGAAAGACCATTTTATTTAATAATGTTTAATGCCCAATTTTACTTCCATGGTAACACAGGCAATGGACATTGATGATACATGAGATGAAATGATAAACTGGAAAAGAAATTTTGGGAAGAAAGCATTCCAGGCATAAGTTTAGGTATTTCCCCAGTTTTTTTTTCATAAATCAGGAATGAGGAAAATCTAGAAAAAAAATTAAAAATGATCCTAGTGGGATTGAAGTCATGGACCTAACACTCTTAACCCAAGCCTCAGCAATCTTCATATTTGTATTAGTATCAAGGGTTAAGAGCACTGCATATCAGATAATAAGACAGGTTGTTTAAGAATTTAGAAGATTATATTTGTCTGTGTGCATATAATATAAACTCTTCTATTTATATAAATATGTTTCATTCAACCATCTGCTAGCCCTTCAAGCAACAGTCAACTTAACAGTCTGCTGGCAGATGTATGAATGGGATGTATGATATACAAATAAATACATCATGGCTCCCATTAAAATATGTATAAGGTCTGCTCAAAAAATATTCAAACTTACAAAATTCTGTACCAAAGAAGTATCATAGCAAAAAGTGGTTAGTAGCCGTGATTAGTTCTGACCTTGACAAAATGTTTCCCATTTGCTAAGCAGTGTTATTTTATAACAGTTGAGCTCCACCTTTCTTTGCAACAATGTTGAGTATTCTGCAATTACTAAGATGGCAGGCTATCATGAACAGCACATAAACATTAATTTTTGCATGAAACTTCATAAATCCATATTGAGACTTATGAGATGATGAAAGAAGCCTATGGGGATTGCTGTAAGAGCCCTACTCAGTACTATGAGTAGTATATGTGTTTTAAATTTGATCAGAAGTCTATAGTTTATGCCCAGCAACCTGTATGCCCATTGGCTCTTTATGTCAGAAATAAAGAGATCTATGTATTGATGCCTGACTTTTCAAAAAATTTCTGAAGAGTATAACATTTATGTGGGATCTCATCATAAAATTCTGACAGAAAAGCTTGGTAGTATCATGTTCCAGCAAAGTTTTTCCTTTGGCTATTGACACAAGAACAGAATGACAACTCTGTTATGACATGTCAGTAGCTCTTGACTACATTAATTTATGCACAGAATAATCACAGATGATGAAACATGGGTATATGGTTATAATGGTTACAATGTTCAATCATCAGAAGGGGAAAATCTTTACCAAGATCCCAACTCGTCAGGTATACATAAATGTTAAAATGTTCTGTTGGAAGGTCAAACTGTGAATCACTGATATTACCAAGATGTCCCCAGACATCCCCAAGAAAATGCGAGAAGGAAAAGGTCTAGACTGTGAAGAGACAATTCATTGATTCTGCAACATGATAGTGCACCAATGCATTTATCACTGATTGTTCATAACTTTTGTTTGTAAAGCAAAATGATTATTTTTTCCCCACTCTCCATAATTTCCTGACTAAGCAAATGCATACTTTATTTTAGTTCCAAAGTTGAAATCCATGATAAAAGGATAAAAATTCAACTCAGTTAAGGAGATAAAACAAAATTCATTGACAGAACTTTGCAATATGCAAAAACGTGCATCAGGACTGCACATTTAAGGGGAGATTACTTTGCGGGAGACAAAGCTCAGAAGATGCAAGTAAGCCCTAATTTTAAAAAATTAAAAAGATTTTATATATATACTTTTGAAAGAAATATAAAAGACTCCTGTGGAGACAACAATCCTTTAAAATGCACTAGAGGGTGATGTGATTAAAAAAGCCATTAACACATAGCACTATAAAATACTATTTAAAAGCACATGATATTTCGAGCTGCCATGCTGGCTCTTATTTGTGATGCAAGACAATGAAGACTATATATATGCCTTTATATTGAAACTCTGCCATATCACTATAGAATTTGGCTTCAAGGTGCTGGGGTTTGATCATTAATTTCCTCCATTATAGCAATGAGTGTTCCCTGAATGAATATGGGCCTTATTTTCCGAACATATGTAGGGAAGCAGACATTTAATTTTAAATGAAATCTCAGCATGCTCATGAATCCACATAAAAAAGTAAACACTTACCAGGTGAATTATCATCTGTGCTAATTCTCTTTCTAAGTTCTTCATATAAAACTTCTCCATGCTGTTTTTCTAATGATATGAAGTCTTCTCTTGACATATTCAAAAGATGAGATCCATCTGTGCTAAAATTTGACAGTTTGATATCCTCATGTCTAATTTTCAACTTTTGTAATGCATGCATGACCCAATACATTGTAACAGTGGAGTCCCACTTGCTCACAGGAATTTTCCGCCAGCAAACAGATGAAGGAAACTTCTCATCTATAAAACAAAAATTAGAAGTGTAAGTTCTCTTTCTTAAATTGCTTTTCTCAATATATGCAATATAATTACCAACAATTTTTTATTACATTTAAGTGTGATTTAATATTTTCTTCTTTTTGAGATCTTTGTGTGATCTTTCAGATGATGAATGGAATGTTAACAATGGTGCACATAGGCCCAGAATAACAGGTCAAAGTTACATACACTTGCCTTTCCAGGTCAATGAAAACTCTGGAAAACCCCATCTAGATGATTTGTGCCTAGCAGGAACTGAATCCATTACCCAGGCCCATCATTTGACAGTGCCTGACGGCAGTTCAGTGAGCAACTGAAGATGGGAGAGATTCTCCCGAAACGCGTCTTACTTTTGTGTAAGTGAATGGAGTTTAGCGTAAAAAATTAATACCCAAGTTAAAATTTAAGAGATACTTAGAAAAGCAATTTGGGATATAAATGACAGAGTTATATATTGATAAAGAAGTTGAAATATGAGCTGATATGTGTAAGATAAAAATTTGCCTTACAATGTATTCAAAACCTGCTTAGCAAGTGAGGAAATGCCGATTTTTCAGTAGCACATTATCAGTCATTTCAAGATTTAATATTGTAAAAATCTCTCACAGCTCAGTCTAATCATATGACAGTACAGCACTAAACAAAGGATCATACATAGATTCTGGTCCTCTGAAGTGGTTAGTTTACTTTTAATTTTATGATTAAATATGCTCATACATAAGATGAAAGTACAAAAAAAAAGTAATTGAGACTAACAATTCATAACAATGATAAGTTTTTACTTAATTATATCAACTCTGTCAAAGAGAAATGCTCTATGACTTCTATACATTACTGTGTGGTATTATTTCAGATGTAAGCTCCATTAGTTAATGATGTATTTGCCCTTTACTAACTTAATGCCAACTTCGAAGTAGAATAGATAAAATTATAAATTCCCTATCTCAAATTGCTTGTCTAAGATCCTTCACAGACTCTGAAATTATACAAGTATAGTTCATTGACATTGTTTGTAACTGTGTATGTAGAAAATACTGGTATTGTAATAAAAGCAATACCTTTTAACTTTTTTTAACTATCAATGTTTCCAGAATGTAAAACAATCTTTGGTAACCAAACAACATGAAACAGATTTTATTATATGAATACGGTCTAAAGAACAGAAAAACCTCTCACCAGGAATATTTTAATGTTACTCTATTACATGTACAGATACAAAACCACTGGCACGTACAGACATTAAAATCAGCATTATTAGAACTACCAATGAAATGAGCAGTTAATTTATTATACTTAGAAGTTAATAAGAGAGAAGTGAGCTAACAGAAAGCACTAAGTCAGCAAATTGTAAAATTATACTTTCAACTCAACATGTTTTGAACAAATATTTTCTATTAACTCTAACTAATTTTACAAAGATAACTAGATGATTCATACATTATTTATTTGGTTCTGAATAGTTGGAATTTTCACAGTGAAATATAGTATCATATAAGAAATTATTTATTTCCTTTATATTGCTATTTTGAACTTTACTGTTTCATATTTTCCTAAGGCTGTTGTAAATTAAATTAAAAATATTTACATCTCTAATTGTTTCATTTACTGTAATTAAGTATACTTACAACCTTTTTAATCAAAAAAATATTATAAAAAGATGAGGAGAATTTGGATTTCATCCTCAGAGAATTAATGTAACTGAATGGTTCGATGTTAGCATGGTAAGTTAGAGATTCAAAGTTCAGTTTCTGTCTCATTGCTTTAGATTGTATCTATTCAATCTTTCAACTATTCAAATTATAAAATTATTTATAGCTTATGTTAAAGAACAATATCCAATCACCTACTATGCTCTGGATATGAATTGCTCATTTTTTTCAGATTAGAGATTAAATTGTTTGATTGAAATAATGGTTATAGCTATTAGGATGTGCAAGACTTGGGCAGAAGGGATTCAGGTCATATTCTGGAAAGATATGTTGCATTTACAAAAATATATGGTTAGATTCCTGGTCATGGCTTTGGAGTTTTCATAATTGATTCATGTGAAGGAATTTTTTAATCACTTCTTTAATTGAATGCTTCAAAAGTATATTTCAGGTCTAATAAAAACACACTTTGCAAAGCATTCATTACCCCTACCATAAGCAAAAGACTTAACAATTGAATATAAATTTTCTTTAATACTGTGTCATCTGAAGAAAATTGACTTGACAATTTTCATAACAGGCATGAAGTTGAATGAAATCGTTTTTCATTTGTTAATGTGATTGGGGCATCCAGAGTTTTCCGTTACCTTGTAAAAATAATTACAATGTAATTTAGTCCATAGAACTCCACACTCATTTTCTAATTTTTTAAAATTATTCTTCATTTATTTTAAAATATATATTACAAGCACATCAATTGCTATTGATAAGAAAAGTAACTTTTAATTTATGTCTAGAATTAACTGAATAACTGTGAACAAATGAACATTAAGAAGTTTTATGTCAAGGAATTATGACATTAAAAACAAAGAAAAAAATACAAGGCTAGTTACTAGGTATCTGGGAAAATATTCATGCTCTAAAGTCATTTTATGGAGGAAGGAGGGTAGAAAAAATTGCTTAAAGCAATTAAATTGTATCACTTATGTATTTAAAATTTTGAACACATAAATTTTTCCTACACCCAATAGCAAAAATTTTATACATTACATAAATGTATAAATATTCTGCATAAGTACCTAAAAATTTTACACCATGCATTCCAGGGCAATCGGCAGCTGCCAACTGAAAAAATCCTGGCATTATTCATCTGTTAAGAATTTTCAACAGGATGCATCATATAAGAAAAATGTACATGATTGACAAGTTAAAGAACTTTACATTCATTTCTAGGTCCTTTTGGATCAAAATTCTTTTATATTTAAACAAAATACATAATATATAATTATAAATATTAACATCAGTTTAGTGATGTTTTATGATGAAATATTTCCCAACCAAAAGGTTTAGCCTTTGCTTGAGTACAAATGTGAATTTGAATTTAATGTTTATTTATTGTATTTGCATTATAATATACTGTCCACTAGGTTGATATCACATTAACCCAATTATGTTGCTATTTGTCATGAGGATCCATGATAGTTTCGGTTTCTGGTGTGGTTCACATGGTAATCATGGAATGGCAGTACCCTTAGGCTAATCCCATAGAGGAGTTGGCCATAAAAAGAAGAAGTAATATTTTACCTGTACTAAATATTGTCTTCTTCTGCAAAGTTGTTACACCTACAGAGCTTCTTCTCAGTTTTTTGTCCTGATTCAGCACTAATCTCCTCTGCAACATTACAAAAATACATCCTATATATGTAATATTACAAACCTTATCTCAAATAAACATTAAATGAGGTACAGAGCAGTGCTTGGTAAACACTTTTGTTAAATGCCAAATTATATTTTTCTAATCTAATTATCACAAGTATTATCAATATCTAAAATTATGAAGGAAAATAATTTTGTATTTTTTTCACTCATATGGTAAAAATCAATGCATTATTGTTCCAGAAAGTTATACTGTACCAAGGATTTATCTAGGCCTTGCTTTCTGAGGCAGGGCGATTCCAGCAGTTGGCAAAAATGTGCACCATGCCTATTGTTGATTAGCAAAACAGAATAAATATATACATACTTTTATAAACTAAGAATTGCAAGAGAAATCACAGCACTGACAGAATGAATAACAGATCTGAATTGGTAGGATAATTTTACAATTTAAAGTTTATGAAAGTGCTTAAATGGCCCTTCTCTGTAAAATTAAATCAGTAGCATTTAAACAAACTCTGCCATTTTGGCCATTCCATCCCTATTTTGCAGTTGATCAGCAGTCCAATCATGTTTGTGAGTTTCAGAATTGCATTTTAAGAATAAAAATTAATTATAAACTACAATGTCTTGCTCACAGCAAATGGTGAACAATTTCAACCTCTTCCTTAAAAAGGAAAACATTTTTAGGCATGTTCACAATGGTAAATCGTACAACTATTGTACTAATTTGGCCTTGCCTATTCATTCATTAATGCCACCATTTGTCATGCTTACTGTTGATTTTAAAGAATATGTATATGTGTATGTTCTGTTTTTGCCAAATGCACCTTGACTTATCTGTCTTAAGTGGGCCAGCATGGTGTGTATTTGGTTACCAACTGTTGGAATCACTCTGCTGCATAAAGAGAGTCCCAAATAAATGGATGACATAATATATGTATGTATTAAAAACTCCAAAACTCAAAACTAACAAATAACTTGTTTTATAATCTGTTCTTGGTATAGAATATCTGTATGGCCTTGAACCATCTAGCATGTGCAACCTGCAGTAAACAAAAGCTTCCTATTAATTGATGTCATTGTATGATTCAGTTGAACTACACACTCTTAAAGCTTCACTTACTTTTCATAAATGTATGGAACGGTTTCGAGAATATTTAGTTCCCATCTTCAGCCAGGGTAAAGTTCAACTCAGTTGAACTCAGTTGAACCCGGTTCCATACATTTATGAAAAGTAAGTGAAGCTTTAAGAGTGTGTAGTTCAACTGAATCATACTATGATATCAATTAATATGATTGGCTTCACTGTGCAAAGTTTCAATTTACATTTAAGTAAAAGCTTCCTAGTTGACAATGCAGTATTGTCCTATTTTGGATGTAAAAGTAGGACATTACATTTGATTATTCATTATTATTATTATGTATGTATTATTAAATTAATTTTATACATAATGTGCATGATATTTATGACATAAATAATTTGAACTTCCACAGGTTAGGTTCTAAATGACACAGAAGCTAATAAAGTTACACTGATGCAGACAGCCTGAATATTTCAGATTTCAACTAACATTCTATAGGCTGAAGAAAAGTCTGTGAGGATATTGATACAAGCAGAATTTGAGCATCACACTCTGTAGTTGCAGTTAATTTAGGACCAATGTGACTGAGATACAGAGGCGCTTAAAAGTAGACAAAAATATTGATTTTAACAAAGCTAAGAAATAATAAATTAGTTTGCAGTTTTTTACCTTCTTAACATTATAGTTACTAAAGATATATTTTAATGTTTTTATGAAATACTGCAAGTAAATACAATATATGCATTTTATTATTTCAATCCAGTCAACTTATTATTTATTTATTTATTTATTTTTTTTTTGCTTATTTAAAAAAATAAAGTTCTTTTTACTGACTTTTAAGTTTTAAACACTTCAGTTTTTTTGATTTAAAGAATAATTCACTATAAGATTAAGCTAACCTCTTACCAATGTATTGCCAGATATTGATTTTGTTGGTATGTACTGCACATGCACAACCAAAGAGCCATCTGGAACATAAAAAAGCAAAATTGTTTAACCAATAATTTTATAAGGACCAATATAATGGAATATGGAACCATGCACTCTCATTTATTGTTGTTTATTTGAAACATGATCAATGCAGCAAAGGCACTGAAGAAGTGTCTACAGAGGTGCTGGATATGTGGAAGGTCAGTGATGATTGCATAAATGATGACGAGGCAGTTCTTTCAATCTGCCTCCCTCAGCCTGATACAAATATTACTTTATAGGAATAATTATTTGCTAGTAATGCTTGTATATTATCTAATATAACTTGTGAAACCATTTTTGTATGTAGGAAAGTGAATTAGTGGTCAGGAATGCATCTTGGCACACCTGCTAGCCAAAGGGGGACCAAGCCTTCCATTCACAATAGGAACAAAAGCTGGTGCCTTCTGCACCAGACAATAGTGTCTACAGTAGAAGAAGAGTGCTGGTCCCGTTAACATACCAAAGATTCCGTACCAAGGCGATGAACTTTAACTGTCATCAGAATACACGATTTTACAGTAGAGAGTCATGTAGAATGTAATTTTGAAGTTTAAAGAATGGAGTCTAAAAGTGAGTTTATGCTCTCCAATGAGAATCGAGAATTTTAATAACTCAAATGCCGTGGGTTCAGTTGTTTAGACCCGTGTGAGCTCAGAGCAGGAAACGACCAAGTGCAAAGGAAATATAAAATGGAAAACATCCTCGGCATTGCAAGTTGTTGATGAGATTGCTGTGCGGGAGCGCCCTCCGCTGGAGGAGCATAGTCACGTTGTTGAAGATGCACGACATGCGGGAGTAGAGAGCAGTGCGGGAACATCGTCTACTTGAGGAGAATTAAAGTTCAGTTCAGTGCAAAGAAGCTGCTTCTTCTTGTTGCAGCGGGTATCCAGCGAGAGTGCCGCTTTTATTCATGCAATCGCCAGCACACCACGCCAAACAATCAGTTATACGAGTTTAGGGACTCAGGCTCATTTAGCACTATGATTCAGATTCTCATCAGATCTAGGCGCAAATATTAACTTCAATTCAAGGCAAGTGCCGTTTTCATAAGTCTCAGATGCAGTTCTCTTGCCGGCAACACCAAGAGCAAGAGCATCCAGGAAGATGTCGAAAGGCATACCCGAAAGTAACGCAAAATTAATAATTAATGGTCTGAAAGTCATATCTATTTCATTTACCATCACTCCTCTCCAACCCTTCTCCCATGCCGCATAAAACAGCAGAACCGGGCCTCAGCGGCTGTCGTCTGAGTCCGCGACGATTAATCACATATGAAAACAGAACCGTTTCATATTTTTGGCGCCCAACGTGGGGTCTCTATATCTACGATGGTAATGATTTCAATGATTATACTCGGAACAAAAATGTGGCAGAAGATGAAGAATAAGCAGGCAGAAGAAGAAATCAAGAACATCATCAGTTTATCAAATTTTATTATTAAAATCCTGCTTTAGTTGTACCCCTTTGAATGACTTATTTCTGTTCCAAAATATCACATAAAAACAAAATAGATTGCTTTTTAGACACGTTCGAGAGAGAGAGAGAGAGAGAGAGAGAGAGAGAAACAACATAATGATATGACTAACTATTACAATAACAATCTTGGTTAAGGATTAATTGAGATCGTAGAAAGCAGGATGAGAAAAATGAGAAAGACAGAATTTCAAAAACTTAATAAATAGTCTATAAATTCTTAGATTCTTAGCACATTTAAATTCTATTTACTTGTGCAATTTTGTCTTTAGGATACAAAATATTGGCGGTGAACCAGTCAGGCAAGCGGAAGGCTCAACACAGTCGGTGATAGAAACACTAGAGTGACGGTCCATAAATTCTAATGGACTAAAAAGTTACATATCTACCCGCCATGGCAGTCTAATACATTCTAATGTTCTAAAGTTACAATAAGTTACATACTCATCCTTGCCAAGCAAGGAGATGACATATATGACAGAACGGTTTTTTTTCCAAATACATTTTTGGAATTTGTTTATGAAATTACCTTTCTTAACGCTCTTAAGAAATTATATTGCTCTCTTGACAGATAGTATCCCTTAGGTGGTCTGAAGTGTGTGGATACTACTAATTTATGAATCACGTTATGACTTGAAACTCGATCATCTGGTAATTCTTATACAAATAATCTCCTGACAACAAGGGTGGACACGCCACGGACATACGAATAATAAATAAATACTTATTATGGAGTAGAATAAGTAGACTAGTATTTGTCATAAGTTTAGCAGACTTTTCTCTAGGATTAGACACTTTTCAAGGGACACAAAATGGCTTGATACTAAAGACAAACGTAGTAGTTCGGCAATCTCCGCCGCAACCCATCATTTGTGTAGACTGGCTGGCACTGGTTTGTTTGAAATACACAATATATTTCAGGAAGTACTTTTTCAACAGTCATGATGAAAGTATGACACTAGAATCCTTAATGTTAAATTATCTGAAGATAATTTTGAGAGTGTAGGGTTGGAGTCGAGAGTAACGCAGCAGCAAGTGCGTGCCTGAACAAGCAGGCTGGAGCTACAGGATGAACCAAAAATATTTTGATCATAGCACTATGTTCAATAGCAGTTAAGTGAAACATGTTGAATTACATTTTTCACCTATTTTAGGCACTGTCCACCCCTCACCTTGCAATGAAATAGCAACATATAGCTTGAAACCAAGCTGTAAGTTAATTCTTTCTCTCTAAACCTAGTTTTTCTAGGAAATGTCAAGATAACGTTTTGGAACATGTATTTTCATTTTAAATTCACTAAAGGCTTTAAAGCCCGCAGAATTAAGTTCTGTGGCATTATTATGTAAAGTATTATGTTAATCAGGCAAGGCTCTAGCAAACTGTTGAACTGATAAATATGCAATTTGTTAATTTTGTAATCATTACAGCTATAATAGCTTATCTATTTGATTGAATGTACCAGCTTTTCATTTATGTAATAAGTTAATAACTGGCATAGTTAAAGAGACTGTACTTTTACAGCGCTTTATTTTTATATTACGTCTTAAATTTTAAACCTTGTATGAGCTCAAGTAGTTTTTTTACTTCTCGACTACTATGGTACCACAGCCTTGAACATAATTTTCTGGATCTGTTCCCTGCCGGTTTCACGGCAGTATACATTCATTCGCTTTTAACAGTGGACCCTGGAGAAACTCGTTTTTATGTTAAACGCTATTTTCAATGTGCATGCATAATTTATTCGGGATTTCTGGCTAATTTCTTCTTTTTAAATTGCATTTCGTGATATTGCGCACAAATTTGAATTTAGCGGTTACGTGCAAAAAGAAAAATAATGGGAGGAAATACAGTTTCAGCGTAGGAAAAACTAGACAAAATTGGCACAGAAATACATTAAAAATGAACTCAGAACGAGTTTTACCGATACAATGTCTGTTTAGACAATTGAGGATGACAGTAGCACGATCTTCTATGTGATAAGCCTAACCCGAATTTTAAAGGAAAAATGTTAATTAAAAAGAAAAACATTTTTCTGATAAAAGGCTTAAATAGGTGAATAAAAAAAGAAATGCATAATCAGTGCTACTTCGTGTTTATCGCATTAAGAAATAATTGTACATAATTACATTTAGCAATTCAATATGTTTGAAGAATAGATGCTTTCTCTTTGAATGTTGAATGTCCTTGTACATGAAAAATGATTGGTCTACATTAACGGAAATTAGTAGTGAATACTTGGTTCGGACTTTGAACTCTAAATCACAGCAATTCACAGCAAGTCTGGATTTTTTGATAGGCTTTATTTAAGTTTGTCTTAAGCAAATATCTCAAGCATGTTATCAATTTTTTTCTACCACACCTCGCTGCACTTAGATAAACTCTCCTCTTCTAGTCGCGCGATGGTCTCTGGGATGATGCATATAGACCCTCTCCAAATTTGGATACCTTATTAAGCCTTGGTTCATAACTGCAAACTCTGAATCATCCAAAGATAGTAGAAACTTTTTAATATTTGTAAAATTTGCACAAAGAAACATAGCACAAGAAATCCCTGTTCCCCATCTAGTTATAGTGGGAAACTTAAGTAAAGGCAACCCTATGATTTCCTTGTAACGCTCTATTCTACTTGGAGTTTTAATCGGCATCTTTTTAAGTTCATAAATGAAGGAATTTCTTACAACATATTCAACTCTTACTGCTTCACACACTCTATGTAAAGTTACACAGATCACATGATGGAAATTGTAGGCTTAAGCTGTGCAAATGCTGAGACCATGTTCTGATTCTTAATAACGTGCCAAATTTTGTTGTACTGTATTCCTGATGGCCAGAGTTTGCAACGCAGTCATTGAAACCCTGCATGATGGTTGTAGAGTTGGCTTCATCCAGTTCATACATAGTAAACAGCATTAGTTTTCACAGATTTTCTATTAATCGCATCACAAGAATATTTAGAAAAGTTCTCGAAGGTTAATCGGTTGTCTCATCCAAAATAAAACAGACTGGATGGTCTCCAACAATGTTTCTTAGAGTTCCGTTAATTACTCTGTGATTAATATGGCAGAAATAAATAGTGATGGTGAATTTGAAGAAGATTTAGGAACACCGAAAAGAAAGAAACTTTCGAGAGGTAACTATTAATCTTTTTGCAAAACCCCATCCAGAAATCAGATGATAAAGTCATGGCAGCTCAGTTCGTTAGAGCGTCGGATCGAAGGTCGAGGAACTGTGTGGTTCGATCCCGGCCATGACCTTTTTTCCAAACCCTATGAAAATCAAAATAAATCTTCTGCTGGCAAAAACAGTGAACGGAAGCCTAGGTGTGATAGAGAAAGGTAAGTTTTAATCTTTTCGCCCACCCATTACATAGCGAATGACATCAAGCACGCATTACAGCGATAGCAAGAATGATAAAACATATCATGGTTGTTTGAAGACTCATTACTTGTGATATAAGCCATGAGTTCCCTTATAACTACTGTTACTTCTATCCTAATGTAAATATAGCCATGTGTTGTAGCTCTTTTCTCATTGGCTCCAGGATGACTTACATTCCTGATATTACCACAGTAGTTCCCAAAGAAAATTAAAGGGTAATCTTTAATAAGAGCTAAGTTTTCATTCAGGGAATACTGTAATAATTTTGAAAGATACAGTTGTTATGAATACTTTAATATTCACTTTAATTGTTAGTAGTTTATGCACATGTTGCTCTCTGTATAGTGCAATCAATTTCAATGTAGAGGAGTCATGGTGGAGACATATATGAATTCTACTAGTATTGTAAAACACGGTCAGGGAATTTCGTTGAAAATTGACGACAAGGCTATCGTACAAACTTTTTATTGTTAATATTTATAAATAGTAACCACAGCTAAACAATTAAATTCGTTACATCAGCTCAAGGGCGTCTGCAGAATATTTTTGGGGGAGGGCAACATATTTTTGAAAATAGATGGTGATTAAATATTTACCAGGTTTGAAAAATCAATTAAACAACCTAATTTTCAAAACCGATATAGCAAAGAAAATACAGTTAATCAATTATGTTAATCTTAAATGTTTTATTTCAAAATATCAGTGTTCTGGCTATTAAAAGGAAAGTTATTTAAAAATCTTTAGGAGGGGGGGGGGGCAACTGCCACTCCCTTGCTCATCAGCTGTTTGTGTGATACATTCATATTTATTTACGTCGAGTTAGAAGTAACGGGGAACGCATTATAGAGTTGATACTTTGAAGTTAGAATGTGTAAATATTAGCTCAAGGACGTTTCATTTCCATAATTAACTAATAATTACAATAATTTATGCGCAGTAAGTCACTTTTGGTAACACAAAAAGAAAGGACAATGTACGGCTATTTTGTGATGATGTAGGACAGTTTTCATATGTTGGCATGACGGTCTGGCAACTTTGACGCTGAACACGACTCATGCGTTAGTTTAGTGTTCTACTTGCAGGGTAGGCACGTATGTATGGGATTTCTGCTGCACAAAGAATATGTATGAAGCTGAATATTCGCTAACTTAAAGTAATCAGAAACAGGAAAGCTGAAAATGTAATAGTAATACAATTAATAGACCCACAAGGCGCTTATGTAACATGTGCAAAGTTTGTGGCACCGCATATTCGACTGTAAATGTGATATACTTCCTAGGAGCGTGTTATTAACGGAAGCAAGCTTCGATTTTTCATTTAAAATGAACAAACAGACTTCTCTCGACCTTAATGGTGCGCGCGCAGCAGCATGCGTTGCTTTAATCGATGCTGTGTCAATATTGTTTCGGCCATCATGTTACTCAGCTTAACATAATGCAGCGCACACACGCAACGAAGAAGTTAAAATCACTCCAACAAAAAAACTGGAAAATACATTTTACTTGGATTAAAGCGCATGTTGCCAATGAAGGAAATGAAATAGCAGGCCGATTCGCGAAAGAAGCAGAGAAAAGCAAGGACCTGCCAGTGGGTTATCAACTCATCCCAAAATGTGAAGTGAAGAATGAATTAAGAGAAGAAAGTCACAGACTATGGAAAACAGTGGCAAATGACAACGAACGGAGCAATTACAAAATCACATTTTCCGAATAGAGCTAAAAGGCTAAAAACCAACATCCTTCTTAGTCCCAATATTACAGCGATTTTCTCAGGACACGAGGAATTTGGAGCCTACTTTCATCGCTTCAAAAGAGCAGAGAACTCATCATGTATGTCAGGAGGGTAAACAAACGGTGGAACACATCTTGTGGGATTGCAAAATCTTGAAGGAAGAGCGTGAAATATTCCGGAAAGATGTAGCTCAAGTAACTAGGCGATGGCCAATAGGCAATAGTACCTTGTTCTAAAATATAATAAAAAGTTTAAAATTTTTGTAAACATTATCAATTTTGACAGTTTTCAAATTAACACAAATTGACTAATAGCCTAAGAAATGCGATTAAGAATGTTAATGTAAATACTGTAAAAGCACACATATATACTACCAATTTCGACAATCTTCAAAATATAATGATTAGGTTAGAGTAAGAATGTAATAATGTTTAAAAATAATATTAAAAATAACACGTAACAATGAAATGATAGAAATGTATGCAGTATTACTAATTATTATAGTAATGGAGCATGCAGTAAATGAAGATTAAAAAAAAGCAAGCAATAATAATAATAATATAATTATTATTATTATTATTAATAATAATAAAAGTAAAAGTAGAAAAGGATAAAACACTTAGATAAAGTCACACTTGAAATTGCTATATTTCGAGCTCGTTGAGTTCTTCAATGGCAAGAAACTAGACAAGTCAATTATATATATAGTGACAAGTTACACATAAATAGTTAAACATTATTAATAAATGCATTATTACAAATGACCAAACAAATCATTGCGAAGCAAGGCTTCATTTGTTTACCTTGAATACACGCCACTGGTTTTCGGTCGAAGCTTGGCTTACCTTCATTAATTCACAAAATAACCGATATTGGAATTCCGAAAAGCCTCACGTGGTTCACGGGGAACTCTGAATGATTAAAGAAAGAAAGAAAAAGAAGAGTGTTGCTGTAGTAGAATAATTTGCACATTTCGCCAATGTTTCCCTGCAGGCGAAGTGTTCCAGTAAGAACATATGGCTTTTTGATGCTACAATTTAACCCTTGCGATTATCTCTGGAGGTCATTAACAGACAAAACGTACAAGACACACATTTTAGATGAACCAAAAAGAATATAAATAGAGAAATTTCTTCAATTTCTCAGTGAAACTGTATAGAATAATTTCACCAGCGACGACAGAAATATACAGAAACTGGAGGAGGCAGTTCCTTATCTCCTTGCTTGATATGGCTTTTTAATGGTGTTTAACGCCCATTTTTATATTGAGGCAACATATGCGATGGACACTGATGATACATGAGAGGAAATGATAAATTGAGAAAGGCTTTTTTTTTTTTTTTTTTTTTGAAGGAAGCGTTTCAGGCCTAAGTTTAGGGTACCTACCCGGCATATGCCATTTGAAGACTGAGGAAAACCTTGAAAAATCTTCAATCGGGGAGAAGGGTTCTAGTGGGAATCGAAGCCCAGAACTCCCGCTCACAACTGCGCACCTAAACGGCCTTGGCCACTCGTGCCGGTCTTGATATGGATTTTTTTTTTAATGATTTATTTATCATTATCATTATCGCTCTTTAACAGCTCAGGTCATCAGCGTCCCATTCAACCCAGGGCGTGAAACGGCCGAAAAATTTTGCTCAGAGGCCTCTCTTTCAGGCTTGAGGTTCTTTATCGTGCCGTAAATGTACGACACGGGACCCACGGCTTTACTTCCCTTCCGAAGGAAGCCATACTAGTGATTTTTACGCCCCGAAAAAATCCATCGTTCCTGGCCGGGTTCTTGATATGGATGACTAAATATAGTTTTAAGTGTAATGTTATAGATAGCCCGGCACACGTTTTCTGGCGCTATCAGTTTAACTCACCAATTTCTACGGGCGCGCACAAGTTTGCACATAAAAATACAGTAATATTGTCTGCATGTTTAAGGAAGCGGAGCTGAAGTAAAGGTCCCACCGGCCATGTCACGCTTGGTAGCCGAAAAACACTGCCTGGCGGACAATGTTTATAACTAAAGTCTGAATATATTACATTTACATTAATGAGCTGTACTGTTGCTCGTTAAGCTATAAAAACGTAGAACTGTCTATTTGTAAAAAGTATTCAGAGTTAAAATAAACCAAGTTTTTTTCCTTTACATTAAATAAATGTATCAAATTTTCTCCAGCCATATGCAGTAAACTTACCTGTAGTAAATATGTTTGTTTTCTTTGATGTTGTGGAGCCTATAGGCTGTCTTAAATCTACCTCCAGCATTTTTATCTGAAACATATTTAATAATGCAAATTAATTAACGATCCTTCCACTTTTAAGGATTTTTTGTTATAATTACTCTGTATGTGTAAAAAAAAAAAAAAAAAACAAACAAAATAACAATTCAACACAATGCCTTCACAAGCTTTATGATTTGCTTTTCAGTTTTACAGATATGTGGTTATAATAGAAATGGAACAATTCCTTCGGAAAGAAGATATAGCATAAGCCTGATGCGAGTTAAGGTACATGACGTCCGAGATAGAAAGAGAGAGACCATCTATGGCTGCATTCCAGAAAACCATTGTTTACCTCGGAAGCTACGTAGAGTTTAGGGTCAGCTCACTTTTTGGTTGATGTTAAGGCAACTTCATGCCCATGGTAGAAAATAATGTTCTATTACTACTGATGCTGAAGGCGTGGAATCTAGTTCTATGACCCTTTTAATTACTCTAAGGAAAAAAAATTGAAAAATACTGTAAGTACTAATAGTACGGAGATAAATTTTTATGATAATTTATACAAGTTTATTCATTATTATGCTGAACACAGTCTTAGGATAGTCCATTATGTACGATTAAACATATCAAATTATATATTATGAAGTAACATAAATGAGATATAAAGGATCGAACTAATGCAAACAAGTCATATGAACACGTTTAGATTACGTTCGTAACAAAGTAAGCTAATATATGGTCAGTTTTGGTTTAAAGTGTTAAATAAAAATAAAATTTCAAAGTATAAAAACGAATGAAATGGTGTTATCGAAAATACTCCATTTGACAACTAACTATTTACAAATGAACAATCTAAAAGAAATATCTAAGAACTTACATACAGAAAGAAAAAATCTAATTGAGTCATACAATTTAGTAGTTTTTTGTTTTATGAATCACAGATTTAATAGCCCCGTTAGTGTGATGGAACTTTTTATTCTAATTTGTTTTAAATTCTGAATACAAATAAATAAGTTTCAACCATCAATTTGTGTTCTTCCTTTGCACACACAGGTCAAATTGTATCTGCTCATACCGCGCCCTCATTCTGTTAGGCAATCGCAGTTTGTATACGCTAGTGGAAACCCGGCTAACTTTCAGTGGACGCGAGATTTCTGGTAAAATTGTAGTGAAAGTAGGAACTTGATCTTGTTCAGTTGTATCTTTGTAGAAAGTGCGTGTTAGAATTTATACTGCGCATTTGTGGACTATACAAAGAGCGAGGCATAAGCTAGAACAAGGAACATTTGTTTTATGATTTTTATGTCCAAAAGAAATCGTATTAGTACTTTAGGAAAGAATTTTGTACACATTTTCAGGAAAAACATCTCCGTCGGGAAGTCAAGCTTACAGATTGATGAACAACGTTCCAACCCAAGGCATTTTCACTGACAAGAAGTCAAAATCAGAAAAGGGGGTTTTAACAGATGAGAAGTTTGAAATAGGCTGGATTAGATATTTCTCCTCGAAAGTATTTAATATGATCAGTCCAACAAGTTGGTGTTAACTGCCAGCAGTACGTATAAAGTTACTCAGCTTCTGTATCTTCCTCAATATACAATTACTGCTGCATCTGAAATAAAACGCATGTAGTTGCTGGTTGGCAATTTACAATATTCGGGAGGATAAATTGCGGAGTGTCTCTAAATCTTTTCAAAAGATTCGGGCACATCTCAAAGCGAAAGGCAGACTCTTCGAGAGGCGATCTAAAAGTTCTGGGTTTGATAAAAAAAAAAAAAAAAAAAAAACAACAACAACAACAACAACAACAACAACAACAACAACCCAAGATTTAAGAGTTTTTTTTTTCAACTTTTTAAAACCTTCAGTAAAATAATATTTGTCCAATTGTAAAAAATAAGCGTCCGAATCAGCTTGAACCTCATCATTTGATGTGAATCTTCGTCCATCCATACATTTCTTCAGGTTTGGAAACAAAAAGTAATCGCTGGGAGAGAAATCCGGCGAATATGGCGAATGTGGAAGCACTTGAAAACGAAGATCATACAGTTTTGCAGTAACAATCCCATACGTGTGGCGCATTATTGTGATGAAAGAGAATTTTTTTTCGGAAGTTTAGCTTGAATTGCATCCTTCAGTTGGTCCAGTAGTGAAGCGTAATACTCCCCGGTGATGGTTTTGCCCTTCTGGGGGTAGTCTACGAGCACCACGCACGAGAATTCCAGAAAAGTGTAGTTTGGTTTATTTATGGACGCTCTTTAACATCTCAGGTCATCAGCGTAGAAAAGTGTAGCAAATGACTTTTCCTGCAGATGGAACCGTTTTTGCTTCTTTGGTGCACTTTCACCTGTTGCCACCCACTGTTTGAACTGCTCCTTCTTTTCTGACGTGTAGTGATGAATCCATGTTTCATCTACTGTTATGAAACGTCGGAAAAACTAATTGGAATTGCGTTTAAAACAAGTCTAAACACCCTAGCCAAATTCAATCAAATGCGTTTTTGGTCCACTGTTAACAAACCGGCACCCATCGAGCGGGAAGCTTTCTCATACCCAAAACTTCGTGTAAAATATAGTGGACACGGTCTATCGAGGTCTTTGCAATGCCATCCAACTCGCGTATCTTCAATCGGCGACCATTGAGTACGGCATTGTGGATTTTTGTAACAATCTCGACGGCAGTAGCAGTTCTGGGACGTCCTGAACGCTCATCTTGAATAGAAGATTCAGCAGCCAACTTTTTAACCGTCGAAAAAGAAGGGGGAAGAATCCTTTAACGTGAGATTTAGCTGCTTTTGTATTTCATTGGGGTTAAATCCTTCAAAACAAGTACATTATTACAGCTCGTATTCCAGTTTTATCCATTTTGTAAAAAATGTTATACTAGTTTGTTTACACAATCTTTCTATCACTTATATCTATTTGAAGCGCTTTTGTTATTGTTACTGTATCAATAACAGTTTCAACTTCATTGAAACTAACTGCAATATACTGTTTATATGCATTATTGTATTCTTGAGTTGTTATAAGTGATATACACTGCTCAAAAAGTTAGAGGAACACATGTTTAAATCAAAGCCCCAAAATAAATATTGATACAATGTAATTTTTGACAAATGTTCTGAAGTATTGTTTAAAACTAGAATAAAGATGTTCTAGGATTGTAATTTTCTTATTATGAATTATTTGGTGAAGTTTTAAGAACTGTTGAAACCAAAGAGAGTGGTCCTAGACCTTTTTTTTTTTTTTTTTTTTTTTTTTTTTTTTTTTTTTTTTGAAAACAGGCTTTAACAGCAATCGGTGGTAGGAAATTGTTATTTTGTGTTCTCTGGTGCTAATATAGAGCAATGAGGAATCTGAATAAAACACCAATCGCACAAGTAATTGCATGGATGAAAATGGCTATTTCATTCATTTTGTCCCCCGGATTCTTCATGTCAATCCTTCTGTCATCCACAGAGAGTGGTGTAAACAAGACGTGGACAACAGAGGTACAAGATAGATATCTTGTCTTATCAGCTTTGCGCAGAAGCAAATCTACAGTCAAAGATCTACAAAATGATGTACGAACAACTGGAGTGGTGATTTCTAATCAGATTGTAAGAAACATACTGAGAAATGTAGGGTCCCCTTTCAAGCTCCTCGTTTGACAAATCAGCACAAGGTAGCTGGGCGGAGATTTGCTCAGAATCATCTCAACTGGAAACTTCACCAATGGAAGGCGTTCTCTTCACAAATGAGTCAAGATTTTTTTTGACAGGTTGTGATGCTCACACATGGGTATGGAGACTTCCTGATGAACGTCTTGTTCCAGCCACCATCACTGAACATGACACATTTGGAGGCAGTTCGATTATGGTTAGGGATGGCATACTATTGAGTCTCGGAAACAGCTTGTTGTTGTCCCACAGTGCATGAATGCTGATGTTTACATTAGTTAATGACATTATCCTTCAACGTGGCATACCCTTTGCTTATGGTATGGACCCTAATTTTCTTCTTATAAATGATAATACTAAATCTCATATAGCGCAAAATACCAAAATGTCCTGCAAGAATGTCAAATTCGGGCCTGATTGATTGATTTATTTATGGACGCCCTTTAACAGCTTGGGTTATCAGCGTCCCATTCAACTCAGGGCGTGAAACGGCCGACAAATTTTGCTCAGAGGCCTCTCTTTCAGGCTTGAGGTTCTTTTTCGTGCCGTAAATGTACGACACGGGACCCACGGCTTTACTTCCCTTCCGAAGGAAGCCATACTTAGGATTTTTACGCCCGAAAAAATCCATCGGTGCTGGCCGGGTTCGAACCCGCGATCTTGGGTGTAGGAGGCAAGTATGGTAACCACTACACCACCAGGACCGACGATTCGGGCCTGCATACAGTCCTGACCTCAATTCGATTGAACATCTATAGGATAAGCTGGAAAAACTTTAGAGCGTCCTGCTGTGTTATAGAGCCTGGGAGAACTCCCAAATGCACTCACTGAAGGATGGGAGAGAATCTCACAAATCTTTATTAGAAGACTGGTGCGAAACATGTCACATGTGTGTTACGAAGTCATCGCAGCTCAAGGAGGACACACTAGTTACCGGGAGTTGAAATAACCGGAAACATTGATTACTAACAATGTAATCTTGTATTTCCACTTTGTTTTCTGTATCAATAAATTATTTGTTCGTATTTCTAATCCTGTGTAACAAATGTTTGTTAGAATGCCAATTCTAATTTTACACAATTCTTCAATCTATAATTATAGACTGTCAAAAATTAAATTGTATGAATATTTATTTTGGAACTTTGATTTAAACGAGCGTTTTTCTAATTTTTTTGAGCAGTGTATTTTCTCATATTTTATCTAAAAATAAAACACCCAGCTCTCAATTTAAATATTAACTTCGAATGTTATCTAAATGCTTATTATTTATTTCTGTAAATAATAATAATAATAATAATAATAATAATAATAAAATCAATATAAAAGCACTTTTAAGAGAATATATTGCTACTTATCTCTTTACAGCACGATTGATACCTGACCATTTGCGGAAAATGTATGTCATCATTTATTCCTTGTGCGTATTATTCAATTTGCGGGTTTTGTTTATTGTCATAATCAAGATGAAATAAATATGAACGAACAACTTACCAAACACTCCAAGAAAAATTAACTGTATTCTGTTTATAAGTAATTCAAATTCAAACATTGTCATTTAGTTGGAATACAACACTAAGCACTGTTCTTGACAATAGCTAAATCTTTTAATCACGTTATCTCAATCACACATCACGCTGCAGACAGTGTTTTCACTAATATCAAGCAATTGTGTAGACAACATACACCCCTTAAAAGGACCGCCACGGGTGGCCGAGGTCGTTAAGGCACGGACTCGTGAGCGGGAGGTCTGCGGTTCGAATCCCGCCAGGACCGGCCTCCCTGACTGGGGTTTTTTCCAGGTTTTCCTCAGTCTTCATAACTGGCAAATGCCGGGGAGGTACCTAAACTAAGGCCTGGAACGCTTCCTTCCTTAAAAAAAAAAAAATCCTTTCCCAATTTATCATTTCATCTCATGTATCATCAGTGTCCACCGCCTGTGGTGCCTCAGTAGTAAAAACGGGCGTTAAACACTACTCAAAAAAAAAAAAAAAACCCTTAAAAGGGGGGGGGGGCTCCAGATTCTGCGTGTCGATGGGAGAACTTCGTGACGCTCGTAAACACTATATTCCCAACGTGCATGCGGCGACTGGTACACTGCAGTGGGCGCTTTTCCTTAAATGTAAAGGTTACTAAGAGAACATTACGGCAGAGAAGTGAAGGCCGAGCGGTTTAGAAGACATTGCTCTTCTGTGTAAGTTCCTGGGTTCAAATTCCATACAACATTTTTTGTTTTAATTTTTATTATTGATTTTATAAGTGTATGTGTATAATATATACACTTATATTATTTTGCCTTAATATTATATCATATTTTAAGTACCGCTTGAATTTTATGGCATTATCTATGCTCACAATAACGTAATAGCAAATTAACGCATTCTTTAAAAATAACTAGTCTCTGCTTATTAAGAGGCACATTAAAAAAAAGAATTATCTAAAGGTCATTAATTTTTCATAAGTTATGGTTTCTCTTCACTTTTAGAAAAGTTGCAAAAATTATCCTTTTTTAAATCTTTGTGGGGATATGGCCATGAAAATATATGGTATAGGGTATAAACATTATTTTTCCGAAGATAAGCGCACATATAAGGAATATTTATATATGCAATATTACTACCATATACGGTTCATCAAAAATTGACACCGTGTTTATTACTTTGCAATAAATTGGAAAAAAAAAAAACAAGCTTGAATTGGCACTATTTGACCTACGTTTAAGATATTTATAAATGTTGCTTATGAATGCGCGTTTATCTTCGGAAAAAATTACATTTGTATCCCATGTATTTTCATGGCTATATTCCCACAAAGATTAAAAAAAGAGAGAGAGAGAGAGATAATTTTTGCAACTTTTCTAAAAGTGAAGAAATAGCATAACTTATGAAAAAATAATTTTTACATAATTATTATTATTATTATTATTATTATTATTTTAAACACACATCTTATTATTTTTTCTCCGGAATACAAAGACTGCTGGACAAAATAGTTTAAAGACAGAATGCATTTATGCAGTTATCCTTAAACCTTTGGTAGGACCTGTAAAGATACATGAACAAAAACATTTATCTTCTAATGTGAAATATAAAAATGAACAGAACTTAATATCGGGTGTATGAATCTTCAGCATGTACAACTGCCCTCAATCTTCGGGGCATAGATGATATCGGATTTCTACAATATGTGTGGACGAGAGGTTACAACATTCCAGGCTTCTTGAATTTGCGTCCATAAGCCATCTTTTGTCCTTCGTGCATATGTCGAAATGCGTTTCAGATATAAAACACTGAAAGAAATATTCTAATATATAACTGTTAGCGTTAAAGTTTGCTGTGTATGGGAAACAATATTACGAAACTAATTTGTCATATGTTACAAAGATTTATTAAACCTACGCTCCTAACCACGGCATCACTGCACACTCTGCCACAGAGCTAACGGAACACAAATACTAGTCAGCGTCCTTAGTGCATGCTATATAACAGAATTTCTGCAGTGCTACACAGCTTTGTTGGATACCCTATGAACTGCGCGCTGTAACAAGATGGACTTAGAAGAATATTGCATTCAAGAGATGACTTTTTTATGTCAAAGTATATACATACCGTGGAAGCTTAAATATACATAATAATATTAAATTTTTAATTAATAGTTATATTATTATAATATTTATGGGCCCGTATTTTAAGAAGAGGCACTCATCAAAATAGGCAGTTATAGGCACTATAAAAATTCATAAATTATATAATCCTGAAATCATTAATCTAGGACAAGCCTATATGAGTAGAACATAATAGGCAAAAAGAGCAAAATCTGTCCTCTAGTTATTACCTTCAGTGCAAATAAGAACGATATTCCTAGAATAAAATGCTGAATTGTTATAAATTGTTTTTAGAAAGAAGATATGTAAGACTGCAAGAAACATCTTTTAAAAGAAGGCTACTTGTGAAACATTTCTTCCAAATTACATTTAAAATACCTAATAGTTAAGATAGCTGTTAAAATAAAATTATGTAAGACAAGAGATGCAGAAATGATCTGAACTGTTTGGGTTTGCAAATTTGTTCCCTAAAGTAATTTTTCAACCTTGGAGGAGCAGGCCTATTTGCTGCACCAGCTATGACTTAATGTCTCAGGTGAAAGCTTCCAGCACTTTTGTTTCCATTGTAATCACCAATTAATTTAAACATTTCTTTTAAACTGTCCGATACTTTTTTTAAAGGTGTTTAACGCCAGTTTTAACTACTGAGACACCACAGGCGGTGGACACTGATGATATACGAAATGGAATGATAAACTGGGAAAGGAGTATTTTTTTAAGGAAGGAAGCGTCCAGGCATAAGTTTAGGGTAGCTCCTCGACATTTCCCATTTTGGATGGAGCAAAAACACAGAGAAAAAAATCTCAGTGAGAGAGGCCGGCCCTGGTGGGAATCAAAGCCCAGACCTTTCATGCCTTAACGACCTCGGGCACCCGAGTCGGTGTTTAATTCTTGCATTCACTTATTTTTCAATAATGACATTTTAAATGTTCAATGCATTTTGTAAACTTCCAGCATTCCTTTGACTTGCTTCCTTGTGTAGCAATGGACAACATTTTGTCACTAGTTTTCCTCCTACATGGCCTATAGACACAATTCCTAAAAGCATATTTTCCTCATGCCTTTTCCTGGATTTATTTACTGAGGCGCGTGTGTTTTGTTCATTGATATTCTTCAGTATTTACCTCATTATGGTGTCATTTTCGTTTTAAAAACATCTAACAAAAGTGAATCAAATCAATAATTTATTGAAAACAGTTCTTGTCATATTTCTTATCCTGATATTTGGAAATAATATTTTTGTATTGCTTTTACATTTGTTCTATCTGTGAGCTATTTAACACCAAATGTTTTACGTGTAGTAGAGTGCTCATTGAAACTATTATCACTGTATTATTATTATTGTTATTATTATTATTATTATTATTATTATTATTATTATTATTATTATTATTTGATTTTTTTTACTGCGCCTGCATTAAGAACACTAAAAGTCAAATATTTTCAGGAGGAGTGATTTATTTTTAACATGCTATGATATTCAAATTTGGAAGTTTATAACTGAAAGGCTTATTGCAATAACGCGACCTATGGCAATTCGGGAATTTTGCTCCGAAAGATTTCAAACTAGCGTAGGAACCCACTCCCTAAACAATGAATATTTCATTAGATGTCATAATTATGCAGGAAACTGCAATAAGGTTTCATTCGGATTCTAAAAATATGACAAGTCACTGCAAGAAAATGACTATTAGTGAAGAGAGAATTTCCAAACTGAACATTCTGAAGGAGGCTAAAGCCGAAAATTCAGGAACTGATATATTTTTCCCTGACGACGATACACTAGGGCAACAATGCTTTAAATCAATGCTCCTAGCGATTACTATTGGAATCACTATTGTGCTATACAAGGGTAATTGTGTCATAAATATTGAAAGCCTCGAAGTAACCATATTTTATAAATACATTGACTTTCTGAGTTGTAGTAAGTAATATTGTCCAAAATTTATCGATATGAAGATGATGTTTCATAGTAATCCAAGTTACAAGAGGAAAAAATGGAATTCGGTGCTTTAGAGCATTACAAGAAGCTTGTGGGAGAGAAGATGCGCAGAAGTATTTCGTCAAGGAAAGAAGACCTGTGAACGCTGGCGCTCCCATTATTGCAACAGGCGATTTTCATGTTGAGGCTGTACGGGCTTTATTGGAAAAACACACGAGCAGGACATGTGTGGAAATTTCCATGGAACTAGGTATTGTAACCTTGTCTTTTAGTAAAGAAATTGAAAATGCGGAAAGTTTGTCCCCGTTGAGCAACTGAAATTGGAAAGTGGCAGCAAGTCTGCATCTCGCTGGAGCGATAAGAAGATGAAGATGAAGCCTTTCTTTACGAACGCTTTAATTATGATTTTTTTTCGAAGATCAAAAAACTGCTCCGAATTATTCGCTTTTAACAGAGTTGACCTTCAAAGAGATTTGGATCGTTCAGTGATATATTATATATGCCGTCTTCTGTCGTGTTGACGAGACATATTTCAAGTATGTTATGGCAAAAGTAACTAATATACATTTAGTATGAAACAGTAACTATGTTATTCCAATGCCATAGCATAGTCTTATCTATCAGAAGAGGCAACAGGGGACTGAAGTGCGAGGGGCTTGAACCGTTTATCTACACACGTACGACGTGGCAGAGGTCGTTAAGGCGCGAACTCTTGAGCGGGAGGTGTAGGGGTTCGAATCCCGCCAGGACCGTCCTCCCTAACAGGTTTTTTTCCAGGTTTTCCCGAGTCCTCATAAAGGGCAAATGCCGGGGAGGTACCCTAAACTTAGGCCTGGAGCGTTTCCTTCCTTATAAAAATAAATCCTTCCCAATATATAATTTCATCTCATGTATCAACAATGTTCATCGCCTATGGTGCCTCTGTAGCAAAAACGGGCGTTAAACACCATTCTTTTTACACGCGTACGAGTGTATGTGAGATACCCATTTGCCACATGAATGAAGACCTCTCAAATTTAGATCTTGTAAGCCCGCTGGACTCTAGCTATGGGCGAATATGTGACAACACTGCACGAGAACACCGTGAGGAGGATGGAAAATGTTTACATAGCACATTCCTGTCGCTTGCCTTCTTCTCATCGCTAGATAATTATTTCATCACAATTAACTAAATTAACTAAGTGAAAGATGAACGTTGCACTCAAACAGTTAAATTTGCATTTGAACATTTAAGTTGTGCCAGAGATGGTATCACAAAAATAGTACAGTGTCTCTCAAAAAATTGACCGATACATTTTAAAACCAGATTTGTCACGCCTATAATTTATAAGCAACACGACGCATTCTAATCAGGTAAACAGCGATAGACCGACGAAGTATCAATGTCTACAGTACGACCTTAAGCTGGAGCGAGTTACTTCATCTAGCGATAAGCAGGATGGGGAAAGTTGAGCCGGGAATTGGCAGATCGCGCGGCAGCCGAGGCAGCGTTCATCAAGAATGCAAAGCGATAGAACGTTCGCAGTGGCGTTAAACGGATCTTAACGAACCAGGTTAGAATTTCAATTGAGCAACAATGTTAAATTGGAAACATCCGTGCGAAAGGTTAAGTAAAAGGAAACATTCACAATATTGAGTCATACGCAGCACATATGGAAGTGGTTGAATAAGCAACAGGATTTTTTTCATTGTTATACCTTACATTCAACGAGAAATATTCATGCATGTCTCCAACACAACCTACTCTGACATTTTTTTTTCCGTTAAATGTTGTGTTCCTTTCGCCATATGCCATATATAAACGCATTTTGAAATGAAAATCGAGTTATTCACTATTAATACTTTATTACGGAAGATCATCTGGTTAGAACACATACTTCTCATCCTACGAGTCGTCGGATGAATAGTTTACAAATGTTTATTTCATTATCAACAATTTTATGAAGTTCTGTAACTGTACTCCCTAGACAATAACATCTCTATCAGATTCAGTGTATGATGATGGAAGGTTCCCTATCATGATGAGAATAAGCAGTCCAATTATACATATAATAATAATAATAATAATAATAATAATAATAAAGTCCAATTATACATATAATAATAATAATAATAATAATAATAATAATAATAATAATAATAATAATAATAATAATAATAATAATAATAATAATAATAATAATCCATGCAATCTCTGCAGGGCAAGGGCCTCCTAAGGGTGGCTCAAGTTTTTTAATCGCATCGGGAGCCAGTCCATGTGAGTTTGAGTGATTTGCCCCTTTAGATTTCGTTTCCTTAGCATGGCGTATTTAGCTGATCACTTCTAGGTTAGATCCCATGAAGCCTGGTACATTTCATAATGCTATATGATGCTGGCCTAGAATTACATTTTCATTTGTTCTTCGTTTGCATGTTTGCCTCCTAGCCGACATTTTCGCCTCACTATCTTGGCACTTTTGAGTTTGAAGCATTTCTCTACTATTTTCTCATGCGAAAATAGTTAGAAAAGGACATTTACGTTGTTATCACAACTTAATAGACCGACTTGAAGTATCCTTTCGTGCTATGATTTGGTGGAAGGGAGGGAGGGAGGGAGGAGTATGACGTAGATCTCCCAAGAGACTCGGTCAGTCATAAATGTTCATACAGAAGCACGGCAATCCCTGTCCCTGTCAAACCCGTGCTTTTTGATGTAATGAATAAATTAAAATCTACCAGTACACGAATGAAAGTATATAGGGTAGGTCCATAAATTTCCGGCCTCGCCGATAACGATTATAGCCTTCTAAAATCCTTATGTGGTGTCATGTCTTATCTGTTAAGTAAATAATTGCAGCTGTAACTTCAGCTCCGATATGTATATATATAAATGAAAAACAAGGCAACACTTTGAACAATGTACTAAAATAACAATAACTAAAGAAAAAGAAGCATGCATATATATATATGTTTATCATTATGGAATGGCTTCCAATTTGTTTTGTTTGGCGGAAATTAAATATATCCACCATTTCTACACGAGAAACATTTTGAAAAATAATATGTAAAAAGATTTTGGGAGGCACATAATTTCTGGTATTGTTATTAATTTATTTATTAATTATTTACTTTGTCGGAGCCGAAGTCATTGGGCCTTGTATTTCACAGCACCAGAAAATCATATAAAATAATTAATACACACAAATATTAATCGTTACAAATAAACTAAAACAAAGTCCTATATACATGTAATTAATAAACATTTTGCTTATAAATTTTTCTCTCTAGAACCCTCCTAACTTTTTTTTTAATTATTTACGCAGAATCTTGACAACAAAGGCGTTTAGAATATCTAAAAAATAAATTTAACACTGGACTTACCACGAAGCATACAGCTGAAGGTCCTAAATGAAGGCAGTTTTAGCCCTCTCGAACACATAGTAAATGATTTTAGAAAATTTGTGACAAAATAATGGCTGAAGAAGAGGTTATAACAAATGTTGGTTTCTTAAAGTATTACTAACAGACTTTTTTAAAGAAAAGCTTAAAACGCTTTCAATTATTATTTAGCTCTACATAAGGATTTAGATATAAAAAAATACAGCTGAACTTGCTGTATTCATAACAGGTGTAGATTTAGATTTTAACGTCACAGAGGAATTCCCGAATATGGTGCTAATTAAGGATATGACAGGAAAAAGAATACCGGCCTTAAAAAGGGTAAACAAGCGCAACATTGCAAGTTTATTTCACCTCAAACCTTCACAGAATGATCGGTAAACATGTCTTGTGGTTCTTAACGAGGGCAGTCAGCTGCCGCACTAAGTCAGCATTGCACGAGGCGCGACACAAGACAGCTACCATCATGCCTTACTCGTTCGATATAACGACAGATTGTGGGAATGTGAGAATGCGGTCGTTCTATGCTGGACATCGCCATTGCAGTCGATAAATCAGAAGACTTTATTCGACTTTGGATTGCTTGAATCCAAGAGCAAGGAGAAGAGGGTTTGAATGAACCATATCTGACAAATAGCAACCACTCGTACTGTGAAGGTCAAGGTGAGATAAACTTTAAGGCTGGCATTTTTTTTCCAGCAGTACGAAAGAATGTCGTCTTTTATCCAAGAGGCAGTAGGTGTGGAGTTTAGGCTTCGGCTATGGAGGATGCATTATCTAACACAAGTCACATATAGCTCTTCTAGAAGCTTTGCATATTTGTTCTCGAACCAGTGCTTGAATACAGCGGCTTTCATTTGTTATGGTAATCTGCGAGAATTTTACTCGTATTCTTGTGTCACCAATTAAAAAAAAAGTGTCATCAATAGTTATGGAACAACTTCCTTCCTTCCAGGAAGGCGATTCTTCAATTTGAGGAAAGGGGGGGGGGGAATCACACAGGGCAAAATCTCATTATAGGGAACGTGAGGAACACGCTTCACCTTGATTTTTAAAATAGATATTCTGCAATAACATTTGCGGTGTGCGCCCATGTATTATTGCAGTGCAGCATTCAGGTTGTTGAACGGAAATGCGGCCTTGCAGTTTTCAAGACATCTCTGCAGTATTGTCCAGTTACAGTAAACCGGTTTTTGAATATGCGGGGGGGGGGGGGGGGACAGATGACCATAACTTTCCCAGCAGAAGCAACCCCTTTTGGTTTTTCTTTTCTTTGTGTTGGTAATGGTGGTAATGAAGTTCTGAAATTGTTCTTAATGTTATTTGACATTATTCTCTGCAGTGATAGCAGCGGTGTTAATTCCCCCCCCCCTCATTAAAGCACAAACTGGAGCGCCCGGTTCAAGTTCCTTTGAAAGTATTGCCTACCCTCTGTAACCATTTTAAATCATCTTCTAGCAATGCTACAGGGAAGAACAAACTCTCCATAGGTCTCCTGTAACATTGCATAGCCTCAGCTGAAGTAGAATTTCAGAGTAGCATATTGCTCGTAGCGTGTCACCTTAATTTTGCGTAGCCGGAACTAAAGGTGTTTCAACATGCGCACTTCTCACACCTCCCGAAACCGGAAGTGACAATGAGACTAGCACCGCGTGTACATTACGCATTAAGCTAACAAAATATTTTGAAGTTAAAATTAAGAGCGGGAAATTATGCCCGTAAAACAATTATAATTCTTTTTGTACAGTTCTCGTACTTACATTATTATTCCGTTTGATTTTGATCTGACAGATTTCCTTTTTAGGGAGCATTAGTTAAGTTCTATACTTGATTAAAAAAAAAAAAAAAAAAAAAAAAACAACCACGGTTATACTTTCATGTGATTATTCATAGTAAGTTCTCCATTTTTTTTTTTGACATGATTTCAGTGAGAGGTACTATTTTGGTAGCATTCCTAAACAGCCCTGCTTAAAGGATTGCGAGTTAAATGATCCATTCTGTCGAAAAGCGGCTTTGTTCTTTTAACTTGTTTTCGTTGGAGTTTTCAATGGAGAGAATTTTTATTATTATAGAGATTCCTACATTAATTGCCTCAAAGAACCCCAAGCCTGAAAGAAGAGACCTCTGAGCAAAATTTGTCGGCCGTTTCACGCCCGGAATTGAATGGGACGTTGATGACCTGAGATGTTAAAGAGCGTCCTTAAATAAAACGAATCAAAAAAAATAAAAAATAAAATAACTGACTGACTGCGAAGTTATGCTCCTCTTCCGATAATTGATTTTTTTCTTGGTTGGGGATTTTGAAGAAGAATGGCAAATATTCCAACTACTCTCTTTAGCGCTTTGTTCATAGCATTAGCTGGTCATAGTCGATAACTTCAAAACATGCACCCGCACCAGGCGGTATAATAATAATAATAATAATAATAATAATAACAATAATAATAATAATAATAATAATAATAATAATAATCACTGTTATATTTACCAGTTGACAAATCATTCTTAAATGTGAAGAGCAAAACATGAATTGGCAACGTTGCACAGCCCTCAATAATAAAGGCTAGGGCGGGTTTCAGTACGTGTGCAGTGCGTGGGTACACGCAGGCGACCATTTTCTTAGGTCAGCCGATAGGATAACTTTAAAACGATTATTTGGAAATTTAGTAAAAATTATATGAATTTTACATAGAAAAATTGCGGAGTAAAGTGCGCTAATTTGGTATCAATTATTTCTGATTCGATTGTTGACGGAACAATAATAAATGTTAATACCTAGCGGATCTGATTAACGTTTGAATTTAGTACTTTAAAAACAGAATGATTTGAAATGTGCACAGTTTTAATATTGACCCAACAATCAAATCTCTTATCGACCGCTTTCAATGTTTCCAGCACTGCATAAAATTCATTACTACTTCATGGTGGGCCGTGTGGAGAGGACTAACTAAGGAATAAATACCGCGTGCAACAAAATGGTACGGCTACACTTTCAGGACACATTCCTCACACGAAGAAGAAAATATCTTATGGAACATGGGTCAATAAGCCCTTTATTTCCATGTTATACTCATTTTCTACAACTGCATCAAAATCAATCGGTTGGGAACTTTTTCCAGACAGTATGGAAGGTGAAAAAATCAGATGGGAAGTTTAACGTTTGTTTGAAATTGTGCCAGGAGGAAGAGTCAGTGCCGAAATCAAGCGAGGTTCATTTGCCGGGTAATAATTGAATTGACGGCAGAACGTGATTTAGGGGATTCTAATAGCTGGGCCACCTGTTGTTAGTAATCGGTTATTGGAACTCGTAGTTCAGAAGAGACCTGTAATTCTCAAAGAATAAACTTTCCTAAGGTGTCAATGAAAGATCGTTTTCCACGCCACAATTTGTGAGAGTCTTACCCAATGGTGAAAAAGTTCAAAGAACTTGATTAATTTATTCCGAAAAATCCAATAGTTTTGTTTTTGTTGCAAGCTGTTTGCTTTGAAGAAAAACAAATTAACAGATAGCCATGGCTTTCAGATTGGTGACATTTAGCCAAATTAAAAACACGACTTGATAACAACTGACAATGAACAACAACGGTATTTGGAATGTGAAAAAAGAACATGGAGGGTGATGATTGAAGGAACCATTGCAATTATACAGTTTTTAGCAAGGCAGTGTTTAGCCTTCAGAGGTACAAATTTAAAAGTACGTGAAAGAAAGGACAATTTTTTAAATTTGATCACATTATTTCACAGCATATCAATGGCATAACACTTATCAAATTGCTAAAAGTCATGAGTTTAGGCCACGTTTTTTCAAAATGAAATGATATCTGTTTTAGCAAGTGGTATTTATTAAATAAAAAAATTAAGGACTTTTTAAAGAAAGCAAAATATATTTTCTATAATTTTAGCCTGTTTCAGACACTTCAGTGACAGGCTTATGTAATTATCACTTCAGTGAACACTTTCCAGATTATGAATTAGATTTTCAAAATGTGCGTGGACAAGGGTATGATAATGGAGCAAATATGCGTGGTAACCAAAGTGACCTGCAGAACAAAATTAAGATTATCAATCCTAGAGCATTTTTGTGCCCTGTGCGTCTCATGCGTTGAATCTAGCTGTAAAAAAATGCTGCCAAAATAATATTAGAAACAGTTCATTTGTTCAACTTATCCAATAATTGTTTTCCTTTTCACTGCATCCTCTTATAAGTGGGATATACTGAATAGTAATGTGACCACATTAACATTAAAGTCTGTAAGTGATATAAGATGGGAGAGTAGAATAAAAGTAATGTAACCTCTCAGAATAACTACAAACTCTCCCATGATTGTTTAGTCTACTGCTATAGGAGTTAACAAAAAAGTAAGTTAGGAATATTAAAAACAACAACAGGAATGTCTAGTCTCAATTTTTTCTCAAAATTCAAGACGATCAGCTTTGTCCATGCAAAAGGATTTTGTTGAGGTTCTTGACCAGCACTTAAAGAGCGTCCATAAATAAAATTGACCAGCACTGTATTCTGATGCACTTTGGCTTATGTTTTGATCCCCTTTTGGCAGAAGCGGAGTTCCATGGTACCCCACCACAGTATAATAGATGCAGAATGCTGGCCACTCTGAACCCTTGGAGCGTTTTTAGAGAATAAGGCATATGCCGTGTAATTTCGGGATTTGAAAGTCTCCTCAACACTGAGGTAACCGTTTTGATTTTAAAAGCCTCTGGCATTTCAGCTCGCTTGTGAGGAGGAATCATTTCCGTCGTTTATATGCACGGAGTCCCATATCACTCTCAATGTGCGAGACATTGACATTTTAGAAATTTTGAGCTCAAGAGCCATTTCTTCGGATTTCTTCGCACACGTGCCGCCATTGCTTTCACTAATTCTGGAGTGTGCAGAGTGAGTGGTTTAGACGATTATATTTATCAGATCCCAATAAGCGAGGGGAAAAAATTACTGCCAATATATTATTTATCATTATAAAACATTTCCATGGTTTTTAAGAATATGAAATTGTTTACAAACAATAAACATGTAAACGAAATATAGTATAATATTGATTGTAAACTTCTTCACAGGTAAGCACAACTCTATAAAACACTCGAACTTCCAAATAACTAGACACCCTAACCGACGTAGTTGGGACTGCATTACATTTTTCGTCGTCTATTTTACGGAAAAGGACATAGTCTTCCTTACTAATAGTTACAAACGGACGTACCCGTCTTGTCTTAACCTCACTTACAAAGAAGTCGTATCCTGCTCATACCATTCATTAAAACTCTCATCTCTCTCCAAAATCCGCTCCATACGTTCTTCCGGATCTTTTCTTTCATTGCTAACCCTCACTATCACATGAAATAGTAGATTAAAGAAAACTACAAAAAGAAAATGTCCTTCCTAACCACAAATTTAGTAAGAAATGTTTAATACACACTACAGTTTCATCATTAATTTCAAAATTTGCTAGGTGTATACTCTTTATCTACTGCTTTTTTTAATATTTGCTATTTAGGAAACGTAAATATGGTATTATGTGATGTATTGCCATAATTGAAACGTACATGAGCAACCCATGTTGTGCTAAACACTTTCTATTAGACAAGTTACTGGTGTGGTTTCACTAAATTATTAACTTAAAACTACAGAGCTAACACACTGTTATTTATTTATTTCCAACTATAAACTACCGTAATCAATCACGTAACTGCAACGAACCAAATAAACAAATCTATGCGTTTAATAGCAGCAACATGAACGACTTCACTACTCGTGTACTGTATCTGCATAACATCACTTGCAAACGAGTGAAAACATGTTATAACATCAGATTCACTAAAACTCATCATCTCGATCCAAACTGCACTTCATATGGTTTTTTTGTTAGTTTGTTTTTTTTTTTTAATGTCCTTCTTAACCACAAAGTTTGGTATGAAACGTTTAATGTCCACTACAGTCTCTCATTATCTTCAAAATGTGTATTTATGTATACGCACTTATTTACACCTACTTTGATTACTGCTATTTAGGAAATGTAAATATGGTATTATATGGTGCACTGCCACAATAAAGACATAACAAGAGCAACCCATCTTGTGCAAACACTTTCTATTAAACAAGTTCCTGGTGTGATTTCACTAAATCAATATTAACTTAATAAAAAACTTCGTACTTAAAGGAAAAATATCTGGGAAGGAATGTATAACTCTTGTATATTTTCTACTTCTTGCTCACAATTTCTGTTTATTTTATCAATAAATTGCATTTTAATTATCTGCCAACCCACGAATGACGCTTTAAATAAAACGTTATTATTCTAAAATACTTTCTAGAACAAATTTTCCTTGAAAAACTAGAATAAATTTGTATTACAGAATGCATGTACTCAGTATAAAGAAAACTAAGCTACTAAACATAGCTAAGCTGTTCATTATGGTTCAGGGTAACATTTTCCCAGGTAATAAAGCATTAGTTTGTTTACATTTGCCGATTAATTCCTTTACTCTACTGCTTATTTGAAACTATACATGAGCAGATATAATGTGCATTACCTGCAGAAAGTTAACGATTCTCTGCGATTGGGCGTCGCGATATCTCTTGAAGATAATATTATAGCATTACAACAAAGATCACTGCTGCTGTCACTTCTTCTAGCCCTTTCATTTCAAGCTTAAAAACACGAGGAAAACTGTCAATGGAATACCTGTAAATGCCAGTTAATGTTCCTAACCTTACACTCGAAACCTTGACTCCACAGTCTGCTGACACATACAACGCACATTTACACTGTCGACACTGAACCAATCGCGCGATGTTTGCTTCCCCCTCTCCTGGCTGTCAAATGCATACGTCACGTTGCGATTATAGAGAGTTTTTCCTTGTGTATGTGCTTGTTACGATTTGGGTTGAAGAAAGCTACTGGCAAGTCCTGTCATTTACATGAAGCAAATTTAAAGGCGAAAGGTCCCATGCCAGAAGTTAAAATTTACCATAGTTTCTAATGTTATAACAGTTTTCTTTAGCATGTGCAGAGACTAGAATTTTTAGGGGACATCCGTCATATACAATTTATTTTTAAAATAAGAGGAAGCTATTACTACCGGGTTTACCTTGCACAAGTACTTTAATGATACATAATTTGATTTAGGTTTGTATTCAGTACTAGACAGTTCCAATAACTATTTGGTCACTTTTTAACTTATTACCACTCAAACGAAGTAAGGCATAACTAACCGCTATTTACATTTGAAACTTAGGCACGCAAATAACCGGGAAAATGCACATTCAATCGTTTTATTAAAATTTTTATTATTAAAAATTAGTTAATTGCTTCTAACTGCAAAAAAATATTAAAAAAATGTATTACAATGGATTCTTGGATTCCCGGTTGATCTTTAGTTTGGACTTAGAGAAAAGATTAAAGGGGGGGGGGGAGGGGTAATAAAATAAAAATTAAAATAAATAAGAAAAAGGGACTTCTTTGAAAAAGCTGTTCTTTAATGCTGACGTAAACGAGTTGAGTATGGAAAAAGTATGGATAGAAAGTTCTAGAACTTCTCAGAACGTTCTAGCAACGCCTAAAAATTTTCCCGAAAGTTTATGAATATTCCAAAAACATCTTGAGGATTCCAGAATGCTGAAATGTCAGAGACATTTCTTGATGGATCCATATTTATATATTTTCCTTAATAGTTTTAAAAAATAAGCTTAAAATAAAATGCCAGTCATGCAGGAGCTGCATAAACTAAGCAAATTCCCCAGCAAGTTGAATAACTTGAAAAAAGTCCGTCAAGCAAGAGCTGTGTAAACTAAGCGAATTTCTAAGCAAGTAGGATAACTTTAAAAAAAAAAAAATACAAAATCGAAAATATGGCCTTATTAATTAATAAAATAAGTTATGACATTAATGTTCATTAATTAGCATAAAAAACTCTAAAGCTGCCTAAAGGAAGAAAAAAAAATACTGTAACACATTACTTAACTAGGTATCTGTTCCTTTTCCTTCAAAATCAGTTGAAAATAAATGTATATATTGAAATTACTTTAATTTTCAAAAGCAAGAGGAACAAAATTAGAATTCTTGCAATCTATAAGTATTACAAAAGAGAACTCACCGTTTTAGAATTCTTCTTCTTCTTGAGATTAAACACAAAAGTTAATGATATATTATTAATTAAATAAAATGCATGACTGCTGACAGATAAAGCTATACTGTGTGAGTATTTTTAAACATTTTTAAATGTAAGCACGTTCATGAACTGAGCCCTTCGTATCATCTTTACATTCACTAAAATATGGAGAAATAACAGAAAGTTTTGACTTGTCTTGTGTATTTAAGTAGAAGTTTATGTGTGTCAATAAAACAAAAACATGTTACTTTTTAAAAACAATTACAATGTATAAGCAAATATACACAAGCAACAATATACAATCGAAAGTTTCAACGTTTTTCAGTGACTTTGAAATTTAATTTAAATTTTACTGTGGTAAAAACAAGTAACGTAAACCTTTTCTGAAGGTTATTACAGAGCGTTCTTACATACTAATATAATTCTCACACACATACTAGATTAATAATTCACATTTACTCTTCACGATATACTTTTGTTAAATATAAAACATATTCATCGTTATATATACAGCTTATGTGCCAAAGTTAATTTGTCATTTTATTTTGAAACCACCGAGAGAAAGTTAAACGCTAGATCGCTTTTTAAATTTCTGTTTTCAGATATACTCTACTCTTAATGGTTCGATTTCCCAAATTTTCAGAAACTATTTTTCTTGTTTTATTTAAATGGTATGCACATGAGTTTCGTTTCGAAAAAACAAATATTGGTGCCGCCAGAGCGATTTTTTAAATTTTGGGTTTCAGATATACCCCCACTCCTGTTAGATTTCTCTAATTTTCAGAAAATATTTATATTATTTTATTTAAATGGTATATACGGAATTTTGTTGCGAAAAAACACAACCACATATTGGTGCCACTAGACCGATTTTTAAATTTTAGGTTTCAGTTAAATCCCCCTTCTAATAATTTTGTTTCAGTGGTTTTCAAAAACTATTATTCTTATTTTATTTCAATAATTAATATTGATCAAACACTCAATTTTTAAATTATTAGGAATCCATAGGCAAATATTTCATTCATTAGTTATCTTCTATGCTTTCAAGGATGATCTACTTATCAAGACGTCTAAAATCGTATTATACCAAAAACTTATATCTTATGATTTTGTATTACACTTATACTTGAACAAAGACTTTAACGGTGTTACACAAAACGGTGTTTTCAGGAATAGTTTCTTGGATTATTTTATGTCAATACAAACAGTATGCAGTACTCAGAAATATGGTCTATGCTATGCCTTCCAGCTGCTGAATAATTACAGTGCACAATGAGACTTATCTTCAAGTTATTCACCTGTCATTTGCTCTTGGCATCGTTAAACACACTAAAGAAAGTTAGTTGAAAACAATCAACTCACAGCACCAAAGATTAATTGCAATTGAGTGATTATACTTAATGGTAGAGCATAACGTCTCTCTCGTACTGTTTCTCCTACCACTTCTCTATTGCATCACAACTTTGATTTGCGCTGACGGTGTCAAGATGCAGACACCTAAGTTAAGATGGTGTCTCCCATAAGACTAGCACATGTTCAAAGACGTTTTCTATTAATGGATAAATAGAGGAACAAGGATAACTCCGAGAATCAGATGTGGCTTCGCATTAAACAAAGGTCTGAAGAAATAAACATAACAAAATGCTCGTGCACACGTTCACAACATAAAACTTTTGAGTCCATATATTGTATTAGCCTCGTTTTATTGCCTGGCAAGAAGAGAAAGAAGCAGGTTGAAGAAATAATGTATATAAAACTCCTGCCAGCAAAAACAGTGATAGGGTCTTATAAGTTTAAACAGAGTAGTACATGATAGGTATAGCATAATTCTAACCAATAATCAAAATAGCATGCACTAGGATGTTTATATCAACGTTACTGTTCTGTGTCTGAAATTGCGTTTTTTATAAAAAAAACTATTTAATTAACCTGTATTTTATGTCGTATAACATTTTAAATATAAGCTAATTTACTTTTTAAAGTTTTAAACTTACTTACCAGTTTCTTTCTTTTACAGTGCAAATAAAAAATATATACGTAAGAACCCGAGCTTTTAATCTTTTCAGTGTGCCGCCTGCTACATTGGTCACAAACAGCAGTATATCACACAGCCAGATCAAATGCTTGTCAAAAATTTACAGAATGTCAAGCGGTTGCCTTTTCAAGCTGCTTAATATATAAAAGATAAATTTTCCCATGTTCTCCTTCCTTCAAAGTGCTTACAACTACCATTTTTACATAGTGTCCTAGTGATCAGCATCTATCAACCCTGAGCTCCCCCCCCCCCCACCCGCAGTTTCCTTATTAATTCAAAATTTTTCTCAAAACAACATATAAGTAGCGCCTTGTTGGTCTAGTGGTCAGCGTTCTGGCTCTCTACGGTAACCCCATTGCCTACTTAGAATTTTTTTCAGTTATGAAAGTCTGGAATAGATCCATGTGAGAGCAATTGGGATCCGCCTGATGAAAAATTGGCGTCCTTTAATTCCAGCAAGCCGCATGATGGCAATTTATTTATTTTTATTCATTTAATAACGTACAACATAGTTAATTCATAAATAGAAGAATTGGGCAGACACTTATTTGTGCTTATTTCATAAGTCTCTCTCGCCTTTCTATTAGTGAGCTAATTCAAAGGGATATCGGGCACGGATGAAGGCTTCATAAAAATGTTCATTGTAAAAGATGTCGGCACGGATGACGGCTTCATAAAGATCTTCAAAGAACAGTGAAAGCTTTGTGGAAGACAGTTCAATTAATAATTACTGGAGTCTCTTCTCTTCCTATAGACGCTAAGGTTCGTGTTTATATTTTTCTCTGTTGACTTACTGCATCACAGCTAACTTTTCGTAGGCGACTCATCTCACATTAGTAAACAAAATTTTTGTCAGTACTTAATATAATGTCACCATATTGAGCCACAAAGTTTTTTTTAGTTTATATGCAGTATTTCCCTTAACTTTAGGCATATGGGGAACACTAATTAAAACACAACGGCCACTATTTAAGCTCGTACTTTAAGTGAATGCCAAAGATTTTCCGATAACTAAAGCAATCATTTATCACAATATTCCGGTTGTTAATGTCTGATGAGTGATGAGTGACAATGCGAACTTCTGAGACTAGAGCATAGAAAGCTAAAAGGTAGCCACTAGGCGGCTGATTGCCAATAGTTGTGTTTATTAATGTAACTCAGTAAAAAAAAAGAGAACTCAAGGAACAGAACTAGGATAAGTATGCAAATAAAATTGATGTCAATGTAAAGGATGTATAATAAACTGTAATGTTGTACATTAATAAATTCATTCATCAAAAGAATGAAAATACACACAATCCTGAATTTTAATTACAACATTTGTGATTTAGGTGTTGAAAACCATAATTTAATATTACTAAAGATTTTTACAAAGACTGATATAGTTTACTTCTAATCTCTTCTGAGTTGAAATATTTAGAACACTTTTTATGGTTTCACTTACATATCATTGAAGAATGCATCAAATTTACGAAGTTGTATATGAATCCAGTATTTTTTATATTTGAGGACAAAATGTTTAAACAAAAAGTAAGACTAGTAATGGGCAATCCATTATCACCTTTCCTAGCCAACTTATTCTTGAGCTATTTTGAGATACACATCACTAGACTTTACCTCACATTTTTAAGGTTTGGCACAGATATTTAGATGATATATTTAACATTATAAACAAAAAAATATGAAAGATGTGCTAAAACTTTTAAACCTGCCTGAGCCTACAATTAAGTTCATTGTCAAAAAGGGACCGATAATATGTTGCCATTTTTGGATCAAATATAATAATAAACTTAAATTTAACATCTACAGAAAGGACACGCATACAGACAATTATAACAAAGTCCATGGTTTCAATCCAAGATCACATAAGGAAGTAGCATTCAATAGCATGACATACAGACTAACAAATATATCCTGAACAAAGAAGAATACAAGAATCCACAAACAACAGAAGTCACTAAATCCAATGGGTTCAGCAAACAGATGTTTAATCAAACATTAAAAGATTCCAGAAACAAAAAGAATTAAACAAATCACAATTTTGAGTGATTTATCAGTGGAAAAAACATTTAAAAAGTTAACTTTTCTCCCATCAGCCAATAAGAAATTTCAAAAAATGTTCAAACAGTACAATATCTTAGCACCTCAAAACCAACAGTGTAACAAATTTATGAAAATTAAACATCATCATAGCACCTCAAAATCGATACAGTGTAAAAAGATTATTGACATTAAATAAGGCAGATTCCAGGCCCAAACAGAAAAAATCTGGTATTTATCAGATTAATTGTAAGATTATGAAAAAATCTTTATAGGAAAAACAAAGAGAAATATAGGCATTAGGTTCAAGGAACAGTGAAGAAACATCTATTACAAGCAAATCGATAAATCAGCTGTGGCAGCAAGCACAATTTTTGGAATGAAAACCATGAAATAGAAAAAGGCATCAAGTTATTAAAAACTGTTTAACAACCAAAATAATTCAACATATGAGAAAGGATTTATATAAAAAAAAATTAGCAAAACCTTATGAATTTTGACACCCTAGAAGCAGACAGCTCTTTAACTAAAATTGTTAATTGGAACATTACACAGTGAAGCTAATCGTATATTAAGATCATTGTGTGAATGAGTTGGACTAACACTCTTACACTCTTTTGTTCCACTTACTTGTTTAAATATGTAGAACCGATTTCACAATTTGCAACATTAGCCCCATTGTCAACTGGAGGATAAACCATTATGCTGTGGGGATATGTAATCTGCTCTGGTGGAGGTTTGATGAACTTGAAGATTATGTTTCATCACTGGAAGTGTCGAAGATGATTAAACTATCTTTGTACTTGTAAATGTAGATTTTCTCCCATTTTGCTAATTTTATAGGTCCTTACACTGATTTTAATAATTTTGCTTTTTTCAATATGTCATGGTTTTCTGTCCAGAAATGCAGTGCCACTACTGATTTCTCCAACTGCTTGTATTTTATGTTTCTGAAATGTTCTTTTAAATTTTTTTTTATTTAGTTTATTTATGAATGCTCTTTAATATCTCAGGTCATAAGCATTTCATTCAATTCAGGGCATGAAATAGCCAACAAATTTTGCTCAGAGGCCTCTTTTCTTTTAAATGGTTATAAAAAAGAACTAGTACACAAAAAGTACAGAAATTCAAAAGGTAAAAACTTATTAAAGAAACCACAACACTTTCAACAAAAAAAAAAGATATGATATTTTTTAAAAAATTCACATATCATCCATGGGCTGCAAAAAAATTTCAGAATATTCTTAAAGATTTTAATATCAGGTTAGCACCTGCAAACAGATTTAGAGATTTAGAGTTAAAAACCTCCTGATTAACAATGTTAATGACAGTATACCACAAGAGAAAAAAGCAGGTATTTATAAAATAAGTTGTGCAGAGTGTGAAAAAATCTAAATTGGAAAATCAAGAGAAACATAGGCACACAGTTAAAAGAACATTTCAGAAACATAAAATACAATAGTTGGAGAAATCAGCAGTCGCATTGCATTTCTGGACAGAAAACCATAACATACTGAAAAAAAAACAAAATTATTAAAATCAGTATGAGGACCTACAAAATTAGCACCATGGGAGAAAATCTCTATTTACAAGTACAAAGACAGTTTAATCAACTTTGACACTTCCGGTGATGAAAACATATACTCCAAGTTCATCACATCACCAGACCAGATTACACATCCCCACAGCATAACAGTTTATCTTCAGTCGACAATGGAGCTGATGATGCAAATGAAGGGTTCATGAAACCAGTTCTACATATTTAAACAAGTAAGTGGAGCAAAACAGTGCTAGTTCGATCCTTTCGGATAGCTCTTTATTCAAGTTTATCACAAGACTACCAGAGTCAACCCAGATACTTACCTACCCAACCTCCATGAGTGATCCAACAGTCATTTAACACTGAGGATGTGGACAATTGTTCCACAAAACACGTCCTGAGTAAATGTTGTGTAAGTGAAACCATAAAGAGTGTTCTAAATATTTCGATTCAGAAGAGATTATTAATGCATGTTTCACTGTGTTTGATTCCAAATTGAATTAATATTAGTTTATTTCTGTTGGAATTAACAGCCAGCAAGCTTAATACATGAGAATGTCTGTAAAATGTGCAACAAAAACTCTTTTTAAAACTTGATAAGATATTGTGATTAAAAACGTTTAATTTCACTAAATGTGGTTATGAAATATAATGGTATAAACATAAAGGGGCAAAGGAAAACCATTATCATATTTGCAGCAATGTTAAGAGTCTTGCAAAGTATTTATTATGATCTTAGGTGGACTATTTTCAAAATGAACATTAAACGTCTATTAAGAGAAATAATGCTTGCTAAAGAAATATAGTATATATCAAAAGCAGCCATGAAAAATTAAATCAGGAGAAAAGATTGAATAGAATGACATATGTTTTGAAAAAAAGATGTGAAGACAGTGCTTTAATGAAATGTCTATTAGGTTAGAATGCTCAGAGAACTACAAAAATGATCTAAATATACTTGCAGTTAAAAATTAAATGTTGTAGCTAGTGAGTCAATTAGTATTCTTTATCCTTCACTTACCAACATTTATTGGCAGAATATGTTTTGTGGATCCCTTACACATCCTCAGCTGCTAATTGATTTGTGGCCAATCTGAATTGTATCCTGGACATTTACAGCTGGCTTCTGATGGGAATTTTGTAATTAAACTGTCATTTCTTTATTATCTGGTGAGTTGATTTAATAAACTTATGCTTCACTTACTGTTGAATTATGCAAAACTAGTTTCTCAGGCTTTTGCCTGCATCCTCAGTTGCAAGTTGACTGTTGGATTCGTTATTCATCAAGTTTTCTTCATATTTCTTATTGGAGATCTTTTCCCACAAGTTCAGTTCCAATGGTAGGTATGCTGATTTTTAAAAATTTTGATTTCTTCTCTGTTTCACAATTCCTTTCACCAAAATAGTTGGCTACAGCTGTTTATTTATACCTGATATTCCTGAAATGCTCTTTGAGTCTGACTTGTATATTTCTGTTTGTTTTCCCAATGTATATTTTATTACAATCTAAACATTAATCTGGTAGATGCCTGGCTTCTTTTCTGGTAGAATTGTCAATATAATTGGACAGTAATATTGAAGATGTATTGATATTACTTAATGTACAAGAATCAACAATAAAGTTTACAGTAGAGAAAGAAAATATTATTGTTAACAATTTCAATGAACAATTAAGTTCACAGCAGAGAAAGAAAATAATTCACTTGCTTTTCTGGAATAAAAGAACATCAGCAACAAGATAGAATTTTCAACATTTTTACAAAATCACACATACTGACAACTACATTAAAACCAATGGTTTTAAACCTAGATGTCATCAGCATGCAATTATCAATAGTTTAACATACAGACTGATAAATGCCCCCTTAAAGAAAATAGAATACAATAAATAATATATGCAAGAAATACAAACTTTAGAATTCAATGGCTGTAGTAAAGAACTGGTAGATAAAAAGATACAGAAAAAGCAAGAATAGATCAAGTTACCTCTTACCACTGTCTTTAGAGAAAGGAAAATTGAAGTTCAAAAAATTTACATACCACCCTTAGGCATTTTAAACATTTTCAAAGAATTTAACATCCCCTTGGCCCCACAAAATAAGTACAGATTAAAGGATCTAACAACATCCAATTATATTTACAAAATTTTCCCAGAAAGAAAAGTGGGTATTTGAGATTTATTATTTAGTTGTATTAAACTATACATTTGGGACAACAAATTTGTCAGACTTAAAGAGATTTCAGGATATCAGGTATAAAAACCACTTTTGGAAAATGAACTATGAAATAGAAAAGAAATAAACATTATTTAAATCAGTATACATGCTATTGGAAGTGAGCTTGTGGGAAAAGAAAAATGAAGAAAACTTGATGACTTTTGAAATTCCAACATATGACAGCTCGTATATAAAACCTATTTTAAACCAGTTAAAATCTTGTTCCCATGGGAAAGTTAAAATTCTAAAATGGTTAAAATGGCTAAAATCTTCAACACTCTTTAAGCATTTCATTCTTAAACTGTTAAAATTCAGGGCATGTTTTATGTCCTATCGATCACATTGTCAACTGATGAACTAATGAGTCATGCTTGAGTTGGAGAGGCCAGTGCCTGTAAGGAGCTCTGGTATATAAGTTCTGTATAAGTTCTTCCATAGACCACCAGAGCCCCTTACAGGCACCGGCCTCTCCAACTCCAGCTCATTAGTTCATCGGTTGACAATGTGATCAATAGATCATGAATCAAGTCCTGAATTTTAACAGTTTAAGAATGAAATGCCTAAGAATGTTGAAGATTTTAGCCATGTTAACCATTTTAGAATTTTTACTTTCCCATGGGAAGGAGATTTTAACTGGTTTAAAATAGATTTTATATATGAATACACATGTTTTTACTGTATTGATTCCAATCAAGTTTTATATTAGATGACAGCTTATTTACAAATTTTGTATCTCCACCAGAAGTCTGCTGTAAACGTCCAGGATGTAATTCAGATTGACTGCCAGTAAATTAGCAGCTGAGGATGTTTTGCCAATAAATGTTGCTAAGTGGAGAATAAAGAGTATGTGATCAACTCACCATAGCATTTAATTATATCGTCACTATGGAAGTTCTACAAAGTTACATTTAAATAATATTTGCTGTTGTTCTGCTAGCAATGAAAGGGAGGAGAAAATTGGATAGGACTTCAATCAGGACTGAGTGGTACTGCTTAGTTAATGCCTAATGTTTCTGGGTAAGCAATAAGATGCAACGAATAATAGTGAGCATGACCACATTTAGCAGAAATACATTGATGCAATAAGGATTGTAGATAAGGTTAAAAATTAACACATGTGTTTCTTCACTTTAAAAGTGATTCCAAATTGTCTAATTTTATTATAATAGATAGCAACAATGTGCAACAATTTTTCTTCACAACATTCACATAGTTTAATATGTGAATACTTTTGTTTTTTTTTCTGCTTTAGATATTTACAAATGAAAATATTAAAAGATTCTATGTTTTATTCTGTATGTAAATTTTATTTTTGATCAATATATATTTAGCTTCTTATTTGTTTCTGCATTTAAGAACACAAAAGCAATTTTTAAAAGTAATATGAACTGAAATATTTTTGGACATTGTTAGGGGTAAGGAAGCTACTGTGGCGTACTTGCATTAACCATCCTTTTATTACTTAAGCCCCATAAAAATGAATTCAGCATTTGTTTAAGAATTAATAGTGATCCTGATTAAAAATGATATAAGGAAGAAAATGCACTTCTCTCTGCAAATTTTTGAAAATGTTTTTCTTTACTGCTACCAAGGACAACTCATATAACAATTTGTACATCATTCAATTTATTTTATAATATCACATAAATTAAGCAAAATGCATTAAATGTTGAATATTTAGAATAAAATATCCACAAACAAAACAAAATTGCATGTAGAAATATAAACAATATTGAAGAAAGTTGATCATTTCCTGATGTGCCTTTAAGGTTTAGTTTTGGTATTCACTAATTTACTAGAGACAGGCATATTAATGCTGTGTACGTGAAATATTATTCAACATACCACTCTGCCTTTAGTTCATTTTTAAAACCTAGTTAAATACATGCGCAAATTGAATAATAGTTCCAGTAAAAGTTTAGAAATGCTTTACTTATTGAAGTTTAATGCCTATCTCTGCTTAAAATTAAGAATGGCAATGATTCTGTGCATCCAGACTTGCAACTTATATTTTGTATCAACAAGTGCTGTTACATAAAGGAAATTTTTATAGGCTAGTATACATACTAAAAATCTCCTTTTTAGTTAGTTGTTCACTGTGAAAGGAGAAATCTTATTTATTACTTGAACACATAGCACACTGACTGACTTGACACGTTCATACAAAGAGGCCAGTACAAATCTGGCATTATACTGGAAATAAAGATTAAAAATTGACCAAAGCAATTGTTCTCCAATCATTTTCAGATATCTCATACTAGTTTTGTACACCATTGTACATTTGCATATTGGACACTTTTCATTAAATTACATAAGCTGAAAGTATTTATCATATATGCATAGAAAAAATAATAAATAAAAATAATAAACAAATATCATGTTGAATTTAAGGTTTACTCCATCTCCAAGCATTGAAAAAAGAACATACATAGGCATTTATCAATACATGATGGAAAAGAGTATTATTTCACACTTACAGTATTAATTTCAACTATAACAATTTGTCTGCTAATTTTGTGCTGGCACTGTCCCAAAATCTTCTATTATCTTACCTATTACTTATAAACATGAAGATTTAGGCACTGTACCTATATGTAAACTTTTAGAATCTAGTTTGCCTCCTTATCACAGTTATATATTGGCTTCTGGTTTGACATTTTCAGCATAAAACCAAACTTGTGACTATTAAATAGATTTCGTAGAACTCAATTGTATGTTCACTTAAATAAATTTGACGTTTTACTATTAGGATTGTAATTGCCATCAAGAGCATTTAATGCAGGTTAAATTGTAGACAAGTTATATTTATTCTGTTTTAATTATATGACATAACCTTAAGCTTTACCAATGGATATCAATTTTATACTTGCATCTTTTGACTAAGTTAGTTTGGTAGAGTTTAAAAAAATAGAAGATATATTGAATAAACTGTCTATGTATATGTCACCGTTTTCTGAAATTTCTCTTAAGAGATATAGTATAAATACCATTACATATTTTTTTAAACTTCTTCAAGAGAACTAAACTTAACCGATATATTACAGAATATAATAAAAATTTGCTTCAGCCAAAATTTTTAAGTGTGAAAATAGGACTCAGTATATTTTACAGTTTTCTATAGATCTCTTATACAGGCATATATAGTGACTGAATGATCACTGCTCCCAACTGGGACACCAAGACCTTCAATTAAGGAAATTTTTATTTCTAATGAAATAATATTCTTTCGTTACATGTTACATTAAGTGTCATTTTTTCTGAAAGGAATTATTTGTAGCACCTAATTTGGCTTGTGTAGCACAGTTTGTGTTAACATTGGCATGGCTAAATTGTGTTTGATACCTTATTTAGCTGAAATGAATGAAATGAAAATAATTTATCTACTTTTGCATTATTCTCTGGAAGAGGACAAAGCAAATTTTAATAAAAAGAATTGAACCATGAAATCTTTAAATGTAGGATACTTTTGTACTTGGAAATTTAGAACATCTAATTATTCCAGACAGTGCTGTAAGGACAGGTTCTGTCACCACACCACCACCATTGTTGTTATTTCAGAGCAGTGGTTGGTTATAATAATTCATCTTAAATCTGCAGAAAGATTCTTAGGGGGAAAAAAATTATTACGTAGCAATTTTAATCCTCAAGATCTAGATAAATGCCATAGGCCATGCCTTTTTTTTTTAGACATTAGATACTATTCTTTTGTTTTGTTATCTTCATTTTGTATAGAAATAAATCTAAATCTACAGCATTCAGGAGGTATTTGTAGTAAACTGCTACAGGAGTCCAAAATAAAGTTCAAAGGTTGCCTTAAAATCAGTACATTGATACACTAAAATAGAATTTAGTCATGCAAGTAGACTTACCTTCTTTTACCAAATACTACACTTTTGAATCACAGGAGGACAAAACAATGTAATTAGACTTGCTTGTTTGTTTTTCTTGTTTGCTTTTATCAAAATCAAGTAAGTTGACTTATACATATAAGTGCATATTACCAGGCCTAAAAATTTAATGGTTAATAACTTCCTCTATTTTTTGCATGATTACCCATTGTTACACAGCATGGGTCTACCATAAGTGCATTTAAATAATTTTTGACTGAAAGTGAAGTTATCTGTTTTTTCCTAAATGCTGTAGAAATATCAACCATGTTTTTATTATGGCAAAACTTCATTGAATTTTTAAAAATATTTCTTAAAGGCATCATGAATGTTACTATATACTATAAATTTATTCTTGAAAGATACTTCCAAACAGGAGTATTGGTTGGAGAGGAATATTGCTACAATACATTTTAGTGTGAGAATGAATTCCTGGCAATTGGCCACAATTTCAATAACTCAAAATATTTTTTGCTTTTAAAATTTTTTGGAATTATTACAAAGCTATTATCATGTATATTGATATAAAGTCAACAGTAAGATAAGATACTTTTTAGGAACATTGATCATCCATGCAATGCCAACTAAGTTAACTATTGCTTACTTTTGAAATTAAAAGGTAAAAATGGAATCCTTAATTCTAATGAAACTAAAGCACTTGTAAATTCTGATTACATGCTTCTTTTTTTTTATAAACAACCATTTAAAATAAGTATTCTGTTAGAATATAGCATAAAAAATGTTGCTTTTCTCTTTTTAAAAAGTATAATTGATAATGGAGGAGAATAATAAAAATAAAGGTATGTATGTGTAGCAAAGTATACAGAATTACTTCTTATGGAAAATTGAGTTTCTTAAAAGGAATAAAGAAATATGGATATTTGCAGTTTGCATATAAACAAATTATGCTATATGAAATTAAGAGTGTAGGAAAATCTACTAGTCACTTACCTATATACCTAGCTAAGGTATATAAGTTTTTTTTAAATGAAATTATATTCTGCCATTTACTTTGCACAGATTTATCTTTCTATCAACATATATATTCTGTATGTTCTGAGTTGATTATATCCTCTTAATTACATAAGTAATTTGCTCTTTTTATGCTAATGAACTGTATAGAGAGTATTATAGACAATTATATATAAATAATATAGTATCATAGCATGTTCAATTTTTGTTATTCAAGTAAAAAATAGAAGTATCCAGTAGTATTGAAAACTTGGGATTGGAACTATGCCAATAAAGAATGGCCATGAAAGGGCAAAGTGTTAAATAGGTTTACTTTTACTGGAAGAAAGGAAAATGAAACTGAGCAGGTCATCTCAGGTGGTAATGCTTGGAACTCATAATTCAGGAGATCCCAGGTTCAAATCCTAATGCAGAATAACCAGACTGAGATTTTTCATATTTAATTCAGTCTGTTTAAGAAAGGGAAAATGCTGGGTTAGTATTTTCTGTCAAAGATTTATCTTTCATTTCATCATTCATCTCCATTCCATTTCTCTGTGTGTGTCTATATTCTGCATTTGTGATGTCATCAAGGTGGCCTTGACATAAAATTGACCATTCATTCACTCAATATGCATGTGTACTCTATATACAAACAGTAATTAGCTTGCAAGTCATCTGAAAATATGGGTATCTAATCCTATTTTAAATAGGTGACTGACTCATGCATTGGCATATAAGTCCCAGGAGATGTAAGTCTCAAAATAGAGGACAGTAAAACAGTAAAAGAAGAATAAGGAAAATGAAAACTAATGCACTTTCAGTTCAGTTTTGAAATAAGTGCAATGGGATGCAGCACAAAATGCACAGAATTTCATGTACAGCTGGTCATTTATTTTCAGGTGTTTGCTTGCCTTTCAGTGGCTAAAACTTTTTTAAAAAAACTTTGTTTTTGTTTGAAGTCAAATATAAAGTATATTGAATTCTGGAAGGTACAAGAGTTGAATTTTTTTTCTAATTACATAAAGCATGAAACATAGCGTTCTCATGGCTGATTTCTCAGAGAAAAGATTTCAAAATATGTGCAGCTTGAATTATATTAACCAAAATATTTCTTAAGCACTCTGAGAACTGATTTCTTGATGACAGATTTTCTTGAAAATGGATTTATTCACATACAGAAAGTTAACTCATAAATTTAACATTTTATGAAACAAATATACATTACTCATATTATTTACATATACATTGACTGCAGAGAATCTAAATGGAATGAGGAAGGTCCTTCTGGCAGAAAATGCAGGATAGCCTTTCCATGGCATGGAAAGAAATTCATTTCAGCCAATGTCTTAACTTAGCAAGAATGCTGAATGATTGGGTTTTAGAACTGTGATAATGCTTTGAATTAGATCAATATTTTTCATCTAATGTACAGAGCTAGAATTGAACTGAAGCCTAATATAATCAAGACTGCAGTAGATTAAGTAAATATAGCATATTAAAGCAATTCAAAATAACCTTCATGTGCATATCTTAATGGTATATAATTATATACAAAGGCTTTTCATTTTTTTTTTTTTAGTAATATTGGAATGTGATGATTTTTTTTTTTGATTAATTTATTTACTGATGCTCTTTAACATCTCAGGTCATCAGCATCCCATTCAACTCAGGGCGTGAAACGACTGACAAATTTTGCTCAGAGGCCTCTCTTTTAGGCTTGAGGTTCTTTTTTGTGCCATAAATGTATGACATGGGACCCATGGTGTTACTTCCCTTCCGAAGGAAGCCATACTTAGGATTTTTATGCCCGAAAAAAATCCATCAATCCTGGCCGTGTTCGAACCCGCGATCTTGGTTTAGGATTTAAGTATGGTAAGTATAGTAACCACTACACCACCAACCGACGAATGTGATGATGATTGGAATTCAGCTGATATATGCATTTGCTTTCTAGTTTCTTTTAATAGTATTTCAGATCCATTTTAGCTATTGTGACATCACTGATGGAGGATCCTGATGATGCATGAGATGAAATGATAAACCAGGAATGAAATTTTGGGAAGGAAGTGTTTCAAACCTAAGTTTAGAGCATCCTCCTGGCATGTGACAGTGATGAGGACTGATGGAAATCTGGACTCAGTCAGAGAGGATGGTGTTGGCAAGATTTGAACTGCAGGCCAACTGTTCTGTGCATTAGTGAAATCCCTCACATGTGTTGAGCTGCTTTTTAAGGTATTTAGAGACAACACTAATATGAATCAGAGTCTTTTAAACCTTTTTATGTCTTTTAACTCAATGCTACATCATCTGGTATCTGGAATAATATATTAGAAAAAAAAATTTAAAACAAATGTTGAGAAACTCTTTTCATATACTCCTTTTGCACTGGAAATATGCTATGCCACCTGTATTAATACCACTGCTCTTGTGATGGATAAGGAGCAGACTCTTGATATTGCTCCAATTTTTTTTCTCATATTATGTGAATCCCATAGACAGATAAAGGAACAAATCATCTTTCAGTTAATTAAAAATAGTATTAAAACTGAAGCTAGTATGCTATATTATATATTTATAATTTTAACATATATTTATATATTTTAAGCAATATAATTTGGTCTGGCATTAATAAAATGCAATTTTATAATTATTTATAACCATTCCTGATAAATTTTTAATCTATAAATTTGATTAACGTTTCTATTGGGTTATTCAGTTGCTTTATATATGATGACATTTTAGATGAAAAAGAAAACATAACCTATTAGGATTTCTTTATTTATTTCTTACTTTTTGAGTATGATCCTGACTTCTAAAGATTTTAGAACTATAGATCAGCATATAATACATGACAAACAAATAAAAGAGCAAAGGTTTTTATATATATCTAAGAATAAAACAATGTTAAAATATAAGAGCCATATGTGAAACTATGCTTTGTTCAGTTTAAAATGTGAAAGTTTATAAACTTGTAGTGATTAATGTAGTACAATTTTATACTTGTACCTTTTTCCCTACTAACATTTCACTTTCCTTTTGTTTTTATCATTATGGCTATTTTAGGATACCTATTAAATATTTAATTAAAATAATTTTATATTATTTATTAGCTTCCTCAGAAAACCTAAATACTTGGGATCAATGTAGTGGAACTTTACAAACTTAAAATTGATAATATATCTTTTTGAATGATACTTAATGAATAACTATATTTGTTGCAATTGCTTATTTGATAAACTCTTTTAAAGAATATATGGACAGGCTATATAATGGATTAACATGATTCTTGGAAAAATAACTTTATGTATGTTAATTATTTAAGAAAAATCTATTTCAATTCTACTTAGCATGAATTTATTAATGAGTGAGCATACAAGATATGCAAAACTGCAAATTTGTTGAAAGAATATTTTAAATTCCTAAAGGCAACCAATTTCCCTCCCCCTTGAAAATGCACATTCACTTTCAAAGTTCACCAATTAATCAATAACAAATTACTCAAATGGTAAAGTGTCAGCACAAATTTAACATATCACTTTGTGATGTACATCACATATACTCCAGATGCATAATATTCAGTGACTTTTAAGATTTAATTAAGTTATCAGTTCATTTATTCATTCATTCATTCAACCAATCAATAATTAAATACTTAATTGATTAAACTTTTTCACTCATATTGTTCTCATTTGACTTGACACGTGAATAAGTTCAGATAGAAAAAATGTAGTTTACATTTGCCTATCTTGCAAAATATTAAATTTTATTAACTTTTCTTCAAACAACATGCTAAATGCTCAGTGCTATGAAATGGTATGCATCTGAAGCTAAATAATACTTTTTTTAAAATAAACAAATGCTATCATCCTCGCATTTCTATCGGTTGAAAGATAGATAAAGTTTGGTCTTTTTACTGTATTATACACACAGAAAGTTCAGTACTGAAAATTAACAATTATCTTTCCACTGTAAAATTCATAGTTTAACATCTTTCATAAAATTTTTAAATAACATTTTGTAAAGATGTACAATATTTTGTTTTCTAAATGTTAAATGCTTAACACCAGATATACAAACAAGAAGGAAGAAATAGTTTAGAGAGTATAAAAAAAAATTTGGGATATAAATAAAATACAAAGCCAAATTGAGACTAGGATCATATTTTCAGTTCTATGCATATTCACAAATAAACATACATAAATAATAATTTCTGCATATTCTTCCATTTCCATTGCCTAACATTGTGCAACAAGTGACCTCTGACATTTACTATTTTCAAATAATGACAGTAATTTTATGAAATGTGTACAACTGCAGACATACCATGGTAAAATTTATGTTTGTCTCTTTAAAATGGTTTTTCTACCTTGTAACAAATCAACATATCTTTGAAGAGGGGGGGGTGAGAGGGAGGTACTAGAATAGCTTTGTGTCTGGCTAAATTATATACAAAATAATATAATTATTAATATCAATAAAATTCAAGCTTCTTCTCTCTCTCTTTGTACTTTTTTAACTTAAATACAAGAAAACTTAAGTCACAAAAATTAATTTCACATGCCAATAGCATAAAATATTATGTATTTCTGCAATAGCTCTAGTTAATAAATATCTATTGCAACAGCCTGTGTAAAACTTTTTTTTTTTTCGTTTTTCATTTCTTTATAGATAAAGAAAGAGAAAACGATAAAGCGTTAGAATTATTATGAGAAATAACATCAACAACTTCGTGTGTTCAAGTTGCGTTATCTCCAGAAGACTTCAATGTCTTAAATCATTGAATAATAAAATTTGTTTCTGCATTTCAGAATGTTCCTTTGAAGATATGAGCACTGCCCAAATCTAAATTTTATTTGCAGAAACAGAACAATATAATATATATATATATCTTAAATTCATTGCAATGGAGTGTATGAATAAATGCATATATTTACCTATTTAATAGTTTCCATCTGTTTGCTTTGAATTTGTCTTCTTTGGAGTTCATTCTAATATAAGATAATTAATATGTAACTTTTTCATTCATATTTTAAATAACCACATTTTTCAAATTCGCAGATAGCAATATCGATGCACATATTCTCACATACATGCTTACACAAGCAAACACACACCCACACACACACATGCTCTCATATACACTTCTTCATGCATATCATACATGCACATCGCTAACATCACTTTACAATCATACTTATTTCTATGGAAATTGTCCTTTTAGAGAGTTTCAATAGTACCAACATTATACACAATGTCTCAAAGTATTATTATATTCGTTTTGACATTTTTATGCTCACAACACTTATAATTATTCACCATAATGTTCACGCATTTCTATTTGGTTTAGGTTTTTTTTTTTATTTTAAATTTTTAATGCACTTGAGCACTTGTTTCCTCCAGTTCATTTTACTCACATCCATGCATAAACAAGAGTATTAATTAGTATTGGAATAAGTCACTGAATCAATTATTTTTCTTTACTTCTCTTTTATGCATGCCCCCTGTTGTGTTTCCACTTATTCTACTTATCTAATATAAAGAGTGCTTCTACTTAATAGGCCTAGTGATTTTTGTTTCTGTTAACTTGGGTAAGGTTCAGGGGGCAGACAACTGTGCGTCAGGTTGGTAGGACAATATCTGTGTCTCCAATTCAACCTAATTAAACATGAATAATCTCCAGCAACCGGGCCTTCATTATTTTAAGTATATAAAGTTACTCTATTTGCAATTCAGAATCTAGGGCATTATCTAATATAACGACAATCAGAATGGGAAATTAATTTTGACATGCTAGTTTGGGATCTGGACATTGAAAAGATGACATCACAGACCTTTAAAGTATTTAGATTTAGAAATATCTCTGTACTTTCATAACAAGGGCAATTAATAATGAGATGATGAGAATGATATTATTGATTTGAATAACCATGAATGAATAACACAATATAAATAAAATATATAATTAAACAAACTGTTAGGTCAGCAATTTAGTATCTATATTAAATTTTACATTTAATCTAAAACTATAAAAATTTCCTTAAACAATTTTACCTTGGTGAATGGGCATTTGACAGTTTAAATGTTGCATCAGTAGTTGCCAAACTGTCACACCTTCTGTTAACTTATAGGAACCTTTGATGTACAGGCCTCAATCAATATTGCTCTGCTTGGAAAAATTAGAACAAATAAGGAGTAACAATTTACATTTCTTCTGATTTTAATTTAAGCTTGCAAGAATAGTTAATGTTGCTTATTAAAGCTTTGAGAGGAAATGCTAAGTTAGTGCTTTAATGATGCTAATTGAAATATTGTGGATTCCTGGGGTTCAATTTCAGAGGAAGCCAGGACGGTGATTCATATTTGCAAACATTCAAATAAAACAGAATCCAGATATTTGCAGTTTGTCTTACACTGTTTCTTTAAATAATGAGATCGTTGAAATTCCTTCACACTGATCATATCTATGCAAAATTCAATAAGCATTCTTAGAATATTTCCGTGAACTTTAGGATAACTAGTTTCATAATATTATAAAGTATTTAAAATAAAACAAATGAAGGAACTTAACATGCACTCTCAAGTTCTTCACTTCGCCGACGCTTAGCTTGTCGTTTTCTAAACTCATGAAACTCTTCTTTCATTGCTTGGACACGGGCTTCGATGTTGTCATATTTGGAAGGCCTCTTGGGTCGTGGTGGATAGAAGGATGCTGAATATATTTCAGAATCACTGATTCCCCTGTCCTCTCCTAAACTACCTATCCTCTGTCGGGGAAGGGCAGTTCTTATTCCAGTTGGTGTTGATGGTGTAGGTGTTGCAGCAAAAACAGTATCAAACTCATAATGGTCATCTACACTAGCATCCAGGGGTTTTGAACTACGTAAATGTCCTGGTTCTGAATGGGGTGGCGATGTGTCCTGAAGCCCTGCTGTGAATTCCAGCCAATGGCCAATAAGGGGTGGTGGAGCTGGAGGGTGTGGTGGGGAACTCAACAGATGCTGTAAAGCTGTGGCTGGAGGAGGTGGTGGTGGTGGAGGAGGAGGAGGAGGAGGTGGAGGAGGTGGCCTATAAGGTGGTAGTCGCCATTCTGCACTTGTGCTTCCAGATTGTGAGCTCTGGTTTTGCTGTGATGTATTCTTGCTTCCAAAACCACTTGAACTTGATGGAGAAGTTTCAATGAGAAGACCTTCTTGATGCACAGCATCAGCAAGCTCAGGAGCACTTCGGGCATGGCGAGCATGACGTGGTGGAAGTCTGGCTCTAGGACGAGCTGTGGCAATGGTAGCTGCTGGATGATGAGGAACTACGCCTTCAGTCCAAGGTAGATCTGGATGTGGTGGAGGAATACGAACTCGAGGTGGAGAACTAGTGGCCAAAGGATGAACTGGAAGAAACAAAGGGGAGGTTATAACATGGGGTGGTGCAGCAGGAGTTGGTGGGACAGTTTCTGTTCTTGGACGGTGCTGCTGCTGTTGCTGCTTTTTTTGCCACTGTTGTTGCCAGCGGCTGGATTCCTCGTGTATAGCTCGCAAAGAGGGAAGCTCTTGACTATAACGTTCATGAACAGAACGTAGTTGAAGATAACTGGGAGGAGTGGCAGTATTGAAAGTGCTACCAGTTGGTAATGAACGTTCTATTGAACTAGGCATAGGTACAGAGCTCAGGTCACTGAAATTATAGCTGGGAGACCAGGCAGTGGTCAATAGGGACCCAGGTGTGGCAGGGGAACTGGCCCTAAATCTAGGTGCACCCACTGGAGCACCAGGTGTAACAGGCTTTTGTGGAGGGGGTGCATAAATAGCAGGGACTAGAGGAGCATGATGGTGATACTGTGGAGGGGATAAGCGGCCTCCGAGAGCATCAAGAATAGCAGTGAGACCACCTCTTCCACCACTTCCGATGCCACTTTCACCAGAGCCATCTGATCGCAAGCTCAGCTGACTTGGGTAGCCCACCAGTGGACGTCTCCATGAAGCACGTCGTCGTCCTCGCCTAGGCAGAAAGCCACCATCATCACTGCTACTACTGGTGGTGATACTGTTTGCAGCAGATGAATGGGATGACTCTGCTAGAACAAAACGTCCATCGGCAGTCCTGGAAATGCGACCTAGACTCTTGCCATTTCCTCCAAGGTATTCTGGATGCCAGTGTCCACCCATATCACTGCTACCACTAATGTGCGAACCTTCACCATCTCCACATCCTCGTGATGTCAGCCAGCTTGTCAACCAAGCACGAATCCTCTTTAAAGCATCACCTAGTAGCGTCACACTTGGTATTCTGCTCTGTCTAAGTCTGCAGTCACCAAAAAGAGGAACAGAATGTCATTCTTTAAGAATCTTTAGGTTTAGCAGTATTTTAAGCATTCTTTTGTAAAAAAAAACTAAACACCTTCTCCTTTTAATCTGCACACTATTGTCACACAAACACCCAGAACACAGAAAGGAACTTATAAAACTCATGCAAACATATGCACAAAGAAAAAAGGCATAAGCATAAACTTTGAACCTATATCTAGTTTAGTGTACTAATCACATTTAGTGATATATCCAGTTGATATATGTAAAAAATTAGAGAGTATGTGTTCCAGTGCCAGAAGTTACAAAAATTATAAAAGCACCAGTCATATTTCATAATTCTGAACAAACATTCTGATGACCTAAAATCATGTAATGCATTATTAAGTTGAATTATTATCAGTACAACTTATAATATAAACTTATCCCAGACTTACACTTTTTTCACATAAAATTTACAAAAACTGAGATTTTAAGACATGTAGTTGAAAAATCAATAAAAAATGCATAGAAATAAAGTGCATATTTCTAAATTTAAAAGCAATAAAGGAAAAACCACTCAGAGATCATGACTGGAAGAATTCTGAAAATTAATTGTTCCAAATGCAATTCATAGATTACTGCAGATCTAGTACTGCAAACTACAATTTAAAATCAAATGTCATGCTATGGTGTAGTACATTTAATAAAAATTTTCTTTTTATTTTTTCATTCTTTACAGTGAATGGTGCAAAAAAGCAATGTTAATATTTAACACTTTAAATAGAGTATGACCAAAATTTTGTCATTTATTTGTGTTGGAAAACTTATTTGAAAGATATATTTTGAACTTACAAGAATTATAATAACAATCATATTATCAATTCATTATGGCAGGCAATGAATATGAATATTTTAAATAAAAACTTCATTCTGACATTTTTTAAATTTGTTATTGTCTTTCAATCATGATCTACAACTACATTAAAAGAAAAAGAAAGAAAAGAAATACAGTGACTTTTAATCAACATGCTTATACCAAGTGCTGGTTTGGTAGAGTGTAGTAATTATTTCAGTGAACGTGCTGCTAGACTTTAACAGTTGCTTCTAAACTCTTCACCTTTTTTCCTCCTGAATGACCAGCGCAATGGGAAAGACAAAGAAAAGAGACATACGATATCAAGATGAACTCAAGAATATTTTATACCTAAAACTGATAAAAATTTTTTCTGCTTTCTACTGTAGCTAACTTCAAAATGTTGAAGATATTCATTATGCATCTTTAGCTAAAAATTATAAAGAGCTTCCGGACATTCCCACACTTAAGACTCTGAATGCTTATTTATTTCTTTTGCAATGCAACCCTGCTCAAACATCTAATAATTCAACATGCTAAAAAAATACCAAAATTTTAAAGATATAGCATAAGAAGAATCAGATGTTACTCTCTAATTTTACAGAGAAAATAAAGTGTTAATAAAGATTTAAATAATTTAAATTAGAGAAAGATATTGCTTCCATAATAAATTAAGTATTAATTAAGATATAAATAAATTGAATAATAAATATTTGAATTTTTGTGAAATAATTGTTACTGTATATAATTAAATATTTTGGTAAATAGAACTTAAGCTAAGAATTTACAAACTTAATAACATTTGATCAAAGTATGGGAACAGTCTGAATTAAGGATTGAAATAGTTTTCTAGATTTTGTTTACTTTCTTTAACTTTTTTAATACTTTAGTGCATTTAAATGTTAAAAAAGCTATATTTACCACATGAAATAACAGCAACAAATAGATTTAACTACACAGAATGACCTATTAAGAAAATTAATGCTTGAAATGATAGGGCTGTATAAAACAGTCATAATACCTAAACATTAAGACTGTAACAGTGATAGTTCATTAGAATGGATAATTGTTATGAAAAAAAGAAAAATTATGAATAAAAAGGACAATCTTAATCAAACTGGTCTGTTTCATCCTGTTGTCATGTTAACTCATACAACATTCATAAGCTAAAATTTAAAATTTACAAACTGTGCAAAACTAATAAAAAAGTAATCTGAATTTGTGAATTTTTTGTTGTACAAAATAGTAATTAATTAAACCATTAATTACAGATTTTACTATATGTGTGTTTGTGTATGTATTGTATTTTGTATCAAACTGGTATAAAACTCAATCACTGCTTTAAAAATTACAGAATTTTACATTCCAGTAAAGTGAACTAGAAGGAATAGTTCATTAAAAAGATAAAACAATGTAGGTATTTACAGAGTAAAGAGATAGAAAAATGCAGTTACAACCCTTTACATAAGAACAAACACAGCAAAAGATAAATTAACAAAGGAAAATAAAACTTTGCTGTCACTTGCATAGAATGTACATGAGGAAAGAAAATAATGTGGTATAAAACCATAGGAATGATGAGAACAACATTTCAAACATATGATGTTCTTGCCAGGTCACTCCATAAAAACCAGAAGCCCCAGAAGTAAGGAAAATAAACAACAAGGGATGGCATATGAAATGGATTCTTAATGAAAAAGTCTAATATTTATGCACATACAAAGCTCATAGCAACCATAATACAAATTATTATTTTTAAAATTTATATTAATTTTCAAATATTTCAATTTACCATCCTCATGTTCTTTTGCTTTCCTTAAAGTAGCCCTCCTCCGTAGCGGAAAACAAACTTTGCATTCTCTTGTTAAGTTATTCTAATGCATATAAGCCAAACATCAGACTCTCTCTCTTCAAGCACATAGCCATAAATACGACTTTCATATTACTTGTATTACATTTGTCCAGTTTTTGTTTTATATTAGGTCATAATTTTTTGAATATAAATGACCATAACAATGGATGAACCTATTAGCCACAAATTATAAACTCAATAGAAGTTAGAAACAGTGAAATAGATTGTTTATACACATAAAGAAGTCAGTATTAGGTAACACCATACTTCATTAAATGATGAACATGTTTCAAAAGCTTTCACTCTCATTGTTCCCAGCTGAAGATGAGAGCAAAAGCTCTTGAAACATGTTCTGACAAATTAATGAATTAATGAAATATAGTGTCTCCTAAAGACTTCTTTATGTGTATATCAGTCACAAACTAAAAACTAAAACATTAACAAAAAAAGCTTTTAACTGTGCATGTTTCTTCATACATGTGGTTTTAAGTATGTATGTTTCTTCAAACAAAAGATTAAATTAAAAATTTGAATTTTTAATTTAGGATGACTTTTTGCATTTTTAAACAATGAGGATGACTTTTTAATTTAGGATGACTGCATGGACAATGAAAAATTTAAAATTAATTGGGGAAACTATGTACAAGTTACATTTTGCTTTCTCAAATTGCCGGTATTTTGATTATGTTGACCTGCCTGTGTCGCTACTTTCTGATTTTTGCTTATGAATAGTAAGTAATTAGAGAAATATGCTTCCCATTCTTTATTATTCTGTTTCTTTACTTCTGTTATACTTTAAAAATTACAATTTTTCTCCACAATGCCAAAACAATATTTTTTCACCTCAAAGGCAGAAGTAATGTATAAGCTGTTGAAAAATGGTTTGAGAGTGGACATATCATGTATTGAATGTTGTATTACCTTTATATGCTTTAAGTTTTTTTTTCTTTCTTTTTGGAATGCAATTTTGAAGTTATATAAAATTTATTAAAATCACACAAACAAGCACTTTTGTATCTTTGAGAAACAAAGTGGGTAAAAGAAATATTGATTATGAAATTTGGTCTGTTGGCTGGTGAAAGATAATTAATGTCTTGGCCTGAAGGCTTATAAACTATTATAGATTGTCTTTTTTAGTTCTTTTAAGTAAACAATAAGTTCAGTTTATATCTTAAGTTAATGTTAACCTAAACCAATTTTTTTTAAATCTTATTCATATTAAAGTATAAAACTTAATACAAAATATCTTAAAGAATATGGGACATTTCTGAATTTTTTTTAACACATTCAGGATAAAATGATGCAGAATTTAAATTTGTATTACCAACGAGTTAAAGGAACGTATTTTACAACTATGTGCCAGAACAGGAATAAGCAGTTACTTTTATGAACATATAATGCAGATAGGGAGTGGTTTTAAAATGCTGTCTGAATATTTTATCCAATAGATTGAATGTTGCTTAACTTGGGAGCAAACATGCTTTTGAGCTAATTTTAGGATAACTATATGGAGAGCTCAAATTAAAACTTCAGCCATTCACAGTTAAATGTTCATGTAAATTTTAGTCAGAATAATTTCAGAAATAAAATAAAAGCAAAAGAAAAACATTTTGAATATTTTTTTTTACTATCTTTCAAATCAAAAGTCAATAGATTGATTTCAGTTTCATTAATGTAATCGAAATGTTGGAGTCAGCAATATTTAGATGAAAAATGCATTTAGCAATCAACCAATAAGAGCATGTTTTGCTTTTAATTCAGATGTCTTGTTTAATATTTGTGTAACCAACTCCTCCCCATCTCCAGATGTTCGAAGCTTCGATCATGAAGTGTTAAGTCCACGTGGTAATCTCTTAACGCCAGAGCTAAATTATTTATATTTGAAAGGGAACAAATGTAAAGGTGTATTATTAAAAATTAGATTTAAATTTGATAGACTTTAACAATGCATTTTATTGAAAAGAAATGGAATATGATGCAAAATAGATATTATGATAGATGCAAGTGCATCAAGTGCTTTCATGAATTTATAAGTTGTATAATTATTAAAAGTATTCAAAATAAATTACTGGAATATATTTGTCAGAAACCATGGATTTAAAATTCAGTTTTATTTCTAAAAACTTCTGGAAAGTGTGGTATAGTAATTTAGAATCATTGGGCTTTTGGTTATTCAGCATGTCTTAACACTTCAAGAATACTATTTAACAAGAACACAAATTTTGATTGTATTTCCTGTAAGGAAAAAAAATTCTATGGAAATAAATCTTGGAACTTTAGTTTACCTAATCCATTTGGTTTGATTAAGGAGCTCCTACCTCAACAGGGGATCTGCAAAGTAGAGCTTATTTAACACTCAAGTAAATACTAGACTTACATAGTTTTGAAATATTCCTTACTTAAAACAAACTACATTCTTATTCAGAGCTGCACAGGAACAAAATATATATTCTGTCTTAATTCTGCACTATCATGCACATGCATACTTTATAAGAATAGGTAAATATTTTGTCAGTGCCATATATTACTTTAAAGTTCAACAGTTCTAAATTTAGTGATGAGTTACCTATGAAACATAAGTAACAAAGAATTTATAATTTATTTTCAATGAAGACATATTCGGAACATCATGGTGATAAAAGTTGCTGTTAATAAAATTAGGACTGTCCAACTGTGACTGTAAAAAAAGCATTCCTTAAATGCTGTTCATTACTGTTACAGGTAATATGGAGAAAATTTCTACACATTGCAATGCTAAAAGTACATGCACAATATCATTTTCATAAATAATTATAATAATTGTAACTCACTAGCATACCTTGAATTGAATTTGGTGATATTCTTTTTTATTTAAGTGTTTAACATCCCACCAACTGCCATGCTTTTCAAGATGATGGATAGAACAAATGGAATGAATGAAATTATAATGCAGATGATTCCAGAGGCTTTAGCATATCCAGAAACCTGGTATTGACTTTGTGCAAATATCTGAGCCATGGCAGTGGACCCTGATAGCTCATTGATTGTTTCAGACTCATTGAAAAAAAAATATAATAGCCTATAAGTTATGCTTTATTGTATGAGTAAACGTTTAAGAAATGAGCAAAGCAAGATTTATGAACAAATGTATAACATTATAAATGAGTTTCTTATACTACCTTTTTTATATCACAATTTATAAAGGAAAATAGGATGTCAATTTTATAATAAATTACTCTCAAATCAGTACCTTACTTTTATTAAACTTATGTAATCACTATATCAATGGAGATTATTTAATTAATTTGTCTATTATTATTATTATTATTATTATTATTATTATTATTATTATTATTATTTTGTTGTTGTTGTTGTTGTTAGATGAATTTACTGAAAGCTGAAAAGGTTAAATTGTCACTAATGCCAAGAAAAGCTTATGACCCTTATCAAAAGAAATACTACATTTCATTGATTAGATGAACAGTAAAAATATTATTAATATTAATAATATTTTAGCAACTGTAGTGCTGGCATATATTTCAGAACAATTTAGTATTATCAAATTCCATTAATTCATTTGGAGCTTATTAATTCTTTTATTCATTCTGTAATTATGTATTCTATAATGAAGATGAATGATTGATTGATCCTATATTCAATAATATATAAATTATTTTTTTAATATTATTAAAACATAATATTGAATTGAAGATGGTATTTTAGCAATGAAAACAATTTAATTATGAAATTATTACTGTGGTAATTGTACATAACTAATATCATTATGTTGCATTTTATTAATTCTTTTGACTAACAATGAATTTTCTTATAATTCTGATATACAATATATATATATATATATATATATATATATATATATATATTTTATAACAAGAGCTACCTGCAGATAACTTCAATATGTGCAACAAATTTTATTGAATTTTTTTCCAATAAGTTATAGTGAATTAGAAAATGAAAAATGGAGAGGGGGAAGAGAATAAAATTATTAAGAAAAATGAAAGATGGCATCAGTATAAACTTGATGATCATTGCTGTTTTCTGAAACTCTTTTAAATAAAATAATATAATTCTGCTGGCAGTGGTGGTGAGACATTGGTTTAATTAGGGGTCTTATATAATAGAATATACAATTTGTTTGCCCCTGGCTAACTTATTTGAGAAGCAAGAAACAAATAATCAGGAATATTCAAATTTAATCTGTGCAAAAATACACAAATGAAACTGCACTACAATGTTCAACAATGTTCAGTGAAACAAATACTACAATTGTTTAAATTAACATTTTCAAGTGAAATGCAAGCACTAAAGGAATTTCTGGTTTTGTTTGGATTATTGTTCCTTGCTTTGTGTGCATGTGCGTGCGTGTAGTTTTTTTAATTTTAAGTATTACCAATGATATCATAAATGGAATAAGATAAATTATTGTTGGCAAATGAGCCAGAATACATTTAAAGTTTTCTGTCAAATTTCAGATAAAATCAACCCATAGAAAAAATTCCTGACATAATGTTTAAAAACCAAAAGTACTAGCTTCTACTATTACTAGCAGGTAGCATTAATTCTTGCTCTTACACATTCTAAGCTAATGCATAGAGTTATAATATGCTTCTGCAAAATGTTTTATGGTCATTTTTCTTTACTATGAGGCTTAAGAAAGTTTTCTTTAATGTTGCATTTGTTGCATTTCTAGCATTGATTCACAATATCTAGTAAAATTCTATAGATTAACATAAGTATCACTTTTGTAAACTGAGGGACCAAAATAGAATGGCACAACTCTCTGTGGTTCTCCTACTTCATTATATTTCACTGAATGGTTCCAGTCCCTTTATTTAGTGAAAAATCATACCTTTAATTTCATCTAGATATAGGAATGCACATAATATGCATGATACTCTGATTCACAGCAGAGTTTGGAATGCTGAAAATATGTAATCATTCATGAATTTGTACACAAATGTATGAAAAGAAATGCAAATGCAAAGATTGTTGGACAGCCCTAAATATATAGGGTTTAAAAAAAATATTATTGGAGCATCTTTCAATAAACATGGCTAAAGTGTAGTTTGAGGCTGCATCCTGAAAATTAGAAACTATGTATATTGTAATCAAATCCAAACATTTAGTTAGTAACACATGAAAACCCAACATTAAGTCAAAGCCAAAAGCACAAAAAATTGCATACTAGGTGGATAAATAAACTGTTTGCAGAGTAATTGAAGGTATCATTAAGTTATAGTTATAAGAAGCACTATGCTGATTTAGTTTGCTTGGCATTTCCACCTTTTGTGCCTTTTATAGAACATTCTATTATAATGGCAAAGCTCCCCCATTCCATCTCAAAATTAGAGAGCAGGAAATGAGTAAAAATATTTTAAAAGTTCTCTTGAAACAATATATCTCTTACTGTTTCTCATCAGATTTGTCCTGCATCAGTTTTGGATTGCATTTGGTTAAACTAAGTGGGCTCGAGCTTGAAGTCCCAATTTGTTTCAACATTCCTATACAGGAAAGATAAACTACATTCAGTCCATGGAAAAAGTCCTTTTTTAGGAATACCTACCAAATGCTGCACTATAATTTACACATATATCATATAAAACATAAGAATACTCTTAAATCTTTCTTCATATTTTGAAGTCCCAAACATTATTAATAGTTTTGCTTACTATTCATTCAAAAATGTTGAAAAACTTTTTGTTCAAAATCATAAAATCATAAAAATTGTAAATCAAGGAAAACCTTCTAGTATATCATATTTTATTGGAGAGGCTGTAGTATCTTTACTTTATGGAAATAATAAGATGTTTGAAAATGCTAATGAAATAAGTAATTGTCTTGTTATATGACAAATTATTGTTATGAAATCACTCAAATTTCACTAATTTTGTTCCATTTACTTGGACATGTTTCAAAGGCATTTGCTTCCGTCTTCAGCTTGGTCCCACTTCCACTCAGTGAAGATGGAGGCAATCGCCTTTGAAACATGTCCAAGTAAGTGGAACAAAATTAGTGAAATTTGAGTGATATCGTAACAATAATTTGACATATTATAATATATTTCACTGTGAAAATTCCTGATACAAAAAAACTACTTATTGTCTTGTTGTCTGCTATGTATGTCTATTTTTTGAAAGGCAATAGTCATTACCTACATTATTTTTGTTTTCATTTATATTTCATTCCACCTACAAAAGAGGATATTTTATGTAAATAATTTGAAGAAATGTTACCCAAGGAAGCCCAACTTGTGCTTTCAGTCTGTGCTGCACAAGTATGTGAATGATAAATAAAACAATAATATACATAGTAATGTAAAACCATTCTAAACTTAGGTATTCATTTTTACACTAAACTCCACTTACTTACACAAAAATAAGACGCGTCTTGGGAGAATCTTACTTTTGTGTAAGTAAGTGGAGTTTAGTGTAAAAATGAATACCTAAATTTAGGATATATTACTGCTCTGTTGTCAACAGCGTCATAAGTGCAATATTTAAAACCATTCATTAATTAGGAAATGTATAAGAATTCTTTATGAATAGTGTGATATTTCCCTTTTTTTTTCCTGCTTACTTTTTCTCTTCATTGTGTTTTATATATTTTACACACCTGTGAACATTTCATGACCTGGCAGTTTTACAGCATTTAAAAAAAAAAGTGTTGTTATTTTTGTATGAAAAAATATTCAATGCTAAATTGATAAATAAAAATTTTAAAAATCCTTTCTTCAAAAGTTTTTATTTCTTGACATTCCCCTTTTCTTCCCTATACCCTTCACGTTAATGTTCATTTATACCTGATGCTGGATATATATCTATTTTAAATTTGTCTGTAAAATATATTATAAAACAGCATTTTTATTGGACAGATCAAATATTTCTATTAACAAGTTAATTACTAATTACATCAAGTATATAAGGATACACAACATTTGTTCAAAAGTTGTTTACGTAGACTGTAAGGAACTATTGTAATGAGTAATAACAAAATGTTTTAATATTTTGAAATTAATATTAATATATATTGGACAACATTTTATCTAATTTAAGAATTTACTGTACATGCTCACTTTAAAAAGCATGAATTTTTTGTGGAGCTGGAAGTGACTAATTTTGAGCTTTGAATACTTGTACTTGTATTATGACATATTTAACATATTATTATAATAGAAAAACTTATAACATCTGTATCTTGAACAGTTGTTTTACTTACTATAGGGTCATTAAAATATATGGTTGCCACATATATGGCATATGTGTCTTGGCAGAATATCAGTGCATTGGCTACTACTCCCATTACATGCTCTTCTCTATTATCCTTGATATGGAAGTCATCTTAGACACAAACTAAAGAACGCATGACTTACGCTGCATGAGACAGTGATGCATGTACAAAAATAGTCATAATAAGAGCTGTTCTGATGGTTACATGTGTGTTTTTAAATGGAGGAATGTTGAACTTTGAAAGAACAAAATTTTCTTTGTAAAAGTTACATCAAAAACAGGTCTGCTCATTGTGCCTAAGGAGAGTTTATTTAACATTTTTCCCAGTATCCTCAAGAAGTTCTGTACAAAGGCTGATTAACAAATGTGAAACCACAGGTACAAGGTTGGACAAAACATGGTCCTGCAGACGAACACTTTGAATGGACGAAAAAATTGTATGAAATCAGAGCTAGAGCATTTGCCAGGAAAAAATCAATACTTGTACATCAGACAAACATTTCTTCATCCTCTGCAAGAAATGCAACGAAGTTACTGAAGTTAAAGCTAAAACTATACAGGTACCCATGTGTTCATGCTTTGTGAGAAGGTGATCCATTTCAAAGAGTGAATTATTGCATTTGGTTTCTGAAAGCACGTGAAATAAGCAGGATTTTAGTTGATTTTTTAGATGAGTGAGTGACAACATATTCTCATGATATAGAGCTTGTATATGAGCAACAGACACTTTCACATCTACTTTAAGGTAAGGCTCATAATCCATTTCTGCTTCAGATGTTGTAGGGAGCATTTTATTGGCTAATACTCAAGCTGTCACCTGGGAGCTAGACGTGAATGCTACAAATACCATATGTATTAATGGTTCTGTATAAGTGAAAATGAGATTGGTTTTAATGGCAGGCTTTAAATCTATCTAAATTTTTATATCCTGGTAAAGGTATTTATTTTGAATATAAATAGAAATATACCTTTTCTAAGATATAATTTATTAGATATTCTAATATTTTCAGTGGAGTAGAATCAACTCTTTTAACATGAAAGTTGAAATTTCATGCACACCTGCAGATTTTTCATTATTACCTTTCAGGATGATAGTGAGGGCTAGCCTAAATTTATATCTAGAGAAGGGGGGGGTTGGAAATTCATGATCAAAATTTTCTGTCTTTTAAATTTTTAGCTCATTATGTTGGCTTAGCTTCTGGCTTTTCATATTTGTTGCAGATTCTGTATTTAGAATATTTTTGCTTACAAATAATACAAATAAAAGGTTAATGCTGGAAAATCAGTATATCTTATAGCAATAATACATTGTTTTGCTATAAATATATTATACATTTTTCCAATCTCTTAATCCCCTTTCACGTTGTTGAGATCTTATACCATTTTAAAAGCATCATTGAAAAAATTAGAAATAATTATTTATTTTTATGCATGTTCATAGCTTCATTAAAGAATCACATTATTTGTTTCTTTATAACAAACTGGTGTCAGAATAAACATTTTATTTCAAGTACAATAATTGCTTAATCAAGTGAGAACCTTTGTTAGCTGGAATGAAATGGAGTTAAATTAAATGTACATCATTCCAAAAGCAATGAGCGACCATTTTTTTAGGCGAATATGCAATAGTAGAAAAATGAGTGTTTTCTGGTAGGTGTCACTATCTTTTGTTTTATTCTTGAGTGGTTTACAATATCAATTGCTTCAAATGAGATGGTCATTTAAATTAATTATTAAACAACATTTAATTTTGTCAGTAGCTGTTGTTGAATTTTTTATCAAAGAGGAAATTTCTGCATTAGAAAATGTGTGTAAGGTGCTGGGAATGTTAGAAGATAGGTGAACCATGTTTAAAATGAAGCATAAGTACCCAAGATCAGTCTTGTAAGGATAATCCCTTAAAAGCCTGAACTGAATGAATAAGGACAGAGCTGATGGGGTCATTTACACAGTTTGATTGTGGGCAAAATAGCAACAATGCTTGGAATTGGGAATGATGCAGTTCATGTGATGAATCAAGGTTTAGAATGAGTATTTACTGAAGGCCACAAAGTTCAGTATAAAACTCTCTCTTCAGAACTGTTTCAGTAATATTGAAAAGAAAGAAGCAAATTTTAGCTCAGTATTGTTAAAGGAAACAATAGCTATCTAGTAATATCATAAATGCTGTTACAATCTTTTGAGGCATATTGTACATCCAGCTGTGAAGATAATTTGCCACACTTGTAACAAAGCAACGTGATTGGCATTGCAAGTTGAGCTGCATGAAAAGGGTGCATTTTATAAAGCTATTATAATTAAGTGGTGTGATTATGAAAACTGGTGTAAGTTATAGTATTTTGTATGGTGAGAAAATCAGCATCTGAGATTTTCGCAACCCTTAAGAAGTTGAAAATCAGTAGGATGTTTGTCTACTGGACTATTACTGAGACTGGGACCATTGATGACCACCCAAATCAGGGTCACCCATATACCATAAGGACAAAGAAGCTGGTGGATGCAGTAGCAGCTCATATTTGGCAAAATCCTGTTGGAAAACAGTCCTTGATGGCTCATGGGCTTGGCATTTCAAAAATGATAATAGCCCTTTTTTCTGCATAGTGATCTAGAGTTGAGAGCTTACTAGTGGTGTATAGATCATCTCCTCATTCCACAGTTTAAGCTCCAGATAAAATTCTTCAGCTTTATGCAATCAATGCAAATTCTTTTTACTGATAAAAAATATTCAAAACTGAAGAACTTCATTTCTATGAAAAAGGAATGAAAACTTCTGCCAAGGCATATTGAGATACTGAATTGGAGCCAGTTGTTAAGCCTTTGAGTGACATCTTGTTTAATAATGAACACTGGAGCTTTCAGGATTCAACACCAGTCCACAAAGCAAATGACACATAAGAATGGATTCAGTCAAATGTATTGGACTTAATTTTACCAGTTGATTGATCTTCCAGCAGTCTTGCTTTCAATCCATTGGATAATAAATTATGGACAATACTTGAAGAAATGGCCTGCAAAGTCAGACATCCCAATATTGCAAGTTTGCAATGCTCCCTGAAGAAGAGAGTGGTGGATCCTACATTAAAAACCATGCAATGTAGTTTCACCATTTCAAGCTTGAAACAAAATGGCAGAGCATAGAAGAGCACCATTTGAATTCTTCAGAAAGAAAGAAATTTTAATCAATTTTCTGGAACCTGGGCAAACCATAAATACTGCCAATTATGTTCAGACACTACAAGTTTCACTTTGCATTGTACAATAAATGTCTAGGAACAACTTTGCTGGGAATTACAGCTCTGACTGCCACTAGACAGTTGTCTTGAAACAGGTAATAAAATCATGAAAGATCCAGTGGAACTGATCTTATTTTGCATATTTTCTATGCATCATGACTTTACATACAAATTAATGCCTTGTTTATGTGTGTTCTATATAAAGCTCAAGCAAAAGACATTTGCTTGCCACTACTCAGCCTGGATTTCATTAAAGAAAGCTTCGTGTGATCATGTTGAAACCTATCTTGAAATTTCTAGGACAAAACTGACAGTCTATAAGAAGAAAAAATGCAAAAAAATAGCTACCAGTTTCAATTGCAAAGTCCTGACATTAAGCTGTGAATCAATTATATAAATGATAAGTATTAACTTGTATGGATAACCATAGATAGTCCTAATAAAGGTTGAGTAGGGTGTGAGCATCATATCAAACAGAGTACAGGCATGACTCATATTCACTGACAGATATTATTAGATAAAGGTAAAACAATAGTTTAATAGCCATTCCTTTTCTCTTAAGACAACTGTGCTTTGCATTTGGATTCCTGAGTTGTGTACAATTATGCAACATACATTAAAGATATTCCTTCATGTAAGATTATTGAACAAATCCAGATTGCTTCCAGTACTATGGGAATATTATAACTACTTCACAATATTTTCTTCCAACTATGGAAAGCCTTTTATCACCAATTAATACAAATTACATCTTGTGAAAATATTCAGGACTAGGCCTTCCATAAAATTAATATGCATAAAATGCAGTCTATTGTTTAAATTTTAAGTTCCATAATTCCAGGGTATGGAAAAATATACCTGATTTGCAGTGGTAGTGAATACCCAAGTAGACTCTCAAAACTATGGTAGCAATAAAATATAAGCTACAAAAGTCTAAAGAGTAATGCAAAGAGCATTGTGACAAAACTAAAATCATTTTCAATTATGTAAGACATCAATGAAATATAAGACTAAAGGATCTAACAAAGCTTTCCTGTGGTAATCTAAAATTGCCCTCATATTGGACAAAAAAAATTATTTATTATAAATTTTTCAAATATATAAATTAGTTAATAAATAAAATATATACATATACAACCACACTGTAGCATGGAAAGTAGGAGTATGTGCCAATTTAGACATTCTTAAGAGATTAAGCATTACTTATTTTCCAAACTGAAGTGGAGTGTTCAGTTGCCACATTATTTTATATTTTTAGGAACCAGGTTCCAATTCTGCAATTTTGTATTTAAAATAAACAGCTAAATTTTTATGCATGGCTTCCATTTATTACATAATTCGTAACTAAAATTTCAAGTTAGGTGTCAAATGACTACATTTATACCTTTCTTATCAATTGACAAATGTCACATTACTTTTGATACAAATGGAATATAAGTTCATTTACTGTATCATGTTTACTTCATTTGCCATACCAAGAACCTATTAGAACAGTTTGAAAAGTACTTGTCTTAAAAAAAGAAAGAATAAGTTGTTAACTTGAACATTATATTTATTTTTCAATATAATATCCCCTTAAGGCCAATATATTTATTCCAGCAATGTTCGAATAACATTGTCCTATCTATAAAATGGTTTTTCAGAAAGTTTCTACAGCTACAATCATCATTTGAATTGATGAAAAATGCTGATTATTGAGAAAGAGTTTGAGCTATGGGAACAGATGAATGTCAGAAGGAGCCAAATATGGGCAATTGGATGGATGCTTCAACAATTTATATTTAAAATTTTTCAATTCTTCTATTACTAAATCCCTTTTGTGAGCAGGTATGCTGTCTTGATTTTTTTTTCTTTTTTCTTTTGCAAACCATATCTTTCTCACACTTCTTTTTTTTCATCTTGATGACGAATAGTAGTCTCTGGTTATGTGAATGAATTAATGCCTTATTTCTGCACAATTCTCTAACAATAACTTTACTAATGATACAACCATTCTTGGAGTGTTTGTTATTTTAGGATCTATACATTTAACACCCTGGTTGTATATGTAATAGATCCTACTTTCCACTATCTATCCCTTTTCCCTATTATCTCATAACTATCCTCTTATGCTGATGACCTCAGATGTTAAAGAGCATCCGTAAATTAAAAAAAAAAATAAAAAATAAAAAACTATCTACTTCCTTTACTTTACTTTACTTTCCTTTACTTCTAATCCATACTTCTTCAATTTTACAATATAAACCTTTATCTATTTTCAACAAAGAGAGCACTTCCTTTTCCTCCTTTAATCCAATTAATCCTATTGTTCCTGCTCTACCTCACACAAAATCCTCCTCTCCCCATCTGTTGTGATCGTCTCCGAATTGACTCTGCTCTTCTCTTACTCTAACATTAATATCTTGTAGAATCACAAAAAATCATCCTATCAGTGCTCCAGTTATAGTTTTTCCCTTGTGAAAAAACCGGTAAGGTTTCCTTGAGCATCCCCCTCCTCCAAAAAAAAAAAAAACCAACAACAACAGCTGGTCTTTTCTGCAGATGGAACTGACTTTGTCCTCTTAAGTGTTGAAAACTGGTTTCTACCAACAGTTTTGATTTTGGCATGTGATGGTGAATCCATATCTCATCCACAGTTCAGTTCTTTTGCTGTAAAAATGCTCCAAACACTATTTTGATATTTTCATATAAATGCATTTTAGCAAACATGGTATTCATCTTGTACAAAGCATTTTCATATGCAATTTTTCACATAAAATATTGTAAAATATAATCTATTTTTTGAAATGCACATTGCCTCTGCAATTTCACACACTTTAACTCGCCATCATCAATACCACAGCATGTATTTGTTTGATTAATTCTATTGTTGTACATTTTGGACATCCTTCAAGTGGGTCTTCTTCAAGGTAGGTAGATGTTTAAATTTAGCAGTTCATTTTTTAATCATTGAAAATGAAGGAGAAGAGTTTCCATAAACTTTTATAAATCCAGTATGAGTTTCATTTGTTGTTAAACCAACTTTATAAAGAACTTTATCACTGCAAAATACTCAATTTTTTCCATTTTATAGAATACTGACAATACATCTGCCTTAAAAAGCTGTATTAAATAAACTATTTTAAACAAAGGCTTTACGTTTCAAAATACTGCATAAAGCTGAAGTACCAACGTAATAAATGATTATCTTGCCAAATGCATGGTCACCTATGGTCAAGACTGAGAACTATTCAGGCAACTCTTATAAATCAGTCAGCTATTAAAATAATTTATTTTTTACAGACTATTCAGACAACTCTTATAAATCAGTCAGCTATTAAAATAATTTATTTTTTACAGACCACACTATTTAATTATTATCATTTGTCACTATATTACTTTAATTTAAATAAAAGTATATTTGTAGAAACTTTAGAAGGTCACAAAAATCTAAATGTAGGGTTTCTAATCATGCCACCTTAAACTGCATTATGGGGTATTTCTTAAATTTGAATAGAACATAAAGGTGGATAGCAGTATATTATTAGAGGAGGCCATTGTTATAATTTTAAAAGAAAGAGCTTTGGTGCATTGAGCCTCTTCTATTCTAATTATAGCTCTGGACTGGGATTTATTTTCTTCCTTCTCTTTAGCTTACCTTACAATCCATGAAAAATACAATTCTATATGGGAAAAATTGCAATATTTTTAATGAACTCTTTGTTCAATTCACAGCACCTACTTCTATGTATTCATACACATTATTTTCAAAATATGATGGTTATTATAAAACAATAAAAGCAATGTATACATATCTTTATTGAGAAAGATAACTATCAGTCATTTCTTCACAGAAATAAAATAATAAGAATATACTGAAAAATTCCTTATTTAATCTTTAGTTAAGCAACGAACAAAATTATTTACAAAAAAAAAAAAAAAAGTCATAATGAAGAGAGAGATTTAGTTTGTGAAACTAGTTCAAGTTAAGCAGGCAAGTATTTTATGAAAGTGAGGAAAGAACATTCTTATTGAGCTGTTGACTGTTCAATCCTAGCTGACCTCTACCTACTTTCCAATGCCTACAACTATTCAGATCTTTAGGATGTTGAATTGGTGAATAAAGGTTATGAATTGTTTTAAGTAAATTCAGGTAACAGAAATGCAAAATTAGCCTTCACTTGTTAGGAATGAACATTGTACTAAAAGATGAAAATTGTTTATTAATAACTAGTATTTTTTAAAACAAAATTTTGCATATATTTTGCAATTCAGAATTATTCAAACAATGTTTCAGGGTATTTGTAAAGGAGTTTTAAGGATAGATAAAACTAAAATGGCAGTTCATATTCTAATATGCTATGAGTGAAATTTTACATAATTCTGAATCTTGATATTCAGAGGTAAAAAAAAATGATCTAAGATTCCAAAGTTAACCAAGACTCTTGTGGAGATGCAAAACATGGACATGCCATAAAAAAGAAAACTTTTATTTTTTCCCAACCAAACTAAAATTTATAGCACTAATTTGCACTTTTGCCATAGATGATAGAAAAAATATGTTGCATAAAGAATTAGGCTTAAAAATTTATCTTCCCATGGTAGCATCACAGAAGCACACTTGTCTAGAAGCACACTTTAATTACTTTTGAAACAAATTGATTCACATTGATTGGACAACAGACAAGATGCCATGAAACTCTTCTGGTGTTTAACATCAAGTTTTAAAACATTTACTAATTATTTAATTATATATGTTAAGAGAAATGATAGTTTTAAGCTGATTTGACAAAATATGAGAGTCACTTTGGAAGTTTTGAGAATGAAAGCAATAAGAATGAAAAAGAGATTTTTGACCATTGCTTCATTTCAATACTCTGCACCGCACTCCATGCAACACCCTATTACTCAAACCAATCTCTGAATGTAAATGCCATGTTTCTTTAGTAATGTTACAATCATACTCTTCATATGTAACCACTGAAGTTTCAGATGATTCAAATGAATGACCATGCAGTTTTTCTTTTATTTTAGGTAATAGAAAAAGTTACATGGGGCCAGGTTTGGACTGTAGGGGGATGGAACGTTTGACTCCAGACTCCTGCAGATTTTCACTTGTTTCCTGTGCAGTGTGGGTGAAGGCATTGCCATGATGTAGCAGGATTCTGTTCTTTGGATGCTTCAGTCTCAGCATGTTGAAGACTCTGGACAAACATACCGTTTAACACTGACTGTCTTTTACTGTTACGGGTGGCCGAGGTTGTTAAGGCATGAACTCGTGAGCAGGAGGTCTGGGTTCGAATACCGCCAGCACCGTCCTCCCTGACTGAGGTTTTTTCCAGGTTTTCCTCAGTCCTCATAAAAGGCAAATGGTGGGGAGGTACCCTTAACTTAGGCCTGGAATTTTCCTTCCTTAAAAATAAATCCTTTCCCAATTTATCATTTCATCTCATGTATCATCAGTGCCTGTGGTGCCTCTGTAGCAAAAACGGGCATTAAACACCATTCATTCATTGACTGTCTTTTGTTGCTCAAGCATAGCTGCCACAATATGACTGCTAGCTGAAAAGAAAGAGCACATTATCCCCTTTCCAACATTTCTTGATCTGATTTTTGTTAGACTTTCTCCTGAAAAGACCAGAGGTATGACTGTCACTTATTTTTTTCATCATACTCGTAAAATCCATATTTTGTCACCTGTAATAATGTTAAATTTGCTTTTTGATCTTCCTCCATTAAGGTTTTTTAGCATTTAATAGCACCAGTCCTCTTGTGCTCTGTTTTGTTCATTTGTGATGTGGAATGGGATCCAGCAACTGCAGAAATCCCTACATGAAATTTTTCTTTCAAAATAGTTTTACTACTGTCAATTCAATATTTGGGGTTCCTGAATCAGGGTGTATGTAAAATGATTATCTCTTCACAACATTCACTTTACTTCCATCACCTTTTCATTAGTTGTTGCTTTTGAGTATCATTCTATTTAGCCTTCATCTTCATGAGAGCCTCTTATTCTCTTGAATTTAGCAAATCATCAATAAATGTAATTTGCTATGGACAAAGATCTCAAAATGCATAACACAATCTTTTAAGGCATTCCTCTCTTCTAAACCAATTTTAAAATCATAAAAAAATCATGGCATGGAAATGTTCTCATTTGAAATCCATCTTCTAATGTGGTCTGACAACAGTTATGTTCACATATACAGATATGCTGACATAACACATTGTCAAGACATACTTAGACTTGCATATGTTGCTATCTAAATTTCAATCTAAAGATAGAAACAATTATGCTAGATTCTGATTACTCATTGTTGACTATCCTCAAAACTCAGTGACCCTAATATCACCAAAATATCTGTTTAGAAACTAGAATATATTATATTTTTTTATCCATTTATTTATTATTACTAGAACAAATAAAGGCAAACTTCATCTTAAAGAACAACTTGAAATGAGTGATTTATTTCATCACAATTATAATTTGTCCTAGCTGATCTTTTGAAATGATTGAATTTGTGATGATAAATAACAAATGGATTTCTACTATATGAACATAGATTATTATTATTTTTTTTTTTTTTATTCAAGGACCCTCTTTAACATCTCAGGTCATCAGTGTCCTATTCAATTCAGGGCGTGAAGCGGCCGACAAATTTTGCTCCGAGGCCTCTTCTTTCAGACTTAAAGTTCTTTATTGTGCCATAAATGTACAACACGGGACCCACGGCTTTACTACCCTTCCGAAGGAAGCCATATATGAACATAGAGATGTGATGGGCTGTTAAATAAACTCTTTTAGAATCATATTAGGATGAAATTGGTAAGGGTAAAGTTCAGGTAACCTTGAGTTGAAAAGCTGATGCATTACTTTTATCAGAAATATTACTAGATGGTACAATTATTTTTTGTATATAAAATATTGATTCTTCCATAATGGTTTACTGCTGTAGAACAGTGCTATTCAATCTTTTTTCTATACATATCCCTAGAGACTGTTTTATACTTAAAATTGTACCTCCAAAGTTTTACTTAATTCAAATTATACTTATCTATATCTAAAATAAATTAAATAATTTATTACTTATTAAATAATGCAGCTTTAAACACTGAATTTATCAACTTATGAACTTAAATGTTTCTGACCTGTTAAATGAGATGACTGAACTTGCTTTCTGCACACCAACTCTTTGGTTTTTAGTTAAAAATTCATTAGTGTGAGTATCAGTGTTGTTCAGTGGATTAAATTTTACATATTGCCTAAGAAGTCTTTGCATATCCCAAAATGAATACCATTGCTCTAGAAGACAAGAAATTATCTATATCCTTCCCTTAGGAATTTTTGAATGCTTCTCATTGTATGGTTCCTGACCTATAGATGCAATATCCCCGACTCTATTTGCCATAAAACAACAAAGAAATGCATCTCAGAATTAAAATAGTACTAATAAGTTATCATTAATTTTTCTATTGTTAAAATATTAATACATTTTTAGTACATAATACAATTTAACAGACAAAATGGTTCTGGCATATTAATCTAAACTCTGCACTTTAATTTTATAGAGAAATAATGAATGTCTGCTGCTGTGTATGTTGACAAATACAATTATTTGTATGATAAGCTAATAAAAGTATAAAGGAATTATAAATTTAAACAGACAAATATCATGAAATAATTGTATAAAAAAGCCCAGGGTTAATAATTTTAAAAAAAATATTCTAGTAGTTTCAATCTATAGCCCCCAGAGGAAACAGGGTTCCTGAAGCTGTGATGTACTATTAAATGTTTATTCTCTGTATTAATGGAAAGCATTAAATAAAATCATTACCTAATCAGCTAAACCAAATAGAGTTCTGTAACTATGTCCTTACCATGATAGTAGCAGTATTTAATCAGATCCCAGTGATTCTCAAACAAACAAAAAAAGATGGCTGTTAAAGCTCACTGAAATGTTAACTGAATTCCTTTAAGGAGTAATTATTAAATTTTAATTACTGCTCCCGTCACAACCAACGAAAGGAATGATACATTACCTAACTGGACATGGCTGTACACATATATCATTTCCTGTTTGGTTTATTTTTTTCCAATATGTTTTGTATGCCCTCTTCTAGAAATGTGGATAGATGCCCAGAACCTCTGACAGCAGAATGTACTGAAGAAGATTTAAAGAACTGGAAAATGCAAGCTAAGTGGTGGTGGTGAAGAATGGTAAAGATATGAAGTTAAGTTCTGTCTTAGATAAACAGATGGCAACTGCATGTTCCATTAAAGTTGTTTAAATTATAGTCCATGGGTATTATTGTTAAACAACAAGGGCAGACCAGTGACCAAAGGGGAAGAACAGAGAGGATTCAGGAGTGATTGCTGTGTTCCAGGTAGGAGCAGAAGGGATCAAATGGTGCACTGGAGAGCCACAGAGGGTAGGAGATGAAGACGAAGTATGGAAATACAAAGGTTTATAAAATGGTGAAAGGTAAGCGTGTGGTGTATGGCGAGTAAATAGCATAGTTATTGATTAGTTTATATTGAAAGTTTTACTTGTTTTTGGTCATAATTTGAACACTTAGGAGCGAAATGAAGGTAAGTGAGGTGTTGTTTAAGATGGAAGGTGGAAATGGAATTCAAGTGAACATGGGGAAAGTGACATAAATAAAGTGTAGTAGAATAGTTATAAAATATAAATATTTATAAACCAATAAAATTGATAAAGGGAATAGATATATTAAATAATTTTTTAGCTTAGGGGTGCTGGTTACTAGCACTGTAACCATCAGTTTCCGATGGACGGTAGTTTTAGCTTCAGATTTTAGTTTTGAATTTAAGCTTTAGTAGTTAAATTATAGCTGGCTACCAGTTATAGTTTTGTTTGCTAACTGACTTTCAGTTAGAGAATTGCTTGAGTGTTTTAATTTAAATTGATTTGTTCATTTGATTTTTTTTTATTTTTGTTAATTACTTTTGTGTAATTAGTTATGGATGTAATCTTTACAAATAATGTTAAAAATGTAAGAGATAAGAAAAAATATAATAAACTACAGAAACTATAATATATGTCCTAGAATAGGCACGTAGGTGCCAGGATGATGTATTACAGATTATTATTATTATTATTATTATTATTATTATTATTATTATTATTATTATTATTATTTATAGTATCAAAATGAAAAACTGATAGCAAACCTTCCAAATGTACCTCGCTGCTACAGTACTTTATCTAAACTGTAGAGCTGAGTAACCAATTATGGTATCATCATTTTATAATACCAATCATAGAAATTTAGGCATCAGAAATTAATTAAGATCATTGTATGATTGAGTTGAACTACACACTCTTATTGGTTCTACTTGCTTGTTTATAATACATATTTCATAAGCCCTTGCTCACATCCTCAGCTACCCATTAATGCTGGATAATTTGTTATGGTAAGGGAATGTGTTCAGCAACACATTCCCTTACATGGACTGGTAGCTGAGAATGCGAAAAAGGGGCTCATGAATCATGTGCTACATATAAACACGTAAGTGGAGCCAACCAATAAGAGTAAGTAGTTCTAATCAATCATATAATGATCTTAATTATATGATCAGCTTCACTGTACAAGCTCCAATTAGCGTCTCTAATCAGAAATTAAGTTTTTTATGGCATTATTATGTAGCAATACCTAATTTATTTACAATAGTTTTGCAATATTCTTCTCCTTAATAGAAAAATCTAAAATACAATCACACAGTAAGTCAGGCTTCCTTGACAGTTGTACCCAAGGTCATAACTTATAATATTAGTGATATTGAACTAAACTTAATCAGATCTTATCTTGATAATAGATATCAAATGATATGCTTAGGAACCAGAAATCTAAAACTGAAAATTATTAGCAGTATACTGCAAGGGTTTTACTTGGGCCCTTTTATTTTCTTTATATATATATATATATTACTTACCTAATAATTTAACTGGTAAATCAGTACTTTATGCAGATGATACTACTGTTATATCTATAGACAAGAAACTTGCTAATTTAATTAATAAAAGCAAGATAATATTAAATGAACCTACATAGCGGTTAACATATAAAAAAACTCATTCTATATCAAAATAAAACTGAAACAATTTTTTTCTCTTAAACACCTTCCTTTAGAAGCTATCACAAAAATGTCTATTAAGTTATTGGGAATATATATGGATGGTAAATTGCAGTTGAACACACTGAAACATACAGAGAATCTGTGCAAAAAAATTATCCAGAATAATTTTTCTCCTTATGAAACTTAAAAGATCTGCTAGTGAAAAGCAAATTATAGCAGTTTATTTTCTGTATGGCATCTTACTATAGCACAGAAGCTAATATGATGTTTAAATGGTAGAAGATAGCTATAAGGTATATTAATGGGGTTGTCCCCTTTGTAAATAGATGGAATTTCTTTTGTACAGCATAACTTTATGACTTTACCTGCATTATATATTTATCACCACTTACTGTACCATTTATACTACACACAGCCTGATACATATTCATAGTACCAGATATGTAAATCATCTTGGGACTTGCTTTGATGCTAAACATATTGGAATGAAACTATTTAACAAACTGCCATTGATAATTAAAAATCAAGAAATGAACCATTATAATAATATTATCTTAAAATATAACTTCTAACAAGATTTTTTATAATATTAACGAATTTGAAGAAAATTTTACAATATAGAATACTGAATTTACAAGTGAATAATATCTACTGTTATATGGATTTTTGAGAATGTAAAGAGTAATTGTACTACTTTTAATATTTAACTATAGTATGTAATGTATATTTTATCTAATATTGTATAATTTTTATATTTTATCTAATATCATATATGTTGTTGTAAATGGCAAAGTCTATTGCAACCTATGGTTGTCTAATGATGATAAAAAAAGTTTGATTTAATTTGAAGATTATGTGCTGATTTGTTTATATGATTGTGAATCCAAATGTTAGGAATCCTTAGTAAATGTTTTGATAAATATGAATATAGCATAATATGATAACTATTAACTGATCAATTTAATAAGAAATGATGGTGGTATGGCAAAGTCATGACTTGTTTTAGGTAGCATTAAAACTTTTCATAATTCACTAATAATTTTATAAATTATTTACACTTATACCATGGTACATGTGTTTCTGTGTATAAGAGAGAGAAAGAGAGAGAACTGATTGTATGTGTGTTGAATGAATAAATATTTAGGATTATAATAGTTTATTGTATGACTCTGTTGAACTAACCATACTTGTTTTCTCCATTTACTTGTGTTTCATCTCAGTCACGCAATAACCTTAATTATAAGATTTGCTTCACTACAAGTTCCAATTAGCATTTCAATTAATTTAGGATTATATTTAGGGATTATCCATTATAACATAATTGCTATATCTACAAATAATATAATATATAAACCTATATTATGCTAAAGTCTACATTGTACAAAGGAATGAATCTAGTGCTCATAAACTGGGAGAGCTAAGAACTGGAATGAAATTTTCTATGTGCTGTACATCTTTGAGGGTACAGTTGCATAATAGGTTCAAGCAATACATTGTGTTATGGAACCATTGTAACAAATTTTTTTGAGCAACTACTGTGGTGAAAAATTTATCATTGAGAAATATGACATATGAAAAATTAAAGTGAAAGTTAACAAAAATACAACTATACTATTTATAACACATTACAATAATTTATATAAAAATTAAAAAAAATTATTAAAATTCACTTTAAGAGATAAGTTATTTATCATAACATTAAATGTGTCTCTAAATAAACTTACTTTTTCAAAGGCACTTGGCTGGCCCCTGGCGGTTGGCCACCATTTCTTGCATCAGTCACTCGACAGGCGACCATATTGTATGCTGCGGAAATAGCTACATATTACCTTGCAGGAAATTCTTACTTTAGCAATGAAGTGCTACATAAAAATAATTATATATTGGACAAATCTGCATTTGCTTCTGTTTGAATGATATACATTTTCCTGTAAAATTTCAATGGCTTAGACTTCATTACTTTATGCTAAGTTTTATCACTGTTTTAAGATCACATGATAACAAAACTAATATGCTACATTGATTTATTGTTCCATATGGGTATATGATAATGGTGGTGGTGGTGGTGATGATGATGATGATGATGATGATGATGATGACGACAATGATGATGATCAATACTAATGCCAATCAATGTGACAAAGGAGAGAGGCATAGCATTTGCAAGTTGCACACAGGAAGTCAGTCGACTAGATAACGAAATGAATATATTGATGAAGATTAAGTTGGAATAGTCAGTGGAATGAATGGCAAGGGAAACCAGAGTACCCAGAGAAAATCTGCCCAGATATTGCAAAATTCATTTATGGCCACTAGGTTGCCTTCTTGTAAAAATGGTCTCATCACTCAACCATGATATGATATACTGGAGTGCTAATTAACTACACTGCAATAATTTAAGAGATTATAAAGGGGTCTTGGATACAAAAACTTTAGATATGAGATTTATGTTCATTGAAGAAAAACTACAAAGTTATGAGGTGATAAAGAAGTTGAAATTAGATGTTGATAAACAAGTGTTAAAATTAAATGGGGAAAAAAAATTTGCCTTAAAAGTTTTCAAACCTACTCTGCAAGTATAGAAATCGTAATTTCCAATAGCACTGTGCAATATGAAATTTGCATTTTTTATGAGAACTGGTGTATTAGGTGTATAATGTTTCATGGTAAAAAAGAATATGTAATTCATTATTTTTTTCCATCATGTATGCATGTTCAAAATATGTTTCTTATGGTTTTTACGGTTTTACATCTTTTGACAAATAAGATATATTTGAATCTCCCACTTTCCTTATGAATAATTAGTTAGTTATATTTGAGATTTTAACTCAGGGAAGATGTGCTGACATCTGGTAATACATGTTAGAACTGAATATTGGCAGTGCATACTGTGCTGTCATGTGTGTTAGCATTATTACCTGATTTTCTTCATCTTTAAGTGATTAATAGTATTGTTGGTGGTATTCTTTATATTTCTGCTATGAAGTGCTTTAAGAAGCATCTTTTGTCATAATGCTATGTCAGCATAAAAATAATTCAGATTTATTTTATTATATATGTGAAGAACTTACTTCAAGACTCAAAAGTGTAATCTTGCACTTCTATATGAACTATATTTTGGATATCATGTTGGAGATCGAGTTAAGTAATGGGCAATTCACATATTCTGCAATTCTTGCTTTAGAAATTTGAGAAATGATTACCAAATAAATGCAACACAATGAAATTTTCTTATCAGGACCTCAGGACCAAGTAGCTAACTGTTACTTTTGTGTGATAGATATAAAAAGCTTTACTTTCAAATCCAAATGACAGTTCTAGTACCCTAATTTATCTTCAGCCATTGACCAGTTCCTGCACAATGAATCTTTTCTTTTACCTAAGCCTTCAAAGCACTACACCATTTCATGAACGGTTCAACCAATGTCTCAGGCAGGAGTAGTCCTCTTGGGGATTCAAGGTTTCAGCTATCTATATCATCTTTACTGTGTGATCACAAGAAAGCCTGAAATTTTTTGCATATTAATTCAATTTGGAATTGAACACAGTGAAACACTCACTAATAATCTTTCTGAGTCAGAATATTAGAACACTCTTTATGGTTTCACTTAAATGAGAGTTACTCAGGTCATATGTTTCGTGGAACTTTTATCCACATCATCAGCTGTTCACGACTAATGGATCATTTGTAGAAGTTGGGTAGATAGGAATCCAGGTGCTTCTGGGATAACAAAATTCATAAGGCTATGATCATGTTCTTTTATATAAATCCTTTCCCATATATTTAGTTCTTTGGGTTGTTTAACAGTTTCAAATAACTTGATGCCTTTTTCTATTTCATGGTTTTCATTCCAAAAATGTGCTGCCACAGCTGATTTATCTATTTGTTTGTAAAGAATGTTTCTTCAATGCTCCTTCAGCCTAATACCTATATTTCTCGTTGTCTTTCCTGCATATGTCTTTTCACAATCCTTAAAATTAATTTGGTAAATATCAGATTTTTCCTCTTTGAGCCTGGAATTGGTTTTGTTTAATTTCAATAATTTTTTTATATTCTATCTATTTTGAGGTGCTAAGATAATATTGTACTGCTTAAAATTTTTTTGAAATTTCTTATTAGCTGACAGATGGTAAGTGAACTTTTTAAAAGTTTTTTTCTTTGTTGAATCACTCAAAGTTGTTATTTGTTTGATTCTTTTTTGTTTTTGGAATCTTTTGATTTTTTGGTTAATCATTTGTTTGTTGAACCCATTAGAGTTAGCTGCTTCTATTATGTATGGATAATACCTATTATAATATGGATTCCTACCTACCCAACTTCTACAAATGATCCATTAGTAGTGAACAGCTGATGAAGTGGATAAAACATATACATATGTCCTGAAACCATAAAGAGTGTTCTAATATTCCAACTGAGAAGAGATTATTACTTTTGCACGTTAATCAAATTTTCTTTGTTGTTAAACAAATCAGAATATTTGTAAATTATCTTCTCTCGCACTTGAAAATTACCTTTCTCTGACCACATCCAGGGTTTTTCTAATTCAACTCATGTCTAGGCTATGTATGAAGGTAGTGAATGAACATTATAAGAAATCTGCTAACATTAAAAGAATGGAGGACAAGTTGCAAATTATTGCATTTTAGTTCATTAATACTCTACATATTATTTATTATATAAATAAAATATAATGTGAAAATAAACAGATTTTTTTTGAAAACTTAAAACAAATAAACAATTTTAATTTTTGCACTCAGTATCTAAGCCACCAACTTGCAAAACTGGTTACAGTTAATTTGTTTATTTTATAGTTTTTAAGTATGAAAATCATCAGACCCAAAACATGGCCTAAGCAAAGAAGAGAAAAGAAAGATCATTTGGTTCTCTCCTGGTGACAAAAAGATAATCCTGTTTTCCAGTGAAGTAATTGAAATCAGTTTGCTTGTAAATATACTGAATATAGTACATGTTCATTATGTTGCCATTCATTATACAAATAGTTGTACAACATTTTATTTCTCCTAGTGTAAAAGCCTTCCCAAAATATGCAAAGGTACATAAGCATGTATGCACATTGCACATTTTGTTTGCATTTGTTATTTTAATTCCATTTTTAGTAACTAAGATTTTTGGTGCTCTCATTCTGCTTGATGATGACTAGAGTGACTTCTTTTTTGGTCAGAGTACCTTGAAAATAAAATTCATTACCCCTAGTATGGCAAATATAAACATAATCATGTGCTAGTCATGAAATGCAAACAAATGATTGATGAAAACAATTTTTTGGAAGAGTTAACAGAAATTAAGTTTAGGATAAGCACAAATTAAATTGGCACAACACATTTTGGATCTGAATCAATAAACCTTTGAATGAAAACTGAAAATACTTGTTAGCACTACACTGTTCACTTACTCTAAACCAACTTAGCTTTGACTGAAATATACATACTCCAGAAAAAAATGTTAGTCATCTTTTAAACTTTTTGTAGTGTCTCTCCAACCTAAAAGGTGACATAAAAAGATGTAGGAGCAAAAACAGTCTGTAACTTATTCTACAAGTTCAGCAGAATTACTTGAAGAGGAGGTGTGCTTAAGTTCACGAAAAGGATTGCTTCAAAGATCTGATAGAGCAGCAAATAGGTCCATATGTTTGATATGTCAGTGGACAAAAAGTGAATCAAATGGTCCAGTTTGCTAGTGTGTCAATGCAAACTATTCAGAAGGTGTACAATAAGTGGTGCATCTTGCCATCAGCCTCAAATTGGCATAACAACAGAAGGCAGAAACAGATTCTCACATACAGAAAGAACCATCATGTTGCACCCCTAATTGATAGGAATTTATTTTCAACTCCAGCAGGAATTCCTCCAGATGTTGCAAGTTTTGTTCGAGCTTAAGAGTGTTCTGTGACAGTCTGAATGTGTTTTTAATGTCACGAAATGGGTCTTGAACCATTATGGATAGGTATCTCAGCATTCTGAATGATGCCCTTTAGCTACTCTCCATGATTAACACTCCATATTAGCTCCTGCCCTCCAAACAATTATTGTGGGCACAGAGCTTGCATTGTGTCTGTGTGACTTAAAGAATATTCTGCAACACTCACTCTTAAAGAAAATATGTGCGAAAGTGCATAAATCACCAGAATAGGCATCCATGTACTGTGCCAAATCTTTGAGCCATTCTAATGAATGTGAATGTAAATAGGCATTGCATACGTTCACAATTTTGTGGAAGTCCTACCAGAAAAGACCAAAGTCATTATGCAGGCCAAAGGCAGTTTCATATATGATATACTAGGTAGTCTCTGCTAAAAGTGACTAATATTTGGTCCAAAGAGTGTATTAATAATACAGATATTTGTTTTTTGTTTCTGTGAACATAAAATAAACAACATTTTTATGGAGTAACCTATGTTATATACAGTCTAAATTCCACCAAAATTATATTCTACCTAATATTATAATTCTTCTTCAGTGAAATAGTGACATTTATTTCATACCTATTCTACAGAAAATTCATATATTTCCTGATAAGCAATATACATTTTGTATATTGTATGGGGCAATTAGGTACTTGATTTGTATAATGGTCTGACAGCATGATTGTATGATACATCTCTTTATGGTTGATATACATGAATGTTGTCTTTCCATGCATTATAAAACATTTTTTAAACTACATCTTTACTTTCCTCTTAGCATACCAAACAGCTACTACATGGTTCAATTTTGACATTAACAATTAACAATTGATACATAACTGTCTTGCAATGCCTGGGAAAGCTGTCATCATTTGTGCACTGATACTGGCGGTTACCTTTCAGTAACTACTGTAAATATTGTATATGACAAAAGGATTACAAGAGCAAAGGTGAAATTAGAGTTCTTCATATAGAAGAAATAGAAAATAAGCACTTAGAGGGAAATTTTCGCTATAGAAGGGAAGGGTTTTGTTTGGGGTAGAGCAGGAATAATAGGGCTAGTTACATTGAAGATGGAAAATGAAGTGCTCACTTTATAGAAAATAGATAATGCCTTATGGTGTGTAATTGAACAAGTATGGATTAAAACTTAGATAACTTACATATGAGATAATATTAAAAAGGGAAAGATAGTGCAAAGTAGTATCTATCTATACATATACAACCAGGGTGTTACATTTATAGATCCTAAAATAATAAGTACTCCAAGAATAGTTGTATAATTTATAAAGTTAATGTAAGAGAATTATGTAGAAATAAAGCATTCATTCATTTATTCATTCATGTGTTGTATATTTTTGTTTAATTTTTCCTTTATTGCACCTTTATTTAGGATATTTCAATACATTCCATTGCATGTTTCTTACTTTTAAAATGTAATTTGAAATGCTGTTTTTGGCTTGGCAACTGAATATGAAAGTTTTATATTGAAAACTTTTTAAAATTATTGTAATAACAAATTATGAGAATGTAAAAAAATAATTTTTAATTAAACTGAAAAAAAAAATAGAAATAATAATAATAATAATAATAATAATAATAATAATAATAACAACAATAATAATAATAACAACAACAACAACAACAACAACAATAATAATATAATGGATATGAAGATAAAAATAAAAGTTTCATAGGTGCACCAAATGCTAATGTTAAGTCACTGAATAATGGTACATTGTTGGTGACTAACTTATCAATCATAATGTATTACAATTTCAAATGGAGCTTGATAAAAATAAGTAGCATGTGAATCCTTTCTAAACTTTAACCCTAACATGTAAATTTGAAACCTTTGACCCCAAGTTCCCTATTTTAAATTACTTGTCTAAGAACCCTCTATATGGGGTGCAAATATTTCAATGTTGTTCATTAACATTTTATAAATTCTTACTATGATTGTTACATGAATTATGAAGTTCAATTTTGAGTAATTAAGGAATGGTGGTTTTAACTCAGTTAGTTATTCTTGATTAAGAAATGTGCATGCATGATCAAATATTTTGAGAGTAAGTGAAAATCTAAAAGATCATTATTTTGTAGTTAGTGTATTTATTGTGGGCTTCCAGTAGTTTTCTTGATATCTGTGGCTGTTTTCATGAACCATTAAAAGCACTGTAGGCTTCTCTAGTAAGTTATTTTATGTCAGTCAACCCAGAAGAACTTTATGAAAAAAAGATAAAAGAAGGACAAGGATGGCAGTTTGAAATTTAATTCCAAAAAACTATTCAAAAAACACATAAATTAATTTTTATGTATATTCATATATGCAAGCTTAAGACACGTCTTTAAATTTAGTTTGCTTCATATTTGGGTAATTGACAGTGATGTAGCATCATTATAGGCACTGGAAGCACTGCTTTCCTACCCTAGAATGCAAAGTAAATTTCATTTAATTTATCTTTTTTAGGTAATTTGCAATTCTCATTTAAAATTTGCTTAAAGGAAAATCAGTGTTCAGAGATATAAAACATATTTTCAGAATTTGGTTCATTTCAGCTTGCTATTGACCTAATTAACCTTATTTTTCTTAGCTCTGACCATTCCAGTTACATGCTCTCCTTCTTGGGCTATCTTCTTCCTTTTATGCACATACAAAGAGATACACTGCTTTGTCTAGGCTACTGTCCTTCTCCCTATTCTAAGTTATGTGCAAATTTTAGCACTGTTAATGTGAATACATGTGGCATTGCAATTTTTAAAGAATTGTTATTGTAAGCCATTTGAACAGTGACATAATTGAGCAGTAAAATTGTTATTGAGATGAGTGAAATGTACGTCATTATTGCTATTTAACATTCTGTAACTTCGACTGAATGGTGTTGAGTAGAACAGCTCTATTGCTGCCAACACCAACACCAACTCCAGCAGAAGCATGAGAGGCAATACATGAAGTGGATTGCAATACAAAATGACTTAGTTAACAGAACATACACAGCTGAGTAAGTCCAAAACAGATGAACAAGAGCATTTGGAATTTGATAATTCTAGTAATTGTAAGTGCATAATTGAGAAATTGAAAACTGAACTTTTGGCTTACACAATTATAATGGGAAGATTAAAATAACAGAAAAGGGTGACCCAAATAAAAACTTAAAATATATTCTCTCGACATTGCTCTTGTGATGGTTACAATATTTCTGATTGGGACTGTGAAATGATATCATCTGCATGTGAATATTTATGCTTGCGAGAGTTTCAATTTCTTTTTAGCATTGTTTTTAATTCAATTTCAACACTCTGACTGATTATTTCAAATGTTGTAGTATAATATGCTATACTAAGAATATGGAAATAGTGAAGTTAAGAAACTTAATGACTTAAAGATTCAATTTCAACAAATTATGAACAGTTTTGATTTTTAATGGAATGAGATTATCATTACTGTACCCATCATTTCCATAAAATGGAACCTCATGGCACCAATAAGCATGAAAAGAAGAAATGAACTTACAATAAGTTGGTTGTTTTTGTAGTTACTGACATCATGATTGTAAATATTTGACACAATAGAACTTCAGTTTAACACAAAATAGGTCACACAAAATATAAATGTATTACCAAATAAGGCAATGAGCTGTTTAGTGCAAAATTATGCACCATGCTTAGACCTTGTACATTTGAAAAGTAAATTGACTCAGGCTATGAATTTTATAACTAAATGAAATTCATCAATATTTACTGTCTCATCTGGAAACATTTAAATTGTGTAATTTAGTTTGAACAATACCAGCCACTAGTTCTTCAATTGAAAGATCGTTTTTGGCAATGAAAAATAAAAGGCTACTTGAAAAATAGTAAGAGTCAGGAAAGGATGTCACCTTTGTCACTTTGAGAATTACCTTTTTCATAAACTAATATATGAGATGGTTTCTACAATGGTGTAATTGATATATTGGCTTCCAAAACAAGGATGATCACTGAACTTCATTATAAAAGATAGGGTAAGACTAGAATTTAAGTTTTAAATCTGTTATTGACATTTGATAGATAATATTTGCACTTTTTTGTGCTGAAATGTATGCTACACCACTCGTAATTTTCTAAATATATACTTATTAAAAATGTTCAAGACTCATGTAAATAAAATATATGAAAAATATCTAGACATTCTTTAGTTTGAACCAATCTCTGATATATTGCAGGTAGAGATTTTACATTAATAAGTTTCACTTACCTTTATTTCAAGAGAATCCCTATAATATTCATTTCATAATTTCTAAGTTCTGATATGATTAGAATATGTAAGACAATAGAAAACTATTTTTCTTATTTTGATTTAAAGTAAAACCACTAAAAATCATGTCATCACATTAAAACTCTCTTGAAGTTTCGCATACACTTATAAAAGTAATTTTGGGACATGTTTCTTGAGGTATATTCCTCACATTGTCAACCAATTGACGACTGACCCTTGACAATGTGAGGAATATACTTCATGAAACATGCCCCAAAATTACTTTTATAAGTGTTTGTGAAACTCCAAGAGAGTTTTAATGTGATGACATGATTTTGAATGGGTTTACTTTAAATCAAAATAAGATTAATGATAGTTTCACTGTGTGGATTCTGACATTCCGTAAACAGAGAACTATTTACTTAAAATGCTTATGACTAAAATTCTAACAACAAAAATTACACCTATATCATTTCATTCAGCCAATTACTATTGAGGGGTGGCAAAATAAAGCCCAAGCATCTTATTTGTATACAAATCTATGAAATACTGAATATAACTGTATGGCAGCATTTCTTGGACAACCTCATGTATATTATATTCTACAATTCAGCCTATTTGTGTGAAAGCAAAGTTCCAGATTTGTCCAAACATTTAAAAGTGTTCTTTCTTGTAAAATTACCTTTTTCTTGTTTCCGTCTTTTCCGTTTGTTGCAAATCTTGACAGCACAGACAGAGAGAATAATGGCAACAATGAAGAACAGAATACCACCCACAACACCAGCTGTTATTGCCTTATGCTTAACCCTTGCTGGCACAGGGAACTTAATTTCTTCACTACTCTCATAGCTGTTGACAGAGTTAGCCAGTACTCGAAAGTAGTAAGTCCGTCCACCCACCAAGTTTTTGACTGTAATCATCAACATATACATTTAAGGGATAAGAATCAAGCATGTTAAATTCATGTTTCTTAAACACAATGGAAGACTGCTTTTATTTTCCAAAGTATGCAAATTCAAGGTTTGGGACTATTGCAATTGACAAAATCTGTAGCATTAATAATGATAAAGAATAATTCAAATGCAAAAATAATATATTTTAATTGTGAAAATCTTAATGGGAGGAATAAATATTTCTTTGCATACATTTATAGTGTGTAATGAAATTTCAAGTGAAACAATTCCAGGCATAAAAGCAAGCCACTAAATAAGCCATCATTCTGCTTTGATAAATTTTAGAAACCAGCAAATATAAATTATGTATAATTGATAGGAAATCACTCAAATTTCACTATTTTTTTTATCAACTTACTAGGACATATAATTGAAATCATAGTATGATTAAACACTCTTATTGCTCTACTTGTTTAGTTCACTCAATCATATTATGATTTCATTTATATGATTGACTTCACCGTACAAGTTGCAATTAGCATTTCTAGTTACTGGGACATGTTTCTCTCACCATTCTTATAAAATACATGAGTTTCCTAAAAACAAAAATAGTGAGGTTTTATTTAAAGTAAAATACTAAAAATCATGTCGTCACATTAAAACTCTCTTTAAGTTTCACAAACACACTTATAAAAGTAATTTTGGTACATGTTTCGTAAGGCACATTCCTCACATTGTCAACCAAAACGACGGCTCAAAACGATGAGTCGTCGTTTTGGTTGACAATGTGAGGAATGTACCTTACAAAACATGTACCAAAATTACTTTTATAAGTGTGTTTGTGAAACTTAAAGAGAGTTTTAATGTGACGACATGATTTTTAGTGTTTTACTTCAAATCAAAATAAGATTAACAAAAGTTTCACAGTGTGGATTCCGACATTCCATAAACATATAGTGAGGTTTTCCCACATATATACAAATGTTGGTTGCATGGATGACAGTTTCACCAAGTGAATGAAAAATGGAAAGAGGAAGCCAAAAAATTACTCAACTTACAGTATAACATCATCAAATTCACAATGGAAACAGCAACCAACATAGTTCTATCCTGCCTAGACAGTAAAATCATAAAAATGGCAATACACTGGAATTTGGTCTATACATAAAAGATTCACAAATGGATAATTACATAAAAAAAAACCATAGCGACTTTTAATAATCAGCAGCTTTGCCTTCAGATTAATAAATGTTCCGATAAGCAAGATAGAATATAAAGCTGAATACCAACAAATCATAAATACAGTGCAGAAAAATGATTTTACAATTGATCAGGCCAACAAGAAACTAGAGAAATTCAGAAAACAAAAATAAATAAGACGCATTATCAAGCTAAAAGATTACAAAGCAGAACATACATATAATAAGAAATTTACATATTATTTTGGCACAAGTAAACAAATACCACTTAAAAATACTCCTGGAAACCAACACAAAGTACAGAATTCTGCAAGGCAAGCAATCAGACATTTTTAAAATTACTTGCAAAGATTGCAACATGAAATGCATAATTTTTTTTTGATTGATTTATTTATGGATGCTCTTTAACAGCTCAGGTCATCAGCATCCCATTCAACTCAGGGCATGAAACGGCCGACAAATTTTGCTCAGAGGCCTCTCTTTCAGACTTGAGGTTCTTTTTCGTGCCGTAAATGTATGATATGGGATCCATGGCTTTACTTCCCTTCTGAAAGAAGCATACTTAGGATTTTTACACTCGAAAAATCCATCGGTCCTGGCCGGGTTCGAACCCGCGATCATGGGAAATCCATAATAAAATGCAAAATAAACATTACTCAAAGTTTTAAGGAACACATAAGAAACGTAAAATATAAATAAACTAACAAATTGGCCATAGTATACCGTTTCAGGCATGAAAATTATGATTTACAAAATGAATAAAACTTTTAAAAGCCCTTCAGAAACCTATAGAATTAACTGTATGGGAGAATATAACTAACAAAAATATAAAAAAATTAATTAAAACATTTTTTAAAAAAAGAAACTTGTTTTTTAAAAAATGTATGAAACTAACACAGTGAAGCCAAGTCATATGAATAAAATCATGTGATATATGTTGTACTAAACACTCGTATTGCTTCATTTACTTGTGTAATATTTGGAACCAGTTTCGAAGACCTTTTTCTTCATTTTTGGCCAAGGGTAAGAGTCGTATCCTTGGCCGAAGATGAAGATGAAGGTTTTCAAAACTGGTTCCAAATATTACACAAGTAAGCAAAGCAATACAAATGTTTAGTACGACATATATCACATGATTTTATTCATATGAAAAATTTAGTTAACTTTAATCTTCAGAACAGCAATAACTTCATCATCAAGTTCATAAAACCTACAGAGAGACATCTGCATTCCAGGCTGGAAAGCTAATAGTAAATCCATGTTAATGGCAACAACCCTCAAAACATGTCCAAGTAAGATGGTAAAAAATTAGTGATATTTGGGTGATTTTTCTTATTATATAATTACTGTTGCATTTTCAGCTATTTAAAATTGCAAAAGCAAATATACTTTATGCTGTTCTCTATAAGCATTTTGAAACATAAATTACAATGGTGTAATTCCTTAGCTACAGTCATCAGATTGCATAAATATATGCTTATTAGCCTCTACATTAACAAGCTTGACTGCTGCATGTCTTAAAATCATACTAAATTGTATGTTAACTGAAATGAAGTTTTATCATAATTTTTAAAATATATTTGGAAAATGGGAACATCCAATGTCATAAAATTCTGCATTAACAAACTCTTATATATATATACTGAAAACTGTGAATTTGAATATTAGATTAAACATTTAATAGTACACATTAAGTAAAATCCTAAAGTGCCCTGTAATAGTTACATAAATGAAAGGAATGTGCTTGTTAAAATTACTTACCAAGGTATGATGTTTCTTCAGGTCTTATCAGGCCTCTGTTTAGTGTTTTCCAGCCTGAATCTGTCTTGTACTTAATTGTATAGTATTGCACCAAATGGGCCCGCTCAAGTGGTGCTTGCCATGTGATTAGGAAGCCATTACTGATCTCAGTTACAGACAGGTTTCTTGGTGGTCCAGGTCTAGGTCCTATAAAAATTTATTATTCATATGCTTAAGTTTAAGTATCTTTTGTTGGTTCTAGAAATCAATAAATTCATATACGTTTTCTTTGTAAGCTTGAGCATAGAATTAAAGAAAACATTTAAATTAATGCATTAATAAAAACACAAAACATATTTTTAAATAAACAGTAGAGTGGTATAAGTCAGTTATATTTTCCTATGCTCACCTGTTTAAATTCAAAAGCTTTGAAATGAATACTAAAGTAAAAGGATTCGTTTAAAAGCAGAATTTGTATTCCACTTTTAAATCCTTATTATAAAACTTATGTTTAATTTAATTTCATATAAAAATAAAACAAAATAAAATAAATAAAACACTGCTCTTGCCTCTGTAACATTTGATACTTTCTACTTTTTAACACCATTCTTTAGTCAGTAATGCTCCTAAATGGTACTATGAACATGTTATTTAATATTCACAAAATAATTAAAGGAAGAAATTTCAGTATGTACCTTTAGGTCGCAGGATCGGTGGAATAAGAGTGGCTCCTGTGGAATCAGTTGGAAAGACAATAAGACTATAATCAAATATGTCTGGAATAAATAAAACAGTGAAATAAAGGTAATGATGTGTAACATAATCAAAACATAAAATATAAATTTATAATCATTACACTAAAATAATGTAATATTTTAATCAAAATAAAATCTTCACATTCACATTTGTGAGTATTTGGTTTCTACCAAACTTTCACTGCTTTCTCCCCTTTTTATGTGAATGCACCTTTGTGACATTTTCAACCAGTGTTGCTTTGTAAATGAATGAGAGAAAATGAATGAAATAAAGTGTTAAGTGCAAAAAGCAACATTTAGAAAAATGTATTGGCAATTCTACCACTATGGGAAGGATAAATGAAAATATGATTAATATAAAAAGTGGCACAGATAGTATAATAAAATTATAAGGCAACATAGTAAGACTGAAAGTAGTATGATATGTATGCAGATAGAGCAATACCACTAGCAGTGCACATGTTTATAAATGGTGCTGCTATTTAAAATAAATTAAAATGACAGTAAATGCTTAAGTTATATGCAGAGGGAATGAAGGAAATATATTCAATTCTTTTAAGAACTTTCAAGAAATAAGTTGGAACTCACACAGTGAAGCTTGTTAAATCTAAATTATAATTAATCTGTCGTCTAACACATTCTTATGCTTCAGCTGGGACCAGTTTCAAAGAGACATCCTCTCCATCTTTAACCAACCTGACGACTGTAATACCAATTTCTAGTTTATAAAGAAAAAACATCATCACCAGGACGGAGCCACAGGTCCTCATAGATGTTAGTTTCTCATACCAGTCGTCAAGTTGGTTGAAGATGGAGAGGATGTCTCTTCGAAACAGGTCCCACCATATTTAAAAGTAAGTGAAGCATAAGAGTGTGTTACACGATAGATTAATTATAATTTACATATTCAATTCAGTTTCTGTTAGATTGTATATTGATTGTTTTGTTCTTTCAGCAATTTTTGTGACCCATTATGAGCAAAGTAAAAAGGAGATACTATTTTATATTTATATGTAACATTTAATCAATTACAACAAATTACCAAATATGTTGTTTTCAAAAATGTAGAACTTTTTCACATTTTTTAAAAATATTTGCCTTTTCTTTCCAATGCACACCAAGCACGCACCAGTTATGTGAAATGAAGCTTGCAAGATTCATGCTGAGTGTAAACCATCTTTCTGCTGTCATAATCAAAGGCATAAATTAGAAGAAGGACAGCTGGTTTGTGTAAAATGGGAGGTATTTCATTAAGCACCTTCATCTGTAACTCCTAAGCTGCAACTGCAGTAAGTTCAGAACTGATCCATAAAACTGACTTATGCCACTCTTTCTCTTTGATTCAGAAAAATTCCAAAATTTAATGCAAACTCTGGCATTCCCATGCAAAAATAAAGTATAATTACAGTTTGAAATTCCAAGATAGAAAAAGGATAAAATATGTAACCTCACTTATTGTCCCCCTCCCCCAGAGCCTAACTTTTTTTATGCTTTAACTAAAGAAACATCTAAACACACCTATTAAAATAATTTAGAAACTGGTTTTAATGAAAAATATATTTACAAGATATAATAGATTGAATGAGCAGCATTTTAAGTATGAATCAATATTTGCAAAACAAAAAAAATATATATAAAAGAGAGAAGAAACATAATAACAAATGAAAGGAGAATATTAAACAAAAAGCTTCTATGCTATTCATGCATTCTAATTATAACTTTGATATAGCACACTGAGAACAAAGAGAAACATGAATTAAGAGAGGAAGCAGAACCATAAAGGAAGTTGTGAAATTTCCTGCCAAACTCTTACCAGCGTCCTTTGGAGAAGGTTGAAACTCTTTATCCGACACTGGGCTTGGTGGAGGTTGACGATTACTAGTATCTGTGCATGTATGGAAATCACATAGAGATCATAGAACAGACCAACCCAAGGTACAAAGCAAATAGCTGTTAATAGCAGAGCAATATTAGAAAGAAAATGCAAGATGTTTCCCATGAACATGTGCTAAGATGCCTATATTAACATTTCATAAATTATGAAACATGCAATATATTTTATTACATTTATTTAGCCTTATGTGAAAAAACAAGCAATGAAAGAATGATTGGAGTTACTATATAAATTTGAAATTTTTTTTACAAAATGGTTTCAGACGGAAAATTTCTTTTCTTTAGAGCCTAATCATACTTGGTAAAATTACAGTTCTAAAGGATCAATGTATGCAAATAGTTAATGTAGAATTTTTTATTTTTATAGTTTCTTCTTCTGAAAAGCAATTATATATTTTCATCAAGTTTTTACAGAAAAATTTGCAAGTCATTCAGAAGCATTATCTACCTATTACTTTCGTAGTATGCTCTTCATGATGAAGGAATTAACATAAGATATTTTCTAGCACACAGCTCATATCAGATCATAGTTTTGCATCTGTACACATGCTACATGGTACACATTCAAAGCCATTAACAAACTTTAGGTTGTTTGTAAGCTGTAAACTATTCTAGCTAATAGATACATTTGTGCAAAAGGAGAAATATCTGCTAGTATAGGATTGCTAACAAAAGGCAGCAGTTAAAGACAAGGAATTACCATTATGGGCTACAACTGATGTGCTAGGGCTCAAATTATTTTGCTGCTTTTATGATATTAAGAGAAAGGGATGAAAAGAGTTGCTTATTTCATAATAAAAATAAAAAAAACTCTGTGACTAAAACTTGCATAATTGCATTAAAATCAACATAGCAACCAGAGTTATTTTAAGAATGCTTAAGGAAGATTATCACAGTTAACAAATATATTTTCATTAAATAAATTATTATCTCACATATTTTCTACATGCCCCATTGAACTATCATGCTAACAAAGATGTGTTTCAATAGATAATACACAAAATATTTCAATTAAATGATTTTCTTTAAATCATTATATAAATAAGTCACCTTTACTACTGAATGCTGGTCATTGATTTAGTTTCTAGAAATTAAAAAGAGTATGAATTATTTACAACATAAATTTATATCTATGAATTTGTTATCACTTAACTGCAGAACTTCATGCAACTGCATTTTATCATCAATGATCATGGTCACTATGTGCAAGTAAAGAGGATTTTTCTCTATTGATATAATTGTGCTTCATTGCCACTTTCATTCCCATAATCACCTTCATCATTTAACGTAATGTAGTCTACTGTACTGCAGCGTGCAGTTTGAAAATGGATCACACCACTCCCCTCATCTGCTGAAGTGCAGACCTTTATTAATACTTTGATTAGCATAATAGTGACCTAAACACAGGCAGTTTATACTTAATTAGGTCTTGGGTTTTTAATATAAAATGATTAAAACATAATTAAATTTTTTCCCTTTTTTCACATATTTCAAGATTTTTAATAGATAAAAATTAATCTTTTCCAAATTTTAGCACCTAAAAATCTTTATAATACAGAACATGAACTAATAGACTGGGAAGGAAATTTTTTGGGAAAGAAGCATTCCAATGTAAGTTTAGGGTACCTCTTCAGCATTGATGAGGATTGAGGGAAACCTAGGAAAAAACCTCAATCAAGGAGGGGGATTTGAAAATTGTGACTTTCATGTAATATACATTATTTTGTTGGACTGTATGAAACAAAATTTGTGCATTTTATTTATTTTATAATTTCATTTCAATAGATAAGATATATCTCTCACTTCGCATGCTGTCAGCAAAAATGTTTTTTCAAACCATTAAAAAAAACCTTAATTTTCTGCAGTCTTACCGAGTAAACTCCTATAGCTTTCAGTTGATGAAATCCAAATCATTTCACTTCCAACTTAATTAACATTTACTTTATTCATTGCCACAAAATGGGTACGCTTTTTTATAACTTAACAGTTAACACTGTGAAGGTCATCTTTCCACTGACAAACAGTGAGGAAGACACCAAATTTCAAACAAAGTGCAAAAACAACCTAGTCAGTAACCCCTCAACATCTGGTTCCTAAGAAAAAAGAGAATACTGAGCTCTAGTCATGAGCCATCTCCCTGCTGGGCCAAGAGAATGCAGAAATAAGCAGGAAAAAGGCTAACTCATCTTGGAGGAAGACAAACATAAGTCCTTGTAAAGTTGGTCCATAAATGTATAAGTTTAAAGTGTAAACTTTTTGGACTCTTTTATAGGTTCCATGACATTATTGGTAGAGACATCCTTTCCTTCTACTATTAGAATGATATGGCTTTGAGCATGATATTTTACCACCACCTAGTGTAGTAGCATTATTGGTGGAGGCACTGGTATTGGCTGTTTTACTGCCCAGAGTGTGGTAATGATTTTGGAGACCTCATATTATTTCAATTTTGACACGGCAATGTTGTGGACGATGATGCCTTTAGTTTTTCTTATTCTAGCACCTAATTAAAGGTATGCATCATATAGAACCAAAAAATATAAAATTTATATAATTTAAATATTTTGTTTTCTAGTTTTTAACATGCAACAAATCTTTTACTGTGTTTTTACATTATATTTGTATTAGTTTAGTTTTTCCACATTTCTAATTAATTATACTTTCAGGCAATATTTTTTAAATCTCCATTTAGTTTTATTGCTTTTTAAATTGTTTTTTTTATTTGCTTTTAAAGCATTTTGTGCTTTCTTATGACTCCTGAAAATGTAGATATGGCTGCTTCCTCAGCATCTGCTGTTCCTATGGCTTCTGAATCCCATCCCAACCCCTTTAATACTTTGTAACCACTCTTTCCATTTGCCTTTCGCCTACGCCTAAGAGTACAGGATGTAATGGAGACCACTGAATGCAACATTTTTTATATATTGTACTCTTTGACCAGGTAAATAATTTAATCATATGAATTTGCTACGTCTCCCTTGGTCAGATTTCTTGCTTGTATTCCCATCATGCTTCACATTGGTACGGCTAGTTCTTTTTATTTCCTATTTAGTTCTCTGCTACTTCTCTTTACTCCTCCTTCATGTTATATGCTATAATATTTTAACTTTGTTGCCTTGAACCTGTCAGTTTTAATACTCAACTATTATAAGTTTCCTTTACTTTTCGAGTAATTAGCCAAAGGAAGATATTCCTCGTACTACAGGAAAGGTCGCCTTATTTTTTGATAGCTATTGGACTGCTATTAAGCATTTTAATTCTAAGATGGAATTCTACCAGGCATTTTTTTTTTACTGTGGGGCCAATTTGTTTTTTTTTTAAATTGATAGTAACTTTTTTTATAACAAAAATGCTTATTTTATATTGTTATTGAATGTTCCCTCAATCTCCTACTCCCTATCCATGACCTACTCTTAGGACTTTTTTCTATAGCACTGAATTGCCTTGTGCTTACTAATTGTTTATAGTGTTTCACCATGAAAGTGGCTTACTAGTATGTATTATGTATGTTGTATTATTTAGCCTCATTGCTTTCTACATTTTCCTATTGTGCTTGCCTTGGTTACTGACTTCCATGCTATTTGGGTGTATTAATTTTTTTGTTTGTTTTTTATTTCTTTCTCTCGCCAAACCTGGTTATTACCTGGGTTTCAGAGTTTCTGATCACCCTAAAAGCTCATTGTGTTCTTTTTGGTGACTTTATAATTTTTGCTTTTGCAGCAATTATATTATATTGCACAGGGGATATTTTATAACATATTAGTGCAATATTTTTATAATATTCACTAATATAATTGACTTACAATGACATTATAAGTCACTTTATAGTTACATTTTATGTAATTCACTGTGTTAATGCAGTTTTGGGTAATTACAGGTGTTTCTCGAAGCCATGTTAACTCCTTGCACTATAATCTTCAAACCCTCTTATGTGGTAGATGGTAGACAAGATGGATAACCTAAAGGGGCATTTTTGTTGTTGTTGTTCTTCCCTGCCAACTTATATAGTAAAACAAACTAGGTAATCTCTCTCCCTCCTATTTATTTTGTCTTTCTTACAAGAGTTTTTTTTTAGTTAAATTTTGGAGTTACAACCAACAGCTTTTGTCCAATCAAGTCAATAACAACAGAAGAATAATTAGTATTAATATTTTTTATTATCATATTGCAATTTTTTCTGAGAAAATCACTCACATTTCACTCATTTTGTTCCATTCTTGTATTTTACTATCATTTCAAATAATTGGAATGAAATAAGTGAAATTTGAGTGATTTTCTCATAAAAATTGCAATATTATACTATATTTCACTGTGAAAACCCCTGCTATTTAAAAACTACATATCTTTTATTAAGTTTTCAATGCATTCTGATATTGCAGCTGCTATAGATCACTCATCTGATCATTTTTATGTTTGGGTACAAGATTGTATTTATTAAAATATTTTATTATTCTATTATACATTGTGTCTTCAAAAATCTTTTAAATAGCTAGTAATGTAGATGATTATCTTTTTTGAACACTGGTATAACTTTAGCTATTTTAAGTTTGTCAGGAATAAAGTCTCTTTGTAGACCAGAATTAACTGTTGGTTCTAAAGGCTTGGCTATTTCAGCACTACATAATTTGATAAGTGATATAGGTTTACCATAAATTTATAGACATTTATTAAATTTTAAAGATATTATAACTTCCCTTGCACCATGTGTTATACGACAAACATCAAAATGGTGGCTCATTTTTTGCCGCACACGAATCAGCTGGCCTCTAGTTATCAAATTCACAACTTCAACAATTTGACGTCGCAGACTTTCAAGAGTGTCACACATAGGGGGGATAAAAACATGGTCTTTTATGTAACCCCACAGATAAAAGTCACAAGGAGTGAGGTCTGGAAACCTGGGAGGCCACCGGTGATGAAGTTGATCTTCTGCATCTCCTCTTCCAATCCAACGACCTAGAATGGATCATTCGGGTAACGTCAGATGTGCTTAGAGAACTGAGGCAGGGCACCATCTTGCATGAAGATGAAGTCATTTGAATCATCTTCAAGTTGAGGAAATAACGAGTTTTGAAGCATGTGTAGATAGGTTAGTCCTGTCACAGTGTTCTCCATGAAGAAGAAAGGTCCATAAACTTTGTATACATATATGGCACAGAAGACATTAATCTTCAGTGAATCTCTTTCATGTTCAATAACTGACATAGGATTTTTATTTGCTCAAAATATAACGTTATGCTGATTAACTTTACCAGAAAGATGAAAAGTGCATTCATGGGAAAAATTAATCATTTAGAAAAATTGTCTTCTTCCATATCACTTAGCATGCTATTGCAAAATTTGTACCTTTTGTTGTGGTCGTCAGGATGCAATGCTTGCAATAACTGCAGTTTGTACGGCTTCAGGTGCAGACGGTGTTTCAGAATAGGCCATACCATTGGTTGAGGAATGTTAAGTTCCTTACTTGCTCGTGCTGTGGATTTTTTGAGGCTCCTTTCGAAAACTGTAAGAATATGCTGAAAATTTTCATTCGATGTACGTGGACATCCCTTGTTTTTTCTTTTGCAAATGCAACCATCTTTTACGAATTTTTGTTGCCACTGGTAAATCTGTTTATGCTCAGGTGGCTGTTTATTAAACTGACGGTGAAAAGCATGTTGAACTGCAATAATGGATTCTAGTTTTGCTAATTGCAGCACACAAATGCTTTTTCCTGTTGTGTCACCATTTTACTACAGACAATCAACATGGCAAGCAACAGCGCCAATGCGGCCGTGATTGGAACTTCTACCTGGAGGGTTCATATTTTAAACTTTTGTCTGTCCAGGAACATTGGAATTATGTTTCTACCTTTTGTAATTTGGAAGAAAGAAATGTTTGAAATCTGTTCCTTCTTTTTGAATAGCCCTGTACATCTGGGGAGTAGCATTACCACTTTTGTAGATTTTAGTGTTGTGTCCAGAACAAAGAAAATATGGGTTAGTACTCGAAGCATTACAAACCAACTCTTAAGGAATAAATCTCTCATAGTAGAGTAACCTTAGAGAGGTCTCCAGGATATATAGAAAACAAAAGTTCTGCGCTTGAAGCACGACCAAGTAGCTCAGTTGGTTTGAAGATCTGTGGTTCAAATGTCGCCCTTGACCCAAATGTTTTAAATCTGATTCTTTACTTCCAAAGTATGCGTTGTTGACCTCTATATACTTTTTCTTTCTCTCTAGTAATACTGTCAAACCCATAATTGTATGGAGTTTATGCTGTATAGAAGAAAGGTAAAAGTTATGGCAATGTTTCTCTTTTATCTTATATTATGTGTAATATATAAATACACATATGTATATGCAATTTGGAGCTTTGCTCTCTGAATGTTTGTATCTAATTAATGTGTTAGAGAAAAGTAGAAGAATCAATGATTGCTGTGAATTTTCTGCTGTAAGTTATATGGTTACAGAGTATATCTTAGCAATTATGAAGGAATTTGTCCCTTCATATTTAGGCAGTTTTTAATGCAAGAAATTCTGCAGGCAAGTTATTCCTAAAATGCATCTCAAGTGATAGTGATTGTTGGAAATTTAGTTTCTCATCATGATGGTGTTGTTAGTGGTTATATTTCTTCACTTAAGAGATGAGATAACAAACAACTGGAGAATATCAACTCTATCAAAAAGCCCTTGATGTTAGTGTTTATTTGAAATACACACAGAATTTGTAGGCTTTGCAGGTGACAAGCTTTCTTAAAATCAGAATTAAAAAAAAAAATATTGGAAATACACATTCCACAAGGCTCTAGATTATCATTTGCACTATTTTATAATTGTGACATTGATGAACTAAAAATTAATATATATTTTCTTGATTATTGCTTTAATACTGAAGCTGTTCAAACTCTATTCTGATGTATCATAATTAACATTTTTCTATAATGTCAATTATTTTGCTTCTTAAAATTGAATGGCTGGAAATCCAACTGACAAAGAAAAATGTATTAGAATAAATCAGAATAAATTGCTACTTATTTTGATAAGTTAAAAACACTTAGGCATGCTACCATTTGAATATTAACTTAAAAGCAGGTTATTTATACATTGCGTTTAGTATTAACCTAGTAACTTTTATAAAAGTTGTTGTTCTATTCCACTGTTAGAAAAATAACACAAAAATAGGCACATATTCAAGATTTTTAAAGAAGCACTTAATCTCTTATGCCCTCTATTCTACAGATGAATTCTTGTCATCTCCCAGTGTTGCACAAATATTTTAGTAATGAAATTCTTTGTCTAATGAAATTAAGGTTTATGTTTTTGTGGTGTATATGTTAAGAAATTTGACTTGTTTCATATTCTGACTCGAAATTCATTGTATAAAAGCCATAAAATGCGGAGAAGGGGGAAAAAAAACTCAAAGAATAATTAATAACACATTTATTGCCAAAACAAAAGTGAGCTCTTTTTTTTAAAAATTATATTTTCATGAAAATATTTGAAAGATGCCAGTCTTAACTTTGAGGGTCCTGTCAAAACATATCTCAGCTCTTGGACATTCTATATTAAAAGTAAATGAACTTTTTATTCGGTGGACTATGATTTTTTTTAAAAAAAAAAAATAACTTCAGAATTAGAGCAATAGATAAAAATAAAAAAGCAAGTAAGTACATTAAATCATGGAATAGGGTTATGTAATAATTCTTGATATTGTCAAAAATATAGGGTTGCCAACATTTTCAATATCCCAGTATGAAATGTTAAAGGTACTCTTTTAATTATTTTGCTAATGCACTGCATAGTAGACTTCAAAAAACAATTGAGATTAATAACTAATAATGACTAATGCACATGAAATGTGGCATATTCATAATCTTAATGTTTACTTAAACATTTATTAAATAAACAAATTTTACAATTATAAACATAAGATGATACTATCAGATACTTGACTGTCTCTATAAAAGTTGCAGATCATTATCAGTAAAAACTTTAAATAGAATTGTTAACAGTTATTGTAATTTAGAAGCAATTGGGCAGCAATAATGGAAAATAATTTTTGTATGTTATATTTTATGTCAATGCATGTAATGAAAAAAAGTAATTATAATAGCAAAATATTTAATTTTGACTCATTTTTTTTCATTGCATGTGACACAGCTCCCTGTTCATAAATTTGAAGATACAATTATACCACTCAAAAAGTGACATAACATTATATACAGTACTTCAAGGATTAGTATTGATAATGGAATTTTGACATATAAATGGTTGATTAATGCTAGCATTTTGTGGAAAAGGATGAATTATAGCATTTTTGATATCCCATTAAAAGTTCATACATAATAATTTTAGAACTCCTCAAATACAGGAAACAAATCCTGTACAATGGATGGTTGGCAACCTTATCAAAATAAGACAGCTTTAATTTTTAACAGTTTGGAAATCCTGGATGTTTCCAGTGAGATACTGCTGAGAAACCTCCATGATACTTTACTTAATTTCTGAGGAAATACATAATAATGCAATTACACAAAGGGCATTATTGGTGCAGCATATTTTTATTTGTGAACATTGGAATTATAAAAACTCTGGAAACAATTGTGGTACTTGAAGCTTTCATGGTGTTGGTAATTAGGCAGCATTTCATAGATTGTCAATTGTGTCACATGTCTGAAAGTTGAACTTTGGACCATCCTTATCTCTGTGGCTCTTATCAGAATCTGCAATTATTTCTTTTCATAAATGATACATATTTTACATATAGTTTTGATGCTGAAGTGAACAACTGTTAATAAAAATTATTTTGAATGCTTAGATACATTTTATTAATGATACTGGATACAACTCTATTAATTATTAACATTTTCTTGACAAGCCTATCTTGTGTGACTTCTCCTAAACTCTTAAATAGGTGCCTGAATATTAAAAGGATTAAATATTATGCATATATTCTGAGTATATTAAACCATTACTAGATATTACCTTAGATACTCATTGAGAATGAACAGCCCTTCATAATTTATGTAATGTTTTATGTATATGCAAAAAACATCAACTTACCAAGTGTTCTAACTGTAATTACTTTGCTGAGCATGCCATCCCCTAAGGCATTTTTTCCTACCACTTGAAATTCATAAGTGGTTGAAGGGGAAAGCCTATTTATTGTAACCTGAGTGCTTCCAGATGGTGTGACAGGAATAGTGGACCAATCTGACACTCCAGCTTCACGATACCTAATGAATAAAATGGATATAAAATATTTACATTGTCATATAAATATTGTACTTAGTATTGTGAGCAGTAGCAGCTCACTTTTGGACTAAAAACCATAAAATAAAACCGGAAATTAAACTTCTGAAACATCTCCACAACCCATTGGAGTTATCCACTTGGGAAAAACATTTATATTAAAAAATAGAAAAAACCTAATGAATTTCAAGTTTCCTCCTATGGATGAACTCAGCAATTTCCTACTTCAACCAACACAGGCCACCACAGAAACATCCGGGTGTCCAGCCATCACTTTGAGTAACAGTAGTTCGGTGAGCAACTGAAGATGGGAGATATTCTCCCAAAATGTGTCTTACTTTTATGTAAGTAAATGGAGTTAAGAAGAAGAAGAAGAAGAAGAAGAAGAAGAAGAAGAAGAAGAAGAAGAGGAAGAGGAAGAGGAAGAGGAAGAGGAAGAGGAAGAGGAAGAGGAAGAAGAAGAGGAAGAGGAAGAGGAAGAGGAAGAGGAAGAGGAAGAGGAAGAGGAAGAGGAAGAGGAAGAGGAAGAGGAAGAAGAAGAAGAAGAAGAAGAAGAAGAAGAAGAAGAAGAAGAAGAATAATACCTAAGTTTAGGATATTTACACTGTTGTTATTTCTAAAATATCTTACAGTTTTAAATTACTTTCCACACAAAGTAGACGTTTGTACCATTTTATGAGGGTGGTATGAAAGATTCTTGGTCTAAAAATGAAGAAAAAATTTTTTTAACTTGAACATTACTTTTATTTATAAACATAATCTCCTTTAAGTTCAATATGTTTATTTCACTGTTACTCCAGTGCCATTATCCTATTTATGGAAGGACTACAAAATAGTTCTCTTCTGCTGCAATTACCTCTTGATCTGATTTAAAGAGCAGAACAGGTGAAAGTCAGAGAGAAACAAATTTAGGGAATAGGGTGGATGCTCTAAAAAGTTATAGTGTCTTATCCACATTTATAATGCACAAAATCAGTTTCATTGCTGTTGAATTGCTCCAAACTCACTATTATATTTTCATAAAGATAAACTTTTTATCTGCCACTAGCAAGTGTGGCACCCACAATACTTGAAACCCCAGGTAAAGCCTTAATTAAATGGCATTATTGTGTAATAAATAATTAAGATTAATAAGGGTTCATTACCTTTTTCATAATGATTTCTAGACAGCCGCATGATACTGACTTTTGTTAATGTTTGATTATTCTTTTATACATCAATTTATGGATGAAACAGATAATTATTTTCTTAGTATTTTAAGCACTCTTGTAAGATGAGTCGTAACAAAGTAATGAGTTGGAAGATGTATCCAGAATGTTGATATCAAACTAGCCTTAAGATAGAGTTTTAATTTATTTTTTGATTTACACTGATTTTGATTTGAAGTGAATATTTTGGAGCAGAAAATATTTATTTTTTGGGCAAAGTTTAATCATGTGCAATTATTAATACAAAAAATAACCTACATGTTGCTTTGAAATGCCTATAGCCTCAGTAATTTCATACATTTAACTTTGAGTCATCTCGCATCATATGAATTCTGCTTTGTTGCACTTTTTGGACATCTTTATGCAGGGTATTTTTAAGGCTGATATGGGCATTTTTAAATTTAGCAGTTCATTTTTTTAATCACTGAAAATGAAGCAAAAGAATCCCCATAAACTTTTAGCCTGATTTTCCTTTGATATTAAACCATCTTATGCAAAGAACTTTATTATTGCGGAATATTCAATTTTGCTAATTTTATGAAATACCCACAATATGATCTCCAGTAGATACAATATTTTAAAATGCTAAAAACATTTCTGTGGATTCACTTCCAATGAACACGGAAGCAGTCTGAGTTAAAAAAATTTAAAATATTGATACAATGATAAAACACTTAATATTTCACTCTCAAAATTAAAAAAAATTCAGGACATGTTTCGTGAGACCTTTGCTCACATTGTCAACTGTTGAGTGACTGGGTTTAACTCTGTTTCCATGTTCATTGGAAGTGAACCCACAGAAGTGTTTTTAGCATTTTAAAATATTTTATCTACTGGAGGCCTTTCATAACTGTTTCACTTACATTCAGTAACATATGCATCCGAAAATCAAATAATTTTTTCCTTACAGATGCAAAGATATAGAACTGGTGAAGGTTCACCTCAAACAGAGTATTCAGGCATTTCTGCAAATTCAAGCAACTGTTGCATTACTTTTACTAAGAAGTCAGATTAGGTTTCCTTTTTCTTCCCTATGAGTAAGGACAATGTAAGCACTTAATATGCAGATAAATATTTTTCTGTAATCTTTGCCAGTCTGACTCATGGTAGGAAACAGAGCCATGACTGGAACTGTAAATCTACTTCACGCATTCCTTTCTGACTTTTTTAATCTCTCTTTGGTGATACTTCCAAGAAAGTACTTTCTAATCATAATGACCTGCCAGAGGGCTGAAACTGACCTGACAACAATGAATCATTAGTCTTCAATTTGCTTGTTTGTATGCTGATTGAATTGGCACAGTATAGCAGCACAACTTTTAATGTGAGCTCTCTAGATGATAAGCAAAGAGTCTGAAGATGGTCTAGAGAGCAATATGCAGAGTGCACAATATCCCACAATATATAATTTATTGGAGACTTAGTTATATTTTGATCAGCATTTCCATGGAGGCTTGATTTGAGTTAGTTTTCATCAACATGGTAACCTTAATGCTTACTACTATGTCAGTGAGATTCTTGCCAATCATATCATATTCTTTGCTCACTTTATAGGAGATAAATTCATATACATGTCACAAAAACCTGACACACATTGTTCAGTTGGACTGGCCAATGCAGCCCCCTGAGCTAAATGTTATTGAATATCTATGGTAAAGGTTGGCTAAACTCATTCATGGATGCATAATAGAGATTTAATAGGATCTGAAGGTGGACTACATGAGAAAGTAATATCAACTAGGGAGACATTAATCAAAACTGCATCTAGGAGAATGACAGCTATAATTAGGACTTGATGGTAAAACATCAATACTGAATGTTCATTTTCATTGTTTAGTGTAAGTCCTTATAATATCATTAACATAATTTCCATTCCAAATAAAATGTTCAGTTAGAGTTAAAGAAAAATAATTTGTTTATTTTCAATAAAATGTCTTTGTATCAAATGTATATTTTTGAATTTTTACCATTTTTTATAAGGGAATGATTTTATTTTTGCTGTTTTTGTATTTAGCAACAGTGTAAACTAAATAATCAGTATTTAGTACTATACAGAATATATAAATAGAAGACATACCATATTGTGTAATCTTGTTTGTAATCGGGTCCTCCACTATAGCCAGGTAGCCACTGCAAAGTAACAGCAAATTCACTTGCATTTGCTGACACATTATATGGAGCATGGGGTTGTGTTCCTTCTACAACCAACTGTGTTCCTGTAACTATGGTGGCCACTTCATTTGATGCCACACATTGGTAGAATCCAAAATCTGTTCTTCGAAGGCCTTCTATTGTAATATTACCACCATTCACTTTAACGCGATTTCGTTGAAGAGGGGATCCGTCCCTCTGTAAAATACATAAAAAGACTTTGAGCAACAAAGAAGCAAATATTAGCACCATAATTTTTTTATTATTATTATTATTATTATTATTATTATTATTATTTCTATAACACAAAAAACAATGCTTTCATAAATATATTTAAAATAATAGACAGTGCTTCATATTAAACTTTCTATGTCTTCTGCTTATTTATTTTTGTTGAACTTCATTATTTACGTTGGATCTCACTCTTTGAAAGATAAAACTCAAAGTCAATTTTTTACTAGCTATGCCAGGAAAACAAATCACAAATTTGTTTCAATGTTATTTGAAATTCATTGTTGCATGAATTGATTCCTAATTATTTTATAGCTCCTCTAAATATTGTATTTATTGTTTATTACTATAAAAAAATCTATAAAATGGCAGACTGTAGTTATATGAATCTCTCCTCTTTGGGTTTCCAGAAGAGAGAAGTCTCCCCATCACGTTCTCTCTTTGCATTTACTAGTCCAAAATATCTAATTAACATAATCTTACAAAAATATAATTTTTGGGAACTTCACTTTCAAATTTCTATAAATTAAAAATTTATAATATACATTCTTTATACATTGTCTGACACATTTCTTCTTATGGCTCCACCATGTCATGACTGGCACATTATACACGGTTATTCTAAATGATTGTTGGGGCTACAAAAATTCATAACTCACATTGCAATTGACATAGGAATATGAATCTTGTTTTATTGTGTACTGTAACTTATAGAGTTTTTTTTACATGTGTATGCCTTTTATAACTCTACACTCATCTACTCGATAGTCCATCTCTTCCCACACATGAGTCAACATGGCAATGGTGATGGTTTCGAAGGTGGTTCGGATGCGCTACTTCAGTTCCTGAATATCCACCAGTAGAGGAGGAACAAATACCTGATCTTTAACATACCCCGACAGGAAGAAATTGCATGGTGTAAGATATGGTGAATGTGGTGGAAAGGGTAAGAGCATCAGATCACCTTCCGTTCCACATCCCATCCATTGTTGTGGAAGTTCTTGGTTTAAAAATGCAGATGCGCTGCTTCAGTTCCTGAATATCCACCAGTAGAGGAGGAACAAATATCTGATCTTTAACATACCCCCACAGGAAGAAATTGCATGGTGTAAGATATGGTGAACGTGGTGGAAAGGGTAAGAGCATCAGATCATCTTCCATTCCACATCCCATCCATCGTTGTGGAAGTTCTTTGTTTAAAAATGCTCTGACCTCTCTGTGGAAATGAGGTAGTACACCATCCTGTTGCAACATGTAATCATCCCTGTCATCACTCAACCGATAACAGCCATACTGTGAGCATGTCTAGGTAAGTAAGTCAGCCTTGTCACTGTCTGTACATTGAAGAAGAACGGGCCGTAGACCTTCGTGCTTGAAATGGCACATAACACATTCACCTTAGGGAAGTCTTGTAGATGTTCCACATAACAATGGGGGTTTGTTGTACACCAAATGTGAACATTTTGCTTTTTCACCTTTCCACTCACATGAAAAGTAGCTTCATTACTGAAAATTAATCTGTCAAGAAAACCATCATTTTCTTCAAAACGTTCCTGCAGTGCCATGCAAAAGTTGAAATGTAGGACTTTGTCATTAGCTGCTAGAGCATGATGCAATTGTAGGCTATATGGCTTTACCTTTAGGCACCTTCATAACACATGCCATACTGTGGTTTGAGGAACTTGCAGTTCCCTGCTACATCTCATAGTTGATTTCTTAGGACTACGAAGAAAAATGTCCCTAATCTGATTCACATCCACTTCTGACACAACAGGACACCCATTGCTTTTCCCTTTGCACAAACAACCAGTATCCACAAATTGTGCGTACCATCTGCGAATAAAATTGTCGGAAGGAGGTTCCTTCTTGTATTTTGTCCGAAAATGGTGCTGGACTATGATAATGGATCAGTGTTGATGATATTCAAGAGTACAAAAAGCTTTCTCCTTACCGCTAACCACCATTTTGTTAAAATACTGCTGTTATTGCCATCTGGTGGTAACTGATATCACTAAAGTTGATGCAAAACAAAACTTTGACAGTTTGTCTAACCGTTACTGCAACAATAAAAATGATATGGTTTCCACTTTTTCTAAAAAAAATTCCAGAACCCCCGACAATAATTTAGAATAACCCTGTATAGTGTGTATAAATTTAAATTTTAAAATATAAAATCAGTATGAATAGTACTTATCATAAAATTTTATTTTATTTAAAGCATATCATAATGCTAAATCAATATATGCATATATGAACTTCTAAACCTACCCTTTGCCATTGGATGGTTGGTTTCTGGGTGCCTTCAGTTTCTTGAGCATCACAGTGCATTTCCACTGTTTCACCTACTTTACGCTGATATAGACTATCTGGTTCTATAGTGAACACTGGTGGTTTACGGACTAGTACTTCCATTGGGCCAGATGAACCCTGGGTTCCTTGGGCATTATAAGGAGTGCAAGTATACCGGCCCTCATGGTTCTGATTCACCTAAGATTTAAAGTAAAAATTAATAATAACAAAACTACTAGATAACAAAGCAAAATATGTAGTGGCTTTCTAGAATTGTTGGGCACATTAAGCAGGCATTTCTTTTTTCATTTTAAAAATTTGGTACAGATCATTGCATATACCCCAAAATGGTGTTCAATAACTTATGATGGATTGTATGAATGCAAAATAAACAGTAGATGTATGTTGATAAAGCTTTACTTAGATACCTACAAGCAAAACATAATAATTTTGATAATTTTTTTGCTAATATTTCTACATGTTCTTTCCAGCTTAAGTTACAGTTATTTATTATGCCTAAAATATTAGGTACTTTAGTCTGTTTAATGTTTCATCTATTACATATAATGACATTGAATAAATCAGAGGTATAATTATTAGTGAAATTATATTAGTAAAGTTTTTTAAATGTTTTTAAGGACAAATTGTTACTATTAATCAGTTTTAAGGCCTAATGCAGGTATATCTATCTTCTTCTTCTGGTAGTGGGACCATATAGCATAAAATATATGTATTGTTCTTCGTTATTAGAACGCATTTCTATGCATGAACTTCTTTATGCTAAAATGGAGAAAATTGGCATTAGGGTACATGTTCTCAAGTGAATAAAATCATATTTATATGGGAGAGAACAACTGGTAGAGGTCACATATATGGATAGAAGGAACATTAAATACCATAAATCAAAAAAACATGAGGTAAGACTTGGAATACCACAAGGCTCAATATTAGGTTCAGTGCTGTTTTTACTTTTTATGAATGATTTGAAAAGAAACCTTTCTACCCAAACTATCATTTAATATGCTGATGATACAAGCAAATATTATTGTCAAATGTATGGGATGTGAGAGCCTCAGTCACTTAAAGACACTTATATCTTTATCACAAACAGGTGATTGGTTTGCATATAACCAACTAAAAGTTAACACAGAAAAGTCACTTGCAGTGAATTTTCACCTCAAGCTAAACAGGGAAACACCAAAACCTAAAATGATTTTTAATAATAATTGTATTGAAAATGCAAATAATATTAAATTCCTTGGAATTATATTGGAAAATGATCTAAGATGGGATAGACACACTGAAAATTTAATAAAAAACTTCATATAACTGGGTATCTGTTCAGGAACTTAGCAAACAATGTAAATCTTGATACACTTAGAAGTGCTTACTTTGCTTATGTTTACACCAGACTAAAGCATGGCATCTTGCATTGGGGTAACTCTCCCCCATCCAAGAAAGGATTTGTAAAGCAGAAAAAAAAATAATCAGAATAATAACTGGTGCTCATCATGAGTCTTTCTGCAAACCAATTTTCTCAAAACTGAAAATCTTACTGCTCCCCTGCATGTACATATATGAGGCAATGCTATTTATAAGAAAGAAGGTTATAGTAAAAGAATCACATATAACAAATGAAATAATACATCAATACAATACAAGGAAAAAAGCAGATCTTCATATAATGAGAATGAATACCAAAACATATCAAAATAGTGCAATTCAAATGTCCATCAAATTATACAACAAATTACTACTCCAAATTAAAGCAATTGAAAAGTTAACCTTATTTAAAAAGCAATACTGGTATTTTTATTTGATCACTGTTTCTACTCATTAAATGAGTTTCTAAATAACAATGATGGTACTTACACTGTATGAAATCAACTTTATTTTATTAAAATAGTTAACTACATTTAAAAAATTGTTGAAAGTTAGTCCATATATTTTGCTTTTGATAAATCATTTGATCTAGGGTATCTGAACAGGTTTTTAAAGATTTGTTTTGTCAATGGCATAGCATGTGATTACTTAGTATATTATTACTAGCCTTGTATGGTTTTGAATGTTGAGTGAATTCAAATTTTTTGTGAAAACTTTGACAGATATAAGGTATCATATTTAAGCCTTGTGTGCATATTTTCTTTTCTCCTTTTGCTTCAGCTTTCTTTCAAACTATTGACATGTCCTATATCATTGTACTTTATGCATGTATATGATTTAACAGGATGAGTTTAAAAAAACACCACCACCACCACCAACAACAACAACAACAACAACAACACACACATGCACACGCACACACTCTCCCCTGAAGACATAAGTCAAACCTGGGGACTTCCTACAGCAGGGAAAGATCTAATATACTGTCAATAGACATGACAATCTATGTGCAAAGTGCTCATTTTTGGGGTTGAAGTTGCATTAGTGCAGTGCAGTATATTGCATAAAATGTACATTAATTATTTCTGTTACTAAAGTATTAGCAGTTGATTACATAAACTAATGCTCAAATTAAGTCTTAAAGAATATTATTAACCTAGCTTGCCTTAAAAATATAGTAAGAAGTAGTACATTTCCACCAAAATGAATGAAATTTTATTTATAGACACAACAGCATCACTTATCCTGGAATCCTTAAATTTGGTTCAGTATCAAAACAATCAAATCAACCTTGATGGTTTAGATAATGAATTCCTATATGGATTCAAAGGCTTGTGGGTTGAAACCCAGATAAGAAACCAAATCAGTGTATACACTAAACAAAACCTGAGAAGTGAAATCAGCGAGGAGGAAAAAATCATTCCAAACACCGATCATCCAGGAACATCATAAAGCAGCCAGAGGAAAAACTTGGAAAAAATACAGTAATTAGCATCTGGGGAGGAAAGAGAGAGAGAGAGGGAGAGAGAGAGAATGTGCAGGGAACCATTAGCAGACATTCAGACTGATGTCAGAATTGTCTAGCTCACCATATATATATGTCGATCCTGGTGGTGTAGTGGTAAACATAATTGCCTCCTAAACCCAAGGTCGTGAGTTCAAACATGGCCAGGATTGATGGCTTTTTTTGGGCATAAAAATCCTAAGTATGGCTTCCTTCGGAATGGAAGTAAAGCCGTGGGTCCCGTGTCGTACATTTACGGCACGAAAAAGAACCTAAAGCCTGAAAGAAGAGGCCTCTGAGCAAAATTTATCGGCCGTTTCACGCTCTGAATTGAATGGGACACTGATGACCTAAGCTGTTAAAGAGCATCCATCACATATATTCAGTCAACAGCAGCCAATGATGGAAGGGACCTCTCCTGAAACTAGTCCCAAGTTTTAAAAAGTAAGCGGAGTTAGTGTTAACAACTTGAACACGTTAATGTAAGATGCATATATAAGATTTACAGCTATCAAACCAAAATTGTGTACTGTGCAACAAACCACAGCAAATTATGAACAACCAACACTGCTGCATTGTTTAACCCTAAATCTTGCAGTATAACAAGTAAAGTCCTTGTGAGCTCACACTGGGAGGTCAGAGGAAAAATGAGATAACTATCAGCTTCTGCCATTAGAAAATAAATAAATAAATAAATAAATAAATGAATAAAGAAAGAAAGAAAGAAAGAAAGAAAAAAAGAAAAAAAGAAAGAAAGAAAGAAAGAAAGAAAGAAAGAAAGAAAGAAAGAAAAATATGTTCATCTTTAAAATAATTTTTAATAAATTCAAACAAAGGAGTATATTGATGTATTATTTCATCACTCATTGTAAGAAAAATTTTGAAAGTAACACTGAGCAATTAATTCAATATTAAGTAATCAATTAATATTTGAAGATTCTTTTCCTTATATTCACATGAGCAGTATATCAGTATAAATATACTGATATTTAATGATGTCATACATTTTTTATTATTCCTATGGATAATAATTAAATAAATAAAATTAAAATTCATTCAGGTAGAGCAAAATTTCTAGAATTTTCAACATGCAGTTTAATACAAATAGGGTTTAAACCTGTATTAGTATAAATATACTTCCATAAGTTGTGCCTAAATTAACTGCATCATGGAGATAGTTTTCAAATAAATCAAAGTAATTCATTTATATCAGATGATGATAATATTACATCAGTTAAAGTAGTTTATAAGTTGATGAAGAAATAGGTTGAAGTACAAGTTAGTAGCATTTGTTTTTGATATGCAGTTCCACAGTGTTAGGAGTTTATTTGTCATTTGCATTGATAGTGCTATGCTTGTGAATACATCTTGGGCAAGGTAAAAAACTTGGTTATATGCATCTTGCGCCCTTTAAGCAAAAACAACAGAAATCAACAAGTGACCATTTGTACTTTTTTGTTGTTGACATTCGTTAGCTGGTGAACAACATCATTTCTGTCCAGGATTACTAGTCATGATGAGAAATGGTGCTTTTCAAGAAAAGAACAACAAAAGTACAACTTCTTGTACATCAATGTTATGCATCTTGTGGGACATAGAATGTGTTGTGTATCATGAAATGCTTCCTAGGAATATAACCATCACCATTTATTGCCAACACTTCATCATGGCATCTGCAATTCAAGAAAATTGACTCAAAAGACTGCATACACTGCTGCTGCAATGCAACAATGTATACCTACACATTTTGTTAAAATGACAAAAGTAACTATCCAGGAGTTTGGATGGGGAATTGCTTCATATTCCCTTTATTTCCCCAATCTTACACCCTCAAATTTTCATAATTTTAGCTCCCTAACCAACAATCTTCGAGAAAACTCCTGTGATAAAGGAAATGCTCTCCAAGTTTAGCTTGATGAATTCTTTAATTCCAAACTAGAAGATTTTTTCAGATGTGAAATAAAAGAATTGTCCTGCTTTGGCATACATAAAATATAATGCTGGAAATATTCTGTTAATTAGTTTTTGTCTTTCATTCAATTCAACTGAGTATCAAATATTTTGACACAGCAAAAATATACTACAAACTTATGCTTCAAATCAATAGTTAAATAAGAACTACAGAGATTAATTTACAACAGTGATAATTTTCCATTTGTGAAATAATTAAGAATTTAGAATGCATTATTTTATTTAACTTGCCCATAACTTTATTTAATATCAAATTTTTTTCTATTATAACTTACACGAGTAAACAGTAAGGAGCCATTGTTCATTATAACAATATCTTTGGTCTGGTAAGGCTCTAGTAGGCGCTTGTCTTTGGTCCAAGTCACATACTGCAACGGAGGGTTTGCCTTGATATAACACTGCACTACACCAGCTAGCCGGAAAGGCAGGAATTGCACAGTGGGTGTGAAGGTCACCTTGGCTGGATCTAAAATCAATTGAACTCATTAATTATATGCAGGTATGTCTGAACAAAATAAACAAGGCAAATATTAAAGAACTGAGCAGTGTACTTTAACTATAAAGGTTATATATTCTACACACCAAAGCAACAATATAAGACACAAGTTCATGATGTTTGCAGATAATGCGAAAGAAAGCCAAGTATTAGGTACCCTATTATTCCCTACTTCCTCAGAGAGATAGCTTTCAGAAACATATTTGCATAATTTTATATAATGATAAGTGAGCTTATCTACTCAATAGATACACTTTTAACACTTTTGAATAATATAATTTGTTATAGATAGTTTAAAAATATTAACCTCTTAGGCAAATAAGGGTGTACAAGCAGAGAAACATAAATATTTCAGCTGTGCATTTTATCTTTATATATATAAAACAGTTTATTAATTAAGTATTAACAGTTGACTGTTGAGGTTAAATGACTACTGATGGGAAAAAAAAGAAAGAAAAAAAAAGTGATGTCAAACACAAACAGAAGATTGCCATAATTAGAAGCAGCAATGAATGGACCTCTTTCTAGCTATATGTATTGACTTTGAAAAATAAAACCATATATCAGAAATTGAATAAAGCAATTCTATAAATTATATTAGTTATTATATTATATACAATTTGTTATTAAGAATGAAAACATGTTGTATATCAGTTTAAACATTCAAATATCAATCAAAAAGAAAACATGAATTATGAATTATTGTCCTTCCAAATATTGAACGGACCTACTTTAGCTTTAAGTTATGATGAATAAATAGGCCAGAAGCAAAACTATCAAGAATATAATGATGAACTTCCTAATGTAGATTATTTAAATCAAATAACAAACCTTTCTTAGGGACCTGATAATTGCTAATGAAATTATAATATCTAATGGGTAGCTTATTAACATATTTCTTGACAAGCTCCATGATCTTTATCAATAAATTCAGCACCCACAACTAGCTTGGCTTACAATACTTTATAATTTTTGTTTCATAACTATTTACAGGCAGAGAGAATTGCAATTTTTCTCTCATAAATACTTGCACCACTCATTTTTCCCACTAAAACTGAAATTTACACACTGAATAATGCCAAGGCCTTTATACATGTCTTTCTCTCTCACTCTCTCTCAGGCTCTATTTTTTCAGTATTAATCATGGATTAAAAACCCATATGGTCTTTAAAAAAAATGTAATCGCAAATTTTTATAAATATTTAGATTAAAAAAATTGAATTTGTTTATCTACTTTTGTATAATTTAATAAAATGGTAACATTATTCATGCATCATAAGGTTTAAATATTAATTTCATGGCATTATTTATTATCCCACACTTATTTAAAACACACTTTACAAACGTGGTGCCATTATGATTATATGTTTTTTGATCAATCAAATTCTAGATCTTTTTCTACCTAGGTACAGTTTTCATAAATGCTCAAAGTCAAAGTTGAAAATCTTTAGGAAACATTCTTCTTAAAATTTGCATAAACTATATAAGTGAGTGTATTTTTAGATTCTTGTATTTTTAAAATATGCATAGTGCAGATTTGTGATTTATAATTATATAAATATATAAACAATGTTCTAAGAGAAAATTTGGTCATTTTGATTCATAACATACATAAAGCAAGAGGCACAAACTTACATTCAACATTGAGATAAGCAGCTGCAGATTGAGGTTCGCCAATGCCATTTGTGACCTCACAGAGGTACTGCCCTGAGTCGTCGGCACTGACAGGATTGATAATGAGAGAACCATCACGTCGGATAGTGACACGTGTCTCTAGTGCTGCTACCTCCTTTACAGGCACACCTTCACGATACCATTTGACTGTTACATTGCCTGGCAGAGCTTTTGCTTCACACGAGAACTGCACCTTTTCACCTTCCAGCTTTGTCTGGTTTGTTGGTGGTACCATAATCACTGCTCCACCTGTATTGTCAACAATAATGAATTATTTTGTAAAATAAAAGATGGAGTATTAGTTAGTTAATTAATAAGTGCATAAAAAGAATGTACAACAAAGGTTATAGAATATAAACATATATGCATTATTATTGTTATAACTGCTATTACCAACATTGACCGTTGGGACTGCTAAATAATGGACTTGTGAGTAGAAAATCTGGGGGTCATTTCCAGTCAGGACTATCCTTCCTGAATGTGATTTTTTCCAGGTTTTCCTTAGTCCTCAACTGAATTGCATTAAGGATAGACTGTGTGTTATATACAAAGAAAAGGGCTGAAATGTTATGTCTATCACAGAATTTATAAGAAAACAGTTCTCAACTTTTAAAACACAGCCAAAAATGAAGCAAAATGTTAGAAGTAAGTGTTTTTGGAAAGTATATAAAAATAAAACAAAAATTAAGAAATTTTGTTGCATGATGTGATTTTAATTTTGGCAAGTGAATGAAATAAGAAGGTCAATTCTATTTAATATCTATTAGAAATGATCTCCTTAGCACAAAATATTAACAGCAGTAAAAATACATTTTTGGAAGAGAAGAAGAAAAGACAGAATGTTTTATATTGTGATAAACAATGTGGAACAATAAATTGAAGATTCTGGGATGGTAATCTTAGAGAAAGTACATTGAATAACAAAATTAGAAATAATATGTAAATGGTTAGCAACTTAAGAGCACATCTTATATAGTTAATTAACATAGTAATACAAAAAAGGCAAATAGTGTGAACATTTTTGGAAGACTTTCATTAGGTAACTATGGATGTACATGTAATTAGACTGAAATGCAGTCATTAGGTATGTAAGGAGATAACTACCATTATATTACATATCATAATTAATTAAATGCAAACACATTTATCTACTTAATATGGCAGAAGAGAAACACATTACCTACAGCTAGACATTTTAAAGTTATACTGACCAGCAATGATCACCCTGGCTGTATGGCTGATCTGTCCTTCACCATTTCTGGCAATGCATGTATAGTCGCCAATGTCCTCATGCCTGATGTTGGAAATCCGCAGCTCTGTTCCATCATTGAAGATGCCAATTGTGGCCGAGGGCTCAACAGGGTTAGCATCCTTATACCATAATATCTCAGGTGTTGGAGTGCCCTCGGCCTGACAATTTAGAATTATCGCATCGCCCAAATTGACATAGATTATGTCTTCGGGAGTAACACTAAAGCGTGGGGGTGCTGAAATATTTTAATAGAAAATTATTCCTTTCATCCAGAAAGCAATAAAAATATCTCTTGACTTTGTATGCTATTTTGTAATAGAAATAGTAAACAAAAGGGAAGTACAGTAAAAAAGAAATATTGAGAAAGGAAGAAAGATTTGCTTAATTTGCTGCAGAAATACATTTTCTAGTAGTAATTATGAATTTTGTTATGGTCTATAAATCAAAATATATTGAGCGTATTCAAGTAAAAAAAAATATTCATTATGAGTACTTCTATCTTTATATTTTAAAACTCTAAGGATTGAAATAAACTGTCTAACATACAGAGAAATAATTATCTCACAAATAGAGTAAAATATATATTCTAAATGCAAATGTAAGATGTGAAATCTGTTGTAGAATACGGGTTTAATGGGTTTATATGACCACCTACCTTGAACAATGGTGCTAGAAATGGAACGAGTACTCATGTCATTGCTGCTAACTATTTTTGAGAGGTACATATGCTTTTAGTATTTTGTCTAGGTAAGCAGTTCAACAACCATCAAAGTAGGATTTAATAGCTTATGAACTTTAACCTATATTACAATAGAAACAATATAAGCCATAATAAACTAATTTGTAACTAAGTGTTGTCATTGAGCAGGGGAGAATGATAGGTCTGTTAAACAAATTTAACATTAAATATATATATATATATATATATATAAAATTAAAATTAATTTGAAATATTTCATATATACAAAAATGAAGTTGTTTTGAAGAAATTAATACATTTTGAGCTTATTTCAGTTCCTAGTTACGTGACTTTTATGGATATGACCCTCTAAAATTAATTTTGGTTTGGCTGCTGATTATATGTATTTTTCTGGCAGAAAGAAAGTGATGATTTAATTTACTACCCTCTAAGAACTAGGGATAGGATTTTGTAAATTATATTTTGCTGCAGTAACCAACAATAAGCTACTAAAGATTTTGCCTCTGAGGACAGTAGTGCTAGCTAAAACTGCAGAGAAATGTGAGAAAGGTGCTAGTTAATATTTCTAAAAAATAATATGAATACTAATGGAAATCCACATACCTCAAGTTGAAATGTTTAGAAAATAATACTAAACTTCCCAAAAATTAAGAATTTATTAAAAGAATACAAAAGACATTTTTACAAAGCATTAAGTGGAAACTCTTAGAACTATTTTTGTAAAATGTTTTATTCAATAGTAAATAGGGCTATTTTATACTTGCATTGTACATAATTATTATGTACATTTTCTAGAGGATCATTAAAACACCAGCAACTGCATTTTATGATGAAATACATGCCTTATCACAAATATGAAAACTGAACTTTATATACAGGATGCTGCATAAGCTGCTATCCCAAAAATAAATTGTAGTTAACAGGATAGTGAATTATGCCACTCACCCTATATTTAAATAACACACTATCAACATATTCACTTAATTTATTTTTTGAACATCCATTTTTCTTTTGCAAATTTGGTATTAATGAGAAAATTTAAATTTACTAGGGGAAAACTCCCATGTGAAATGTATGACGATTACAATATTGACATTGTATAAAATGACAGCAATAACAACATGCCAAGATGGGAGCAAAACATAAAGTTTTATAAAGAATATGTGTGCTCAACTCTATAAGAAGTTAGAGAATCTTGATATCAACAGCAGTGCATCTTTCATTTAGCTAAGAGCTTCTGTTGTAATATGTGGATATATAACAAAGCATGTGTAATAAAATCTCAAAACTTGGAATGAATGGATAGATCTGGTTTTCAAATAAATAGAAAGCTAAGAAGCATTTCTTAAAAAATGCTCTCATATGAATAGTTATAAACTATTGACAGGTCAAAAAGCTTTGTTAAGAGTAGTTCAAGGTAATATTTGTATGCAGTTTGAATCATAGTTTGCTCAGAAGCATATGACACAAAACAGTTATAGTTTCCTAATTTTTGTGAATATTTAAAGAATTGTTATTTATTTGATAAAACACTAATGAAACAGTACATATATTTAAGTATGGATAGCCTAGATATGAACTATGTGAATTCAATTGTATGTAATGTGAAAGAATTTGGAAAACACTACACTAGGAAAAGATACTATTTTAAAATTAATTATAAAGAGCAGTATTATAAAAAACAGGTTAGATGTTAAACATAGCGTTACATAAATACATATTCATAACCAATTTTTAAAATATAATTAATTAAGATACGAATTTATATCTAACGTGCCACAATGTTCTCCAGCTGCAGTCTTAAAAATACCGGAATTTGAACGTATTACTGATTTTTAATATTTTCTGTATAATTAAGGTCTCAAAATACCGTGTCATCCAATTATCAGATGACCGATGTGGCGGCGCTAACTGCATCGACCAATAAACCATTGTTCACGGCTAGCCGGGCTACACTTGATTTGTAAGGGTACACATGAATTGGTGACAGAAGTACTAGAGTGGCAATAAAATATATTCTAATGAACTTAAAATGTTATGAACTCAGCCATGACGTAAAAAAAAGATGCTGGAACTGGCCATCTTAATTTTCCAAATATTTCTGGCGTCTGCTTATAATATTGCGTACTAATATCTCAATTTCTTCCAGAAATTAAACGAATCTCTTGATAGGTGCTATACTTTAGTTCGTCTAAAGTCAGTGGACACTACTAGTATATGAATCGCTTTACAAATTGGGACTTTCTCTTCAAATATAATCTTCTGACAGCACAAGCGAAATGGATATGGTCTTATTAAATAATACATAGTGCGCTAATGCTCTTCAAGCAGGTAAAAATTGTAAATAAATAGAAAACACTTATAAAATGCAAATTAAAATATATTGGATTAAACTTTATAATATATATTATAGAAAATTACCACGAGCTGGACATTAAATTTCCCCAAACAATTCCCTAATAAATTACACTTCCAAAAAACATTATAAAAATGAATAACGCAATCCGTTAGTCTATTTATAGAGATCGGCTCACTGGCAAACTGGAGTATCTCAGACAATAAGTATATCTCTTACTCACATAATATCATGGAGATAGCAAGGAAGATTAAAGCTCACCGTGTAGACCAAGACATAAAGATAGTGTCGCTTCGTTCTTTTATATGGAGTTCTTAGGCGTTGGCATCTTATGCTCTATTTAAATATGTATGTGTGTGTGTGTGTGTGCGCGCGCGCGCCATTAAGCATTTTTAGCAGGTTTTGTTCTAGGATTAAACATGTGCTGTTTTTTATGACCCAAAGTAACGCGAGACTCTAGATCAATGTAGCAGTTCGGTAAGCCCCGCCCGCCGGGATTCATGTAGCCCAGTTGCCTTTAACCGATGGCTTATTGACCGATATAGTCCCCCGTCGTCGCATGCTGAAAGAACGTTATTTAAATACATCCAGCTGTGAGTACGATACGATTATTATTGAGTGAACAGCTACAACATAGCCGCTAAATTGGTTTAACAGAAACCCAAAGACCCAGTACATCATCTGAAGACCTCTATTATACATGCAAAGAGAAAGAAGTATTACATAACCAAGAAATGAGCAGATAAAATTACCTTTACTCTTATATTTTGTGATAAATCGTGCAAAAGTAGTTGTGTACTTACCGTGAACGTCCAAGTGAAACCAGGTACCATTCTTGTGCTGGTTGGGGGACCTGTTAAGGAACACCACTTTACACTCGTACCATCCCTGGTCCGATTCACGGATGTTGGTCAGGTTGAGGGAGGCAAGACCATATGGAGAGTCCGGTGAGACCCTGGACACTCGGCCCTCGTACCCCTCGCCGCTATGGGTTGGATAACTGTCGTACCATATGTAGATCGGGATCTCCAAGCCCTATAGCAGCAGCATACCCAGCATCCGGACGACAGAACGGTCCCGAGATGCGAGCAAGACACGTAAGAACACACATACTACTCTGGTAGGAATCAACCCCCAAATTGAGAAAAGGGTCTTCATGAACTTTCGTCTTTGTTACGTGCTTCCTGTGCGGAGGCTTTTGGTACTATGGTTAATTTCTACAATATGTCCGTATTCTATTTTCAGAATAGAAAACTGTGGTCATTTTTGGGATGTTTAGCTTTGTAGTCGAGTTGTGTCCGGAAGTATGCATTAGCGCTTATTAATTACAAGACACCTGTTCATTTATATGACATTTAAATAACTTCAAATTCATTTTTACGCAGATTATGTTCAATTACTAAATAAATAGCATATTATTTTAAATGTTCTTTTACACTTTGTTATTATAAAAGAGTAACGCTTTTGCGTTAGAAAAAAACTCAAAGTCAAATGAACGTATCGGTTACATAACTTAAGCATCAGTGTTGTTCACTGTACTATTATCAATCACAAAACACATCAAGGTTATATTGCTAGATGAGCTAGATCTATGCAGTTTAGTTTATTAGTGATACTTAAAGTAATTGCAAGCGTGGAAATATCACCTGAAAAACATAAATTGAGACTGATAGATTTGTCGATTAGTCAAATTGCTAAAGAATGTGAGTGTAATACACCATTGCCGCAAACAAATACTGATAGCAACCAAGATTTACCATGACCAGAATAGCATAGCAAAAATGATGAAAAAATCATTAAACTTACCAGTAAAAGAAACAGATTTAAAACTGCAACACGAATATTTGCAGAAATAATGAAAATTAATAGTAATACTGTATCTGCTGTAATGTAAAAAGGCGACTTTCAGAAGCTGATCTAAAGGGACATGTAGTATTAAGCAAATGACTGCTAAAGCCTGTTATCATAAAGAAGATTACAATGGGCTAGACAACATCGATACTGGAAATCACTGATTGGTCTAATTACTTTTAGCAGGTGAATCAAAAATATGAGCGTCTTGGCACCGGGAGATAAATGTATGTCGGTCAATTTACTGGTAACTGTTACACACAGATGAGGCATCTATTATGCTTTTCTGGTAATGTTGCGAATTGGAAGGAAAGATGGATCATAAACGTCTTCAGCATCGTCCAATATCGCCTTGATTGCATCTACTAGAGAAAGGTTTCACCTTGCAGAAAGGCAACAGTTCTAACAAACATCGATCTGAATACTGCATGAGGTATATAAAGTAAATAAGAGGTTTCTGTTTGACTGTCCCAAAGTCCGTATTGCCCCTCTATAAAATTATTATGCTAAAGGTGGAGAGAGATACCCAAGAAGTGCACTTAAAAGTTAAGATCATATCCGTGAAGTTATTCAACAAATATGGAAGGGAATACCTTCGGGAACTTATAAACCAAACCCTTAGAGTTTGCTAGGCAGTTATTAAAGTCAAGAAGGGTACTTGATGAAAAGAAAGGTCTAGAAATTATATAATGAACTGAAATGAATGAGCTGTAATGCAACATATCGATTGGGCAGTGGAGATATTTCCTGCCTCTCTAGTTATGTAAATATGGCATCGAAGAGGTACTTTTAGAACCGGCATGCTAAATGTGATAATGTAGTTCAAGGGGAAGTTGTTATTGCTTTTGAAAATTTATCACTCATTTAATATAATTTGGTACTAGACTCAATTGTAAATATTAACCGTCCTCACAGCAGTAAATGATGTTCTCCCATCACAAATCTGAGGAGTAAGTTTGATTCCTGTTTCGACGAAAATGCGCTTTCCTTAGCTCCAAGGATCAATGCTGGATAATTCAAAATTCCGTCAAGTCCTCGAATTCGTTTAAATAATTATTCCACTGATATCAATAAATAATCCAAGATCCCGAAAATATAACCAGTCATCAATAATGAATATATTTTCGTAAATGAACACCATAAACTGATCATGCTTGCTCTGATAAAGCTGGGCTAAAATACTTTTAATGAAGTAAGAAATAGAACCTATTCTTATACATTACGTTTAATATAATCGATTTTTTAATATAACAAAGCTCTATTTTAGGGGAAATGAAAGCTTGTAACAAGAATAAGTTGCAACAATTGCCTTATTTATCAACTTTCTTTATCAAATACTGTTGCTGGTAAAACTGCAGTTGTGTTATGCAAGATGTAGCCCTCAACCGTTGTTCTTTGTTTGCTGAGTAATTTCTCCAAGGTAATAGTCTGTATTCTGTTAGAAAAGACTACCAATCATTTACATTTAATTAGAATACACGTATTATAATTTTCTGTTAGTGGCTACGCTTGCAGAATAATTGTTACATTTCTATAGTACAGTTTTTAATGGTGTTTAACCCCCCTTTTTACTACTGAGGCATCACAGATGGTGGACACTGATGATGCATGAGATGAGATGATAAACTCCGAAAGGATTTTTTTTTTAAAGGAAGCTTTCCAGGTCTAAGTTTAGGGTACCTCCCGGGCATTGACCATTTATGAGGCCTGAGGAAAAATTGAAAAAAAAAAAGGTCAATCAAGGAGGACAGTCCTGGCGGAAATCGAACCGCTCACGAGTACGCGTCTTAGCGACCTCGGTCACCAGTGGCGGCCTATAGTACAATGAAACAATGGACATTGTCAATGAAGTGAAGTAATCCCAGAAAATTAATACAACATTTGCATGCACTTAAAGATATTTCGTTTTCTGTGGCACTCCTTCAGAAGATAAAAACATTTACTGATTGCTAAATGGAGAAAGTTACTGCACGGCTACTATTGCAACTTGCAACTAATTGCGTGTAAGTAAATATTTAAGACAACCTCTTTTATGCTATTTCTTTATTTTTAATATTAAAATGTATGTTACAGTGAGTAGTTTCTATACAATATATTCACTTTTGCCAGCAAGAAAACTTACTAAAGGAAATAATTCTTTTAGGAAGTGTTGTCACATGTACGGCCGAGGGGTGCATTATTGGTAATTGGTCAAAATTATTATGCGAACAGTTAGTTCTATTACTTTGAATATTTTATAATCTTACCTGACCTAGTGGAGTCAGAAAGTGCTAACTTATATAAATTCATTTGGTTTACCACTTCCATTGACGACATAAAAGATTTTTCCGTGGCGCAATCATTCGCTTAGCAACAAGCAGAATTATGCTGAACTTAAGAATTTTCCTTCATCTACGTATTCCCTTTTCATTGGTCACTAATTCAAACGTAGGGCACTGGTATACCATAATTAGTGAACATAACAACATAATGTAAAGACCCCTCTAGGCGATCGCGAAGCTATATTAATAACAGCTTCAAGAAGTGCCTGTTCCTTCACTCGTCGCCTGTGCTGCTGTTGCCCATTCTGCACCCTCGGTTTGTCGTGACAGTATCTCTCTCTCTCCTACACCCAATTTCAGAAATTGTAGACTAGAGGTCTTAAACACGAAATTTGGAATGGGAAATCTAAGGCACACAAGGAAAAACAATGCAGTTATATGATGATAAAAAGTTGAAATTAACTGCTGATAAGTCAGCTTGAAAGCAAATAGGGGTAAACATTTATCTTGAAATGTCTTCAAACTTATCTCGCGAGCGAAGTTTTCAATAGCTCATTATCATCGTTTTCAAGATCTACTGCTATAAAAATCACTAAAATCTCCGACCTATTATATTACAGTGGACACTGAACAAGTAAACTAATTTTTGTTGTGTAGCATTAGTCCAAATGGACTAATGTATTTGTGGTTACAAAGATTGGAGGTTCGAGTTAAGTTATGCCGGCTGCACTAAAGGGACATGTTCCAAACTTTCGTCCGTTATTGTTTGATGAATTTCTAATGGACACTTCGGTAGTCTGTCTTAATGCCACACATTTGAAGAGAAAGTCTTATATTCCTTATCTCAATTGGATTGCCTAAGACTCCTCTACAATCTCTGAAATTATTGCCAGATAGTTCATTAACACCATGTGCCACAATAATAAAATATGTACGTATTAAAAAAAGTAAATAATACTGAAAGTAAGAACCTGAAGTAAGCACATAACTACGTTTTGACACTGCGTTTTTAAACATATATGAATACATCATTTCATTAAGTAAAGTGAAAATGTTATAGTTATTAATGCCATTTTTCCTTTGTATTTGTTATTGAAATATACTTATTACAAAATGCCATTTTACCACTCTCAAATGCGAAATTATTTTTATTATCCCGAGAAACCTATTTATAATTACCAAAAGCATTGTTGTAATTTGCAAGGGGTGATTGGCACATATTTGGGATAAACTTTTGATGTAACTTGTAATTTTAATCTAATTTAGGAATAATTTTTACTAAAATGTGTAGAGTGAGTTGTTAATTTTTTTGCCCCTTATTTCAAGGGATGGTGTCAATAACGCAGCTGAAAGACAATGAAAAGGATTAGGGGTTTTGGGGGTTACTATAGACGTTAAAACTGGTTAATTAATGTGAACTTTTGAAAGCAAACAGACTGACTCAAGATGCCTTCACTCGGGGCCCAAGAACAGTTATAAATATATAGGACCTATGCGAAAAATTTGAAACATAGATTTCACGACAAAGACTTTTTTTTTTTTTGTTAAACGAACTATGTTCTCTTATGCATCGTTTAGGAGACACGCCATCTAAGGAAACTCAGGTGATAGGGACAATTACGACATTTTATGATTTATTCTGCAAGTACCTTTGGGACAGACTAATAAGTATTCAAAACGTCTGCCCTGTACCTGATAACGTTCATTATTCATAGCAGTGCTTCTATTGCATTTCATCAAAAGCAGAGAATGTTTGCTCAATCAATTCGTGACTTGTGTCAACTGGGGTCATGTACACGACACTCTGCACATTCTTTCAAAGTAAAAAGATATAGGGAGGTTAAGTTGGGTGTCTGTTTCCTCTAGCCTCCCCGTAACGCATTATCATGTCGGTCAAATCAGGGAAAGCAATGACGTTTTGCATTCAACAGCGCACACGGCTACACACAGAGGTACACGGCGAGGATAAAGCAGTGTCACATGGTTTAACGTTAGAAACAATACACATCAACCTAAACAAACAAAGGTGCGGAACTTCTAAACGACAGAGAACATAGATTGTTTAACAAACAATGTTAACTATGATATCAGTTTCTCCTCCGAATTTGTCTCAGAGATTCTAACTCTTACTCTAAATACGTATATTTTTACATCAGCGAACTTATTTAATGTCATTCATTTAATTGGTTATAGTATTTCGAAACTGAATGGATATGTGAGAAGAATGAGAAAGAAACTTTTGAAGTAGGATACGGTAGTAAAAATGTACTTGTCTTAACAAATATTCAATAGAATAGAAAAACTGACTCAAACCCAATTTTTTTGTTTACTCTTAGCTTTTCCTGTTACGGTTAAATATGGAAAGCTAATATCCAATAAATAGGTAATATTGAAGGTTCGATAGAATAGAACCTGTAACTTATAATACCAAATTTAATAATTAACGTTTTTCATGGCCGACCTTATTTTTCATAGTCAGTATAAGGAATCAATCTATTGCAATCTGATGCATATAGAGTGATTGCAATAAAAGAATTGTCCGATAAGTTAGCGCTTTTAGTATTTTCCGTACTTTACAGAACGTTATACTTTAAATAGACTCTAACAGAAGCAACTCAATATTTTATTAGTAATTGAACTGGAATTCATAAACCTCAAACTCATAAGATGGTTTATGTAATCTTCAGGCATTATTATGTGCATTTCCTTGCAGTTCATACAGATTGTTATGATGCACACTTTTAGAGACATTCTTACTTCCGGAACATATTTCGCACCCATTCAGCATGACTTTTCTTTCACAGATTGCAAAACCTAAAATAAATTGTTGAAGTATTCGACTAGTTATATCTTCATACATCTTGTAGAAATTAACCTTAGCACCGGTAAGCCATTTATATATAATGCACAGCAACAATACTTGGTGTAGACCACGAGTGTTTTTAAAATTATTCTGTATGGGTTGAGAATAGGGTACTTGGTAGAATTCATTATGTAGAAATCTCAGAAAGCACAACTTTCAACCTTTGTAGTGGTACAGAACTTTGTAACGATGTGAGATCGTAGGTATTAATAAACAACATTAAATATTAATCGCAATAACTTTCGATCTTAAATATAGTTTATAATGTAATGTGAAAAAAAATTATGCATAATCTTCAATGTTCTAAAAGCCTATACCCCCAAACAGCTGTTTGTCTTTTGGAATCATTTCAAACGCGAATTGACACACAACCACGATCCCTACCTGGCAGGCGCATTCGCCGTCATGACTTGATAATACCTACAGCGTCTGACGTATAAAATTCGTGTCATAATATCATTACTCAAATTGTTGAAAATATACTGTTGGGTTATAGTGACAGAATTCTCAATTCATCATGCTACTTCTCTATTTGCTAAATCTACACCTGGAACACATAGGGTCTTTATAGACTTCATATTTTCTTCATTCTGTAAACTTCTTCAAGTTAAAGATCTTCTAGAGACTGTTTTTTCTTAGATATTGCCCCTGCCCCTCTCTTTATAGACAAGGAAAAATATGTGCAGTATTAAAATATTTTCTCTGCAGCATTAGAAATTTATTACCTTTTTTGTGCTTTTGCATTATTGTAGGATTGGTCGATCCCACCTTCGCCTAGGAAGAAAATTCAACAAATAAAATCACGAAGCACCACTTAGCCTTTTATTTTTGCTTTTTGTTCACCAGTTACAATGTGCATATTAATAGGCTTGCATTCACTTACAGTCAACAGAATTATAGTGGCCTCTCTTTGCTTCAGTCCATTGTTTCTTTATTTTGTGTTGCAAACTTGTAAGTAATAGGAATAAAACTAAACAGGAGAACATTAGAAGTAATTTTTAGAAAATGTGTTTTATGAAATAGCAAGGAAGAAGTCGAGCAAATCAACCTGAGACAGGGTTGAAACCGCAGGTTGGACAAGCAATTATTTTGTACTGTTAGGATATTACCTTCTAATTGTAATGCTACTGAAGAGCAGGCCTTCAACTGAAGATGCAGATCCAATTAAAGATCCATAAAAAAATCAGTAATCTTTCAGTTATGTCCCGAAGTTGGACAACTGCGATCAACCTCAAGAAGTGCATCGAGATCTTAATTCCAGAAGTTCAGAAGTTTTCTAAATTTCCAGCTCTTCTGCATCCTGCTGAAATAAGCTCTCGAAGAGCAATTATATGAACTTCGCTGAGCTCAGGAAGACTTTTTGGCAGCTTCAGAGATCGCTTTTTAAAGAAAACTTCAAAAGCTATGGTAAAGTATGTGAAACTGTTGAAGGTAATAGAGAGAAAGATTACATCGCTGAGTGACTGCAGTTTTATTTATGGCGAAAACTAAAAAGATCTCAATAGCATCATGAAAATCAAGATGAATTTGACTTCCACTTACAATATACCAACATGTAATACGTGATGTGGAGGTGTAACATTTTTAGTGTTCATGTGTTCGATTAGATCAAATAGGATACGTACATTTTATTTTTCAACCATATTATTATTATTATTATTATTATTATTATTATTATTATTATTATTATTATTAAATGCTAAGACAGATCTTCACCTATTTGGTCCTGGCCATTGTTGGTTAACCCCTGGGTACAATTTGTGTTACAATTATTAATATTAAATTAAACACAGTTATCATTATTTCACTTCTTGAAACAATACCAAATCAAATAGATAACTCATTATATAAAAGTTGAGAATATTACCTAGATACTCTTTATCATTTAAAATTTATCTAAGTTACTTGCCTTTCAACTGACCATGCCTATTTCATTTTTAACTTTCATAAAAACTCCCAAAATTTGGATATCTGCACATGATTCTTAAAAATCTTTTTCGATACAATTTCTTTATTCCTCGGTAACCATTTCGTACTTGCTAAGCCTTCCCTCTAATCATTTGTAGCTTTACATTGGAAGATTATATGAATTTATCTTCCTTCTCCCCAAGGATAAGACACAATCCCGGGATAACCTCTCCCCTCATTCCCCTTAATTTCCAAACACTTAATCGAAATCAGGATGTCCCTTCTCTTTCATTTTTCTTACAAATTGAAATATACTTATTCATTTCAGGGTCATATTTTAGTCCCTTATAGCACGCCAGTGAAATTTTCTCCCTAATCTAGGCAAATAAAAGTTGTCTATCCATGTCTTATATAATTGATATCACTTCCCTCCTCTTCTAAAATCTCCAAACCCATTTCTAAATAGCTGCTCTCTGATTTTCCTCATCCAGGAGGTTAATCGTAATACCCAGAAATCATAATAAACGAGAGAAGTTCTATATGCAATAAAATGTGGAAAGCCTATGCTCTGAATAATTCGCTTGTTTTAAATGACAATGTTCGTCAAGAACAATGCTACAAGCCCGGTGCTGCAACTTTCTTCTCGGACAAGACACCTTCTATGCATCCGAATATGGTGTTAAGTAACTAAATTTGAAACTATTTCAGTCCGATAGGGCATTTTTAGTTTTAGTTTGGAACAAAATATTTTTGGAAGTCCTTGTTTGTTCTAGATCCCTTATACTAGAAGATAATGCAAATATAACCTCCGATGTCTATAGCTACTGGCCGACTGTTCAAAGCTCTATAACTACTTTAAAAGCTTTTCCTAGTTTGCAATGCTGATAATGGCCGATGTCAATTGATTAGAATTAATCTTCTTGTTTCACTAATACTTAATAATTAGTTCCTTACTCAGGAGCTACAAACAGTGTGTAATCTATTTTCAAGCGGCACACCAGAACTCGGCAGGTCACATTGCGCTAGATGATGAAGATGATGATGAGAATAAGGCTAACAATGAAACAGTTGCAGAAATAGAATACCCAGAGCAAACCTGCCAAACGTCTTCGTGTCTAGCAGGTCGATCATGACATTGTCCACATTTTGAGTTTATCTATGAGCTAGCAATACATTTACCAAAGTAGATGAAAAACAATTATTGTATACAAAAGAACTGCAGGAAGTAAAAGTGGCACTTTAACTCCTTACTGGTTCGGCCTGAGTATTATTAGGGAATAATGTACTATCATTAAATAAAAAAAATCTTCTGCATACAATCCTAAGGAGAAATAGGATCAGGAAAACCGGAAAACAAAAGCGAAACAGTACCATCATATATTAAAACATTTTCAACGTCTTTAGAAGAAGATTGTGAAATCTACATAGAGGAAGTCCCAGCATAGACATTACTCCTAACAAAAACGAAAACAGAGTCGCGTAGGTGATAAACTAAGTCTCGACGCAATATTTACAGCCAAAAGCATAAAATGGTGAAATATTAACCATAAAATTTAATGTTTAACACACGTATAAAATCGTTCACTGGGAGGGGTTCTTTTAAGTACATCGTAACGTGGCCGCAGATCGCTGTGTTGTTTAAACGAGTTTCGCAAGATGTCATTCTGTAATGTTTGTCACTTTCTACAAACGAAAACTGTTTCTATTTAACTATCTATGTTTTTTGTATTATTACAGCTTATTGTAGTATTTTTGTTCCAAATAAAAATTGTATTTTCTGTATTACTTCAACAGGTTTAGAAACAAAAGAATGTTTACAATAATTGTAAGATAACAAATTTATATGATATTGTAACAGCTTTTAATAACATATAACCTACAATGAAAATAACTTTTATTTTTGTTAAAACTCCTCTTTATGTATTTACGTACGCTGAAATAGAAAATCGCATTTAAAGTATCCTAACACGTGGATATTTTTCATACATTAATTTACATAATATTTATTATTTTATTAGACAGAGATTACCAACATCTTCAAAAAAATAGAGAAATGACCGATAAGTATGATGTCCAATATGTACAAGATGTTCACAATAATAATAATAATAATAATAATAATAATAATAATAATAATAATAATAATAATAATAATAATAATGAACAAAGGATAACGAAAACTTTAGATGAGAACCAAACTCCAGAACATGCAGGCTTTAGCACAACAGACTATTTACAAACGACAAAGCAACTGTTGGAAAAGACAAAAGAATTCAACCTACCACTTTACATCGGCTTCATTGGTGTTTTTAGTGCATAGAATCACATTTTTAATTTGGAACAGGTATTACGGAATAAACATAAATAACAGTAAATTAAAAATATGATTCTATGCGCTAAAACACCAAGGGAATTGCAAACGATGGTATAACAACTCAACACACAACGCAAGGCGGCAGGTCTATCAATGAATAAGACAACAATACAGCTAATGACAAATAGAATGGAAACTCCAGTCACAGTAGATGGGGCAACTACCACATGTGAAGGAATACTAGGACAGTTAATGTCCAAGACAAGAGAAAAAAAAAAAAAAAAAGATAAACAGAAGAATATCACTAGCATGGAAGGCTTTCTGGTTAATTCAGTTTATACTCTCCGACAGGAAAATAAGCAAAAAGCTTAAATTCAAAGCACTCAGAAATGCGATAAAATGCTATACGGGTGCCAGACAGATGAATGCATCACAAATAAGCCAAAGGAAAATGGAACGCAGGACATTAACAACAGCAATAAGGGACCAAAATCTCCAACAAAGAGCCACCAGACTGAAGTGATAATGGGGAGGCCACATCAAGGATGCAGAACGACAAATGGACGTATAAGACCACCATGTGGGACACGCGCTTAGGCAAACGACATAGAGGTAGATCAAGACGGAGATGGAAGATTTCTACGTGACACAGGCAGATTCACAATGGTCCAGAATAGCAATAAGCAGGAATACATGGAAAATCATCTAAGGTCAACTTCGAAACGAGTGAAACATGATGACCAAAAGTGTAACAAAGTGTAGCATACAAGACTGTACACAACCCTAATGCGAATTAGTTCATAAAATTAGAGAATAAGAGCTACCCTTTTGTAGGAGACCTTTGCTCTTCATAGGAACTTTCGGATTATTATTATTATTATTATTATTATTATTATTATTATTATTATATGAGAACAATTAATATTATCTAAATTATTTCAGTTTAAAATTATAATGAAAGTATCTTATTGATATCAGATGCAGTCTGCACTAATGCAAGTCTCTCTTATGGTACATTGTGGACAAAGAAGAAACCAGAGCGAATGACTGTCCTGTTTGATGCTTTTCATTCTCTAATCTCTGTTGTATTTTGTTCGGTGAAACATGACTAGCTCTGGTTATATAAATTTCCTACACACTTTCTGTTACGTCTGAGGCGCTTTTATGATTAAGAAACATTACAGATTTTATTTGAAACATGTACTATACCAATTTTGGAATGAAGCTAGAAAATAAGACAAATCATGGATTCCCCATAAAGTTTGTTACATTTGTGTAGAAAGTGTAAGAAAGTGGTTGAAAGGTACAAATAAACATTCAGATCATAAGTGCCAACGACATGGTGGGAGTCAAAGGACTACAGTAATGATGATAGATGATTCGTCATGTTAAGGGTCACAACGTTAGAAGGAAGAAATTTATTTTATTTGCTGATCTTTTATCAGCTATACATTATGTTCCTCGTGGATTAAATATATCTTCCCTTCATAACCAGAGACATTAGCTTATGCTTTCTCTAATAATGAGACTTTTCCAGATAGGGTTGATAAGGAATTTTGTATAACATAGCTAAAAGCCTTCATTGTTAATTCAATCTAAAATAAATTATTTAATAACATACTGGTAATTAAGAAAAGATAAAAACTGAACTCTTAGGTTCCAGATTGAAACAAAACTATCTAATGGCAGATGGAACATCTTTCTTCTTGTATAGAACCAGAGAACAGGAGCTTTTTCACAAGATGGTGATTTGGTTTATTTCAGTGATATCCCCTACTTGATTCCAAAATGATGGCATTGAATACAAAGGGGATGAACGAAGCCTTTTTTTTTTTAATTGATTCCTTGAAGAAAAGTCTGAAGGCTGTAATTTTATACAATGGTACAAACGCTTTACTTGTAGAGCATTCAGCACATCTTCAAAACTTTTATGAGATTCTTGAATTGATTTTTAATAAAATAAAATACAATGATCATAACTGAAAGATACTTATGTGAACATCTAAAGATTATTGGTCAACAGACTGGGTACAATAATTTCCTATGCTTTATCTGGAGTAAGACAACAGAGCAAGAAGTCAGAAAACATGGGCCACTAGGAGTGTCTCTTAAACCAGAAAGTAGGAACATTTTGCACTGAAATTTTTTTTGATCCAAAGATATTACTTCAGTCATATCATATCAAACTAGGACATCATTAAACAATGTATTAAAGCATTGCCAAAAATAGAAATTGCCTCAAGTACCTCCGCAAACTTACAGAAGTAAAATTAAAAGTAGGCATATTTGTAGGTCCTGACATAAAAAAACTGATGCAAAATTCTAATAGGCAAATACTGACTTGAAGAAACTTCAGGTTTGGAAACACAGGACTTGACCTTTCCTCAAAAGTTTAGCAACAAATTTTCTATGAAACAATACACACCCTGATTATATAAAACAGAGAGTTAAAAATATGATAAAACCATCCAATGATGGAATGCTCAATGAGCTTAAACTGAACTTTGTAAATGCACACTTGCATAATCTTGGTGTTGTCAGTGAAGAACAAGGGAGGCATCAAGCAAATGAAAAGGTTATTAATGCTCATGAAACGGGATTTGGAGATTTCTGATGAATACTAAGACCAGAAATCCCCGAAACTTTACACAAGAAGAGAAAAAGGAAATAAAAGACTTTGCAAGGCTTTGTATTAAATTTGATAATTCCTATGTTTTGTATAAAAAACTCTCAATTTATGAACAAAATAGTACATTTTATTACATTTCACAAAATAAATTAATTAAGAGCTAGAATTTGTTTCTTTATACAATTTTTAATATTAAATAGATAGAGGTGACAACTGTCTTGTTAAACATGTTCAGGGAAGGAACATAAAATGTTTCTCATTAAACTTTATGTTTCATACTGTCCATTCTTAAAAACTGTTACATATCTTTATTATAATTAATTTCTGGTCTCCTCCTTTACTGACATATGAACACACCAAGAGAAACCTGATAAATTAGGATATAACAAATGCATTACAACTGCTTGGGTATGTGGTTAAAGTGTTTACCCATAATCTAACTTGCATTCTAACACAATTTGTTTACGTGCTTATATTTTGTTTCATATTTTTATTTTGTTTTAATTGGAATTCTTTTTATTATGGCTTCTTTAGATTAGCTAATGTTTCTTTTGGAAGCTCGTAACAAATATCTGAATTTCCCACTGTCATTCTTATTTTTTTAAAATGTTGCCTGCTTCAACTGTTTGTTGAATGGCCGGAATTATGGGACCTGTAAGGAGTTTTATGCTTACGTAGATCTGCAACTTACATTACAATATTTAATCAAAATATTGGACATAGCATTGTACATAACTATTTCGGTGCGAAAATCTTACATTTATGGAAACATTTTTATTGCTTTTAGGGTCATACAACTTTGTCATAATGATTATGCAGCTTTTAAATTAATTTTTTTAGCCATAATATTTAGGTATATTTTGAGCTGTTATATTTTCTATATAATATTTAGGCACGCTTTGACCTGTTAAATTTTTTGTACACTAGTAAGGTCAAAAATAAACATAACATGCTTATAAACTCTAATTGAAGAGGAATTGGAACATATTACACAGCACCATCTTTTAAGTAAGCCCCTTAGACAGTGTCAAACTTCTGTAAGCGTCCTACTACTTTTAAAAACAGTTCCGCAGTCCATTTTTGGTCATTTTCCTCAGAGAGAGCATCATTTACGTCTTCATCTTTTCGGCTGAACTAAGTCCCGTCCCTTGAGAAAGTTTTTGACTTTTGGAGCACGCAGAGATTGGGGGTGCTTTGAGGAATTCGCTCTCCTGCAGCGGCAGATGTGCTGGAGCGTTTTGATGGAAAATCCAATTCTTTCCTTGCTATTTGAAGTCTTTTTCATCGCATTATATAACGAAGATACCGAAGAATGGTAACATACCTCTTCTTATTGACAGGAATGATTTAGAAAAAATGAACAATGTTTGTCATAATATAACTACTACTCTTGCGTAGCCGCAGTCATACATGCCTCTAGGAACATATACTGTACTCCACGAAGGCAAAGCAGAGAAGATTCTTAATAGCACAACGCAGTCAGGCAAATTTCGGTTTCTTTATGACTTTTGCGTTCCTCTTTAACTGGAGCATTTTCATTCTGCTCGAAATACTTACAACTCTCACTACACTCATTGACTGTATGCAGCGCCGTTCATTTGTATCTGCACGTTATCGACCTAACGCTACATGTGAACCGATACCTCACAAATTTTGCCTATTGCAGTTATGTGGTCACTTATTCTGTCGTTGTTAATTCTGTTTTTATGTAACAAAAGGTTAACGGAAGATACAGTGTAGAACTCACTGAATCAAGATACCAGAAAACGTAGATAAATGAAGTTCAGCAACACAAAACTCCTTTATATAATTAAATATCGATTAGCCGGAAGCCCTCGGCATATAAAACCTTGCCAGGAGCGCGTGTAAAGCCAAATGTACATCACTATATGAAGAAATCTAATCAGCTATTTTTGTAATTATAAGGAATTACTTTTTGATAATGCACTTTAGAGTCTATTTTTTTTAAATTTCCCAGAAATTAGTTTATATATGACATTTACACTACTATGCCCAAGACTTTTAGTATTCACAGGTATATTTACGGATTTCGTTATCACACAGTGGGTAACGTTACTAAAGTTAAAAGCGGCATGTACGGGTTACTAGATCATTATTTTTCTTGGATGGGCTGAAAACTCTTGGTTAACGACATAATTTCATAACAGGGCGTGTAATGCTTTGTGAATGCAATTTGATTTATGCATAAAAATAGAGGATTATACCAAATAAGTGGTGTGACGGATGAAAATACTGTTATAAATAACCGTTCCAATAGCACTTTTAAAACTTTCACTGACTAATCCAAGTTTTGTTGCATTTGATTCTTTCCTTTGTCTGCGGTTCTTTTCCGTTTTGCTTGAAAGTATTATTTTTGACTATTGATACATGCCTTTTCTTTTGCACAGTCTGTTAATTGATGATTAAATAAAATGATAACGCATGTGTTGCCAATATTTTGCATAAATGACCAAATGTCTTATTATGGTTACTCTCCTCCTTACCCTATTTCAATTATAATAAAATAAGTACACATATGATTGTTTTGGATAATATTATTCAGGGTTTTCATTTAAATTTTTCTTATGTGAATAACTACCTATTTAAATTAAAAATCATGTCAATATAGATACTGAGAGAGTAGCTTAAAATCATTTATCTCCTCACCCCAGACAACCCTACTTTGAAATTTCAAATATCATCTCTGCCTTTTGGTGCTTAGGTTTTATAGGAGAATTTATTGTTAATACGTCTTTTGTATTCTTTCGTTGTCTGGCAACCTACAGAATTTGTACAGAATAAAAAATAAATCAGTTATTTGTAGAATGAAAATATAATTTATTTACGATTATTAGTAATACAATAACTCCGGAATAATGCGCTTACTTTGTTCTTTGCAGTAGGGTAAACGCCATTTTCAAACAATTTCTTACCAAACACAAATTTACCTGAAATTTTCTATAGTTTTTATAACATTATTCTGTCCAAATTCAAATATCAACAACAGCAGTCCAGCTTGCCAGGTTACGATAGAGAGGAAATGTATCCCATTTAAATTTAGGCATAAAATGCAGAGGTAATTTGAAATTCTAAAATTGGACGGCTGGGGTGAGAGGATGAAACCTAAATTTTAATCAATACTTGGGATTCCCATGGGAGAGATTCCGAGTTCAAATCCCTTGAGTCCGGCCAACCTCATCTTGGATTTTTTCGTGGTTTCTCCCGGTCGATTAAGCGAATGCTGGAGTAGATCCTTCTTTCCTTTCTACGAATTTTCTACTCTCACATTTCATTCACTTGGTTCTGTTACAGAGTCGAAAGTGTGAGGCAAAGTGGGCTGGTGCGTTGTGACGGTGGCTTACGCTTTGGAAAGATTTCTGCCCCGTCATCTGTTATAGAGTGCCTCTTCTGAGGGGATTCAATTCCTTGAAAGGGGTGGGCATCACTGACGTCCATTCCACAACATTCGGCGTCTCCGTCATCTCATTCCTTTCCCCCAAAGGTATCCCCACTGGGAGTGTAGACACAAACGGCCAGCCGTTGAGTGAGACTGAATTACCGAAATATCGTTCTCCCTCCATTGCAGTATGTTTTTGTGTTTTAATAAAATATGTATTAGGCAGTTATTCATACTGGCTGGTTTTGAAATAAAAGTCCTATATAAACGAATTGCGAAAAAGATTAAGAGTCACAAAATTTTCTTAAAGGATAGCATTATGTGCTTGCAAAGAGTTGTAAAGTTCTTAATTATTCTTCTTTTTATGAGTTTTGTAAGCTTTCTATAGAGCCGGTTCTATTTCCTTGCCTACAACTGTCATTATCTCGTAAAATAAATCCCTTGTAAATATCGAATCTTAAAACAGCACATTTATTTATACCAGAGTCTGTAGCCTATGGTATATTATTACTGTAACAGGATAAAGGTAACTGTAGCAATAACAGATTTAACCTTATGGGTTCCAGTGATGGCAAGTAACATTAACAGTTAGGACGAATTGTAAGAACTTTCACTCGGGAAATATTCCATCACAAGATTAGGTTTCATGTGAGTTAGTTCTGCCTCCATAGTAATTACATGAAAGCTGGTTATTCTGTTTCAATACTGCAAAAGGTTTTATCTCGAAACTCGCAACACCGAGACCTGAAAGAACGATAAAAGCGCCCTATTTTTAACATCACTGGGGGCAATGGTAAAGCAACTGTAATGAATTCTACCAAGCTTTGAGGAGTCTTTTCATTAAGACTTTTTTTTTTTTTTTTTTTTTAGAGAGAGATAATATGAACAAAATTAACGACAGCTATGAACACCGTAGTTGAATGAAGACCCTTATAATAAATGTGTAGAAAAATACATATATATATATATATATCTACTAAAAAGTTTTATATTCAAGCAAATACCCTACATATCTTTTCGTATTTATGTAGCATCAAAGCGATTTTATTTTATAACAGTAGAAGATGCTCCAAGATGTCACTTATACAGGATGTTTTTAGTAATAAAACGAGAGTTTATACCAAATATAATACAAGTATTTTGGACGATTCAGCATTTTATGAAAAAGAAAACAAATTCAATAGACTAGGCTTCACACATTTTGGGGAGCATACGAGAGGTATTCCATTTTTAAGTTCCCATTTTTCTGATGTTAACACAGTAGCTGGCGTATAAAATAATCGCTTGCCTAGACATTTATAATGCTGCAGCCAGTAGCTCCGGAGCACGCCTTGTCCACGAAATACTTTTATTATTACCCTACAGACGAAGGAAAATATACTTTACATGTTATATTTAGGGGAAATTAAACATTTCTGGATAGAAACATCTACACAAACGAACAAGATGGGAATGTTATGAAAATATGACGAACGTGTTGCCATATCTAAAGTAGATGCTTTTATTTGAATGCAGAATAATTAATATCTGCAGTTATTTTTGGACTGCGTTCGCAGCTAAGCGTAGTTCGCTGGGTCAAGGTCACGTCGAGTTTTATTGCTGGTGGCTGTAATCGCAGTTTGTTGTTACGACAGCAGATATTTTTTGTCTGTGTATTGTTATGGCTAAAGAACCGAAAAATATGAAAGTTAGTATTTTAGATCACTAATTGTATAGTAATGAGAAGCACACTTTTTATGTTTTACATGTTTAGAATCCAATAAGCGCAATTTAATTTTTTATATATCAATATATAGTTAAAAAGTTTATAACTTGAACAAATATTTGTTGGTATATTCTAATTTTTAAATTTTTATTTTAAGTGATCTTGTGCAGAAAACCCAGTTTTTTTCAAGGTTTTATTTTACATTCATCAGCATATTCATCAACATTTGTGAAAACTAAAACAGTGTATGTTTTTTTTTTTATTTCCGATTCATCTATTATATTCTTCTTATTCAAACTGCTATTATTAGCACTCAGCCGCAAGGAATAACTGGCCCTTTCTCCTTTGATGTTGTACCTATCTGCCGATCAATTTCATAGATACAGAGCCCTTGTTTGGACGCGTGGCCGGCTTAACGGGGGTTTGCTTGGCACCGGAAAGCATGCTGTTTGCCGGCGGAGTCTGATATTCATAGTCCCTTAAATTTAAGACTTCTACAGGACACCAAACACCAATTTTTTGGTGATACAATGACATTTCATGCACAAGATCCTGTTTTTCTGCATTTTAGTATCTATTGTTTTGCGTCACTACATGGCCATGTAAATAAACTTATGCTTCATCCGTTAAAAAAAAAAAAAAAAAATTAGGTCAACAGAGAGAACATTAACATTATCCAACATTTAATTGCAGAAATTAACTCCTCTCACGTTATCGTGTGATTGCTATCCCTGAACTACAGTTAAGTTATACGGTTTTAATTTTAAAAGTTTAATGGCATTCCAAGCCGATTGGTGAAATTCCTGATTCATGTACAAACTATCTCAGGAGATTTCTTTGGACTTTGGACTGCTAACTTTTATTCGATGTCATCGAGTTTTTCCTCTGTAAGAACACGGCGTTTTACTTTCGGTTTCATATCAAGAACAGATCCCGTTTCCCTAAATCTATTCACAAGATTATGAACCGTTTCTCTGTGAGGCGCACGAACAGCAGGGAATCTATAAACCGCCGTCTCGCCTCTTTACATGAATTTGTTGTCACATAGGAATCATACATGAAGATTCTGTGTGCTAAAGTATACGGACTTTTTGGCATTATAACAGCACTAACACATTATAACATGAATCACGTGGTATTAAAATGTTCAACGTCTGTACAGCACAAAGGCTTTCGCATCAGCACACGGAGAGGCAGGAAAGTGGAGGGAGGAACAGAACCGGTTAGAAACAAGGCAGGAATATCCCCGTTAAGCCGGCCACGCGTTCAGATGAAGGCTCTGTAGTAGATCTAGCTCTGATGTTTATTAAATGACACGCACAGTATCAATTTTATTTTATTTTGGGTTTGATTTGTTGAAACGTTCGCCTGCATTATTACAAGCAGAAACATTTGAATGCTATTTCTTAAAGTTGTGAGAAAAATTTAGCTCTGGCTGGAAAGTAATTTTAACAAATAAAATCACACCAGTCTTATTCCTAATCTTAGGCAACCCTATAATGCTGTAAATGCTACACATTTATTTATTTATTTATTTATTTTTTATCTGAATATCAGTGAAAGTCATACTAATAAAAATGTATATATATTATTAACATGTAAGTTTGGTCTCTATGTCACAGAATTACCCATGTAATTACGATTAGTGAATTTTACAAAAGTTATTTCAATAATGCTTATATAATTAAACTGCTTTTTTTGGGCAGAATTTGTATTCTTGAATAAAATGCTGGTACTTCTTAACACAGGCGATAATGAACTCAACGTGGTGTCTGAAGCTCTGTTTTGGAACAAAATAAAACCCTTAATGACTAAAAGGCAAGGAACATAAAATGTAGCACTTGAAAGTTCGCTCCTATCATATCGTGTGATGTAGACCGCAGTTTTTCAACATACAAAAACCGTCTCACTGACAAACGGTACAATATTTTCCCAGAAAATGTGGAAAAATGCTTGTAATTTACTACCAGAATCAACATAGCATAATCTTTTTAATATATAAAATTACAGTATAATATATTTTCAATTTTATTTGCATATTTTCATATTCCAGTAATGTACAGTTCACATTTCGTCAAACTTTTCATCATATTTTTCCGCTCTCTAATTATAACTGGGTTCACGTTTAAAATTTTGTGTTATTACCTATTATTATAGACTGTTGCTATGCTAATACTATTAGTAGCAAGGTGTTAGTGAAGTAAATTTTACTATTATATATTGAAATGTTAACGCTAGAACAGAGAAAAAATAAAGTCTATTGGAATAACCCGCATACTATAGAGGTATTTATAGGAAATATCAGAGTAGAAATTTAAATAAATAGGAAAGCAAATTTCATTAAAAACATAAAGTGAATTACTGTAGACACCACTTTGAACAAGTGCAGAAATGTGAATGAAAATGGTCGACAAAGCTGGCGACAGGAGCAAACTTGACCCTTTTCGGTTTGCTAATGACAAAAAAGAAATGTCTGTATAATGCAATTTTTTATCTAGCTTTTACATTACGTGTTAAAATGAAAGAAGAGCTGGTGTACATACTTACAAAAGGCCTAAATAGATGCTTTAGGCAGTGCATGTTTGGTTCATTTAATTCTATTTGAAGAGGGTGTTCTTTGATATATCTTAAATTGGGTGGAGAATTCGAAATTAGCGATTGTATCAAGGTATTTAATATTGAAACCCAACTAAAGTAAGCATAGTAACAGAGACACAATGTTACAACGTTACCATATTATCATAAAAAAAGCTCGATTTGAAAAAAAAAAAAAAAATGTGTGTCAAATGGAAGAAATAGTCTTAAGATATCATATTAAATTTACTTCTAGATGTACTTTTACAATTAAGAACACAGTCCAACAATTTAATTTTCTTTGTAAACTTCATTACATTACTGTGTTCTGAACTTTCTTGGTAATCCACATTGGCAAACACTGTTATTTTCGTCTTTTACGTGGAGAAATCTGAAAATTGAGACTTTTTAAGATGTAGTCGAGGTTAAAAATAAAACGAACACGACACTCATGTATACGGCAATTAACTAGCACTGCTTTAACATTTGAAATTTGGGAAACAAAAGAATGGAAATGCATGAAGTGAGAAATACACACACTTAACTTTTTTCAATTATATCATACTAAGAATAGATACACGGATGCATTTTTACAGCTCTCAGCATAAATGCAAAAATACATTCAACTTTGATTTCCCATATAACATTATTTATATCGACATGTCTATTTCCTTTGAAGAACATTTCTCAAACAACCAATGAACATTTTTGCTATCATATACACGAACATCTTGTAGCATCTTCTGTATTATTTCTAGCAAGGCTATTGTAAATAATGAACTACAAATACTGCTTTGAGGGAACTCCCAATTAACAAACTTTCTTTTACTTCATGACCACGAAAGGTGGAAGAAACAAGGGAGTCGGTCGGTGACTTTGTTGCGGTGAAGGGTTAAAAGGTGGTGGTGAAGGGTGTACATTCTAAAAGTAGACCGGGAGGCACACTGTTTGTCATGCAAAATACCTGCCAATACTGGAATACTTTTAGAAAAGCCCCTCTAGTGCATGGGTTACTGAGGAGGTGTATGTCTGTGTGTGTGTGTGAATGTGCAGGGAAAACACATGTATTATTAAATTTACATATATTCAGCTATATATAATGAAACACGCTTATTTAAATCGAGATAGATAACAGTGGTTTAACGATGACTCTAAAATAAAATTTCTTTTCTTGGCACATGTTCTAATTTGAACACCTGATTAACTGTCGGTGCCTTTAGTAAACGAAGAAAAAATAAATGAAAGTAGTAATAGTAAAACCAAAGAAATTTAAAGCTTAACAAAATATCAGAACGTGTACGTATTCTATTATTCTGAATTACAACGCTCTAGACTTCTTATTTATTGTCTTTTTAACTAGAATTTAGACCTACAAGCCAGATTATATATAATTAAAGGCGGTAATGTTAATTTGGAAAAAAAAAAAAATATGGAATTGGCTTAAATACTTCCGCTAGTTGAGCATTTAGTTTGTTATTCATTATTAGCATTAGATTTTACTTTACTTAACATTGCAGTGCAATCTTAAAATTAAAGCATGGCACTAGAATATTTAAGCTTAGGGGTTTATTGATATTTTTAAACTTTGATAATCATAAAACTTTCAAGAGGAAATGAGGTTATGTTTTTCATGTTTAATTTAAAGTTGCAAGAGATTATGTGAGTGCCCTAAACTACTTTTAAATTAGGTTTATATATGAGTAATTTATTCGTTTTTTAAAATATTTTGTGTGCCAACGCCAGGTAAAGCTTAACTCATACTGAATCGTATTTTTTCTTTCACAACAGAATAGTAATTTATTTTGTTCATACTATGTCAAATTCCACTTCTTTCCGTTCTAGAAAACAATAGGGGAAAGGGAAATTTACCTTACTGAAATTATTTTCTGGACTCCACTTTTACCAACATATGAATACAAAACGAGAAACTAATACATTCGGAGAAAACAACTGCTTTACAACTATTGGATTGTTTTGCCTCCTTTCAACTGTTTATCGAATGGCCGGAAATAACGGGCCTGTATTGAGCATAACTTTTACGTACAGCTTCAACATACATCACAATTTTAATCAAAAGTAATTGGACATAATATAAAACAAAATATTGTACGTAACTATTTCTGTAGTGAGAATTAAAATTTTTAGCAAACAAAATGTAAACATCAAAATGCGTTGGAGAAATCTTTCAAACTTTCCTTTTGATACACTTTTTTCTTGCTTTTGCAAACAATGGCATTGTACGTTCTAATTAGTGAAACAGAACATGAGCATTCATCATTATGCGATATCAGATCCAATGCTTTGACTTGGTTTTAAATAATTTTATTGAATAATAGTCTCGGGTTTTGAGTGAAAATTATTACGTGCCATGTGCAAAGGAAATCAAAGTGCATTATTTATGAAAAGGTTTTAGTTTAGTACGTGTATCTTTTTTGTAACAACGAATTAAAAAATTGATGAATTTAAACCCGAAAACATCAGGTTTCATTTTGAACATCCTATTGTTAGTATTAAGTATAGACTGAGAAGCCAAATTGCTATGTTTTTACCAGTCTAGATATTGCCAGTAATTAATCCTGGGAAGGAAACTGTTGCAGAGACTTGTGTATTGCAGATAAGCACTACTGACCATAAAACACATAGGCTCATGGTGTAATATGCGTCATGCACGCGACATGAAAACTCAAGAGAGCTGTTTTCTCCCCTCCCCCCGCCATCATCCTCTGGAGAGGGTACAGTCATGTGAAAAACATTTCTAACTTCTTTCTAATATTTGAACATTAATATTGACAGTTACAAACCAAATTACGAACCACTGGTTTCCTTCGTTTTTGACAAATGTGAATTCTTTTGTTTATGAAATAGAAACTTTGGAACATAACTGTACCAGATTAGGTTTCCGAAGATATCTACAAGCAGACACAGCGTTTTAGCGGAACACTCACCTACACATGAGCTATGTTACACAGTATGGCATATGAATGAACGGGAGCAAAGCCTTTTTCTCAAAGAGTTAATTTTGACAGACGTAACATTTTGTTATCTGGACAATTTAATTACATCTTTGCTCCTGTTTTTAGTAATACAAATATCTGCTTTGGTACTCAAATGTTTGTACAAATAACAAATAAAGCAAAAGAAACAAACTCTTTCTAGTATTTGCTTTCGTGCAATCAGTTTCTTTTATCGTACTGGCTATCAACTACACACGGCTTTTTCCTCTAACACAACTAAGTACAAAAGCAGATACGCATGACGCGATATTTTCAGGTTCCCGCTAGTGCACATAAACGAGCGGCGATTGTTTCTAGAACGCTTTTAACATAACCAACAACTACTACGTCACGTGCAAGATTACTGAAGCCAATAAATAAACAAATGAAAACAAACTGGCGCACAATGCCAAAGCATGCACAAAACACCTTAAAAAATAAAATACTTTATGCAACATTACTCTGGTAACGATCCAAGGAATGGTTCAGTCAACCCAAAGCACCTCTAAACAGCCACAGAGATAGAGAGAGACAGAGATATGAGATGGGGTGGGGTGGCATAAGGGGCGGAGGGGGAGCGATAGTAATAAGTAATAATCATATTCTTAATATTAAAGCATCCAGTATTCAGAGATTAAAGGTTCAACCACAGGACTTAGTCGCAGCTATTGCTAATATTTAAATTTTATGTTAATATTCATAGGGCGAAAGGGAAATTCAGTATTGCGCTTATTTATGAATAATTTATAGCTAATTGTTTTTGTTATTAAATATTATCTGTTAACATATTCTAGGATATAGTTTCATATAATTCTCTGTTCTCATATTTTTCAGGCCGCTAAACTTTACAATACAGTTTCTCACTCATACAAAAACAATTGAACGTCTGATGCCTTCACCAATAACAACAAAAAATGTAAGAAATGAACACCATTCAGCTAAACTTGAATTATGTGCTGAAACGCTGATTTATCCACCAGGATACCGGGTTGAATGTTCAGTAATGTTCCAGGTAAATAAAAGTATCCAAGTATCACGAAGTCTATTGCAACTCGTTAAACCTTACCTAACGGTTATATTTTAAGATTATTACGATTCCAACAATTTTGCTAAAAGACGGGGATTCCTGTAATAACAAATATTTGGGATGTTGGATGCTTATTTAAGAAATTAGCTTTAATATATAATTATGGAAGAATCCACCATAGTTAGCCTTTTCACACAAAGAATATTTTAAACGCATTCATTTGTTTCTCTAAACAGGGCTCTCTTATTTCTTAACACTTCGTTTTCCCTGTCGAGTCATGTATCGATCGATATATCTCATATGCCCGGTGGCCTTATTGCAAATCTGTTCCTTTTTTCACTCTTTGTTTCAATGGAAGTTTTACGCAATTTTTTATTTTTAAATGTTTTTACAGACGAAATCACAATTGGTATCCTATATAAATAAAGTTTGTAAATACATGAGTAATTTTAGAATGGAAAACACGATAAATTTAACAATAGTAGGTATATACTTAGAGGCAGTGAAAACTGATGTCCCTTACTATTGCGTTTATTTATCTTCTTCTTTTTCTATGGCGCTACAACCCGATATTGGGCCATAGGCCTGCCGCAGCGACTGCTGCTTTCTCTACATCCGTTTTACGGCTTAATAGGGAAGTATAACAGGGGTGTCGAAAAATTCCTAAGCAGGTACCGGGAATCGAACTCGGTCCTCGCGGCCAGCATTCAGCACTCTAACCACTGGACCAAGAAGGTGGTCTCTATTTGTTTATTTCAGTAAAAAACTAAGTTTGATTATTGTTAATATTTATTCAACATCTGCGGAAACATTTAACATTAACGTAACATAGAACGCTGTACTAACGCTATTTAATGGTTTGCTTGCAAGTTTCCATGTTTTTTGTTAACATTACACAATCACACACTTGTACAACGCTTACTTAGATAACAGAATACTTTAAATGTCTTTAAATGACTATTTTTTTTATATCTGGGACAAACCTGACAAACAGTGTCCTAGAAAATAATAACTGGATAACTAAAGCATGCGAAATATTTAGTCTGAAGGCAAATTCTACGATAATTACTATAATTAGCTTCTCAGTCAGCTTTTCATTCTCCTATGAGGTTAGGTTTCATTATTGAATTCTCCTCTGGTTAAACTTATATGTTGGTATTTATAATCATAAACTGCATAAATATTTCGTTTTAAATCTATTTTTATGTGTATATTTTTGTTTCCAAGCAGAAAGAAAGAAAGCGTTAGTTTGTTTCCGGTGGTTACCAAATCTCCTGTAAAGTAACAAATGAATTTGTAGTTGATTTGATTTATTTGGACGCTCTTTAACATCTCAGGTCATCAGCGTCCCATTCAATTCAGGGCGTGAAATGGCCGACAAATTTTGCTCAGAGGCCTCTTCTTTCAGGCTTGAGGTTCTTTATCGTGCCGTAAATGTACGACACGGGACCCACGGCTTTACTTCCCTTTCGAAGGAAGCCATAGTTAGGATTTTTACGCCCCGAAAAAATCCATCGATCCTGGCCGGGTTTGAACCCGCGATCTTGGATTTAGAAGGCACGCATGGTTACCACTACACCACCAGTACGACAATAAGAAATGCAGGTAGGAGTTCTTAATTATATGATGACGCTTACAGTTCTAGTTTTCGAAGGTGACAAGAATACTTTGCGAGGAGAAAGTCACGATTGGAGCGAGTAGATTTGTTCCGATTCTTTCCGCTTAAAAAGTAGGGACTTTTTCTGTGGAAAATGTTACATATTCACTACAAATACCAGATGTACTGTAACGGAAATAAAAATAAACCTAGAACAGCCTCATTGTGAAATTATATATTTAAAAACAGATTAAATAAAGATTAACTACGGACCGTTAACAAATTAGGATGTCATCAATGCCCGTAGTTTTTTTTTTTTATTGTTTTATTTATGGACGCTCTTTAACATCTCAGGTCATCAGCGTCCCATTCAACTCAGGGCGTGAAACGGCCGACAAATTTTGCTCAGAGGCCTCTCTTTCAGGCTTGAGGTTCTTTTTCGTGCCGTAAATGTACGACACGGGACCCACGGCTTTACTTCCCTTCCGAAGGAAGCCATACTTAGGATTTTTACGCCCGAAAAAATCCATCGGTCCTGGCCGGGTTCGAACCCGCGTTTTGGGCGTAGGAGGCAAGTATGGTAACCACTACACCACCAGGACCGACAATGCCCGTAGTTTCAACACTATGTGAGTCGCAAGCCGAAGAAAATCTCGAATAAACTAAACACTACTGAAACTATCTAAACCTTGACCACATCACCTTACAGACGTTATTTTCTGATTTAGACACCCAGGTGGTGCTAACAAAACATTCCATCTTAACTTCCCAAGTTTTTTATATCAAAAGTTAAAAATAGTGAGTGAATATTCGACTGTTTATGACATAAAAATTAACCATTCGTGTGGCAATGGATTCCTTAGACACAAAATATGGTCGCCATTTAACTACCGCTTTCAAATTACGCAATGCGCGAATTTTATTCTATTGTTTATTTGCAACGACTTTTTTATTTTGAACAAAAGAAATGATTGTCTAAAGAAATGATTTATACGTTCAGTTCACTAATCACAAAAGTTTGTATTCCACATTTAGCGGTATCCAGGCATTGTGAAATTGACTTTCAAATTTATTGATTTTAATTTTAGTGCTTGTGCTGTCTTCTGCTCTCTTCGGTCGGGCCGTTGTATGAACCTTGATAATAATTAATCAACATATGCAAAAAGGCTGTTGTCGGCGTTACTATTAAATGCTTCTTTACATTTTTTACCATACTGCTCTCATGCACGAAATGGAAGAGATACATAAATCTTCAAGACCCTGGAAATTGCTGACCTGCATGTTGTATTGATAATTTACGTTGTTTTAGAAGAACAATTATCAACATGCGCGAGAAGTTTCTACATTCCTTTTCAGTTCCGACGATATTCATTGCGTCAGTGATTAACGTATAATACAGAATTCTAATTTATATTGATGGATTACATTTAATTTATAGAAACAAAAACTTTGCATAAACGCGCTGCTTTTACTGAACAAAAACTCCGAAATCATTCTCGTATAATAAAATTGCTACCATTTTTATTGACAGAAAAAATCTATAACGCCTTCCAACAGCCATTTTGTACCTAGTATGTATTTCACCAATTATTGTGTATTTTTTGGTTGTAGAATCCGAATGCTGTACCACGTACACATTTTAATTTGAGACATATAAAATAAAAGCACTGATTATGCTAATTACACTCCTTTAGATATAATGCATAGCGAGTGAAGTTCTAAAATTAGTTACTAGATGGCAGACAACTTAGTTCTGCGGGCAGAGTATCGACGTTATCCAACAAAGATCCTGCTCTTTAGTGCATGTTGAAAACTGCATGGCACATTTGTCTTCATTGTGGGGGTGCTGGTGTTCAATGCACGGCTTATTGGAGTTCTTCAATTCGCCGTTAGATGGCAATAGTGTAGTCCATTTTGAATGCGAGCACCGAAAAATCGGCGGACTACATTATATTTGAAGAGAGTGAAGATGGAGATGAGGATGGGGTGAAGATGGAGCAACGGCCGGAATTCATGGCAGGGTAAACCGGAGACTCCGGAAGAAACCTGTCCAGAGACCGCTTCACAAATCCGACTTACGAACGCTTGGATCGACCCCTTGATCGGAAGTAAGCTGTTTAACCATTCGGCTTTCATCGTATGGTGTTCTTTGAATTCGCCTTTATTTATACTTTTTGTATTTCCTGTGTGAGTTAGTGACATTTCAGAATTACAGTTTGGTGCCCTTTTATTCTGACTCACAAATATTTTAAGTAAATTTTACATAAAATAAATGCCAAAATTGTGTTTTATTGTGTTTGTATTGTGCTATGCTAACGAGGATGATATATACGCTACAGCAAAGAATATTTATTTACATTATGATTATTAGGTATTTGCAAAAGAAATCGCACAAGTATTGCAGTAAAAAAAATCGTTGAGAAGTGCAATCAATCAAGTTCTAATCAAAGGCGTTCGTTGACAAAGGTCCGAGATAAAAAGAAACCGGATTTTAACAGAAATGTGATGAAATAAACTATAGATTACACAGGCCTTCTCGGAAATCCTTTAACATGATTAGCCCAAAATTTTGGTGCATCTGTCGGCAGTGCGTATAAAGCCACTCAGCTACTGCATCTTCATTACAAAATTACTGCTGTGTCTGAAATAAAACAGATGAATTGCAGCGAATGTCTCAAACTATTTTCAAAAGGATTTAGGCATTCTCTCAGTTGAGGGCGGGCACTTTGAGCATCTAATTACTGTTTAGTAATAATGACTTTCCTTTTGGAGGTTTCGCATCAGTAATAGAGTAACTTTCCGTCGGCCAAAATCAACTTCCAATTGCGTAGCAGAATGAGAACATTGTATTAGTATTGCGAACCTAGGAAATATGATATGATATAGATAATCTGTCTTCTATTGAACTTGGCATCCTAAAATTGGTAAATTTAAATATTTGCATACTAGATACAGATAAAAATTTAAATTATTTCATTAGTGTAATTTGCTACTAAAGCAAATATTAGCACACAATAATTTTAGCCATATTCTAAGACTGTTTTAAGTGACATTTACCTGTTTAAATATTTTTTTTCTTAATCAATGTTCCGCGATTTTCGGGAAGATTGATGCTGTAGACAACAATGAATGTTTTTAAAAGCAAAATTGAACAATTCCACTCTTTCTAGTTACTATCACTGTGCTAAGTGTCTAAGTGTGTATTTTACAGATTCTAAGTCAACGGACAAAAACACAGGTTAGGTGAACACACAGAGTTCTGGGTTGGCTAAAGGTAGGTGATGTGCAAGTGCATATACACGCATACCAACACTGCAGCTATCTTTTCACAGAAACTACAAGACTAATTTTTAAGGCTCGCCTAAAGCGCAAATGAGACATTTTGGAAAAAAAAAAATTGTATGGATTATTGTTGAGAGTTTTTATATATTTTTTCCTCCTTTTCAATAGTATTGTTTTCGTGAACTTTATATCCTTGCTTCAACAGTTGGTTAAAAAAAAAAGAAGAAAGTTCTGTAATTATCTGACTATTGCCATTTTTGTTTTATATAATTGCTGATATAGGGCACAGCGTGAGGAACGCCATCTAAGCAACCAATCTTTTATGTACACTTGTGAACAACGAAAGAGATAGATAATTTATTTATTGACGAACACAGCAACGCCATTGCTTTTAAATAACCACGACTTAGAAGTGCAGAATGCTTTGTTCAAACTATTACCAATAAAAGCAAATTAACAGTTTGCAGAAAATTACTTTGAATATGAGATTAACGCATTTAATTAAAGAAAGTTACAATGTTCACAGTGTTCATTTATGTTTGTAAATGCATACTGCAACAAACCTATGCGATTTAAACCAATAAAGGTCAGGTTAAGCTCAAACGTTTCCAACAGGAGTGGACTAAACTTTTTTGCTTTTTATTTCAATTCCAATAAAGTTCGGTGCGTTTACAGAGGGAAATAAAGAAGCACCCTGTATTACCCAACATTCATTTTACACTGCTACCTCACTCAAAAACGATTCTTTATATTTCGTGTACCATCTCATTGGCTATCCATCTGAATGTGGTTCAGAAATTCAGTGTTATAAGTTTTCAAAACTTTAAATTAACTGGGACAATTTTTCAGCGATTGCAAATTAAGATAATATGCTGGTACCATGTACTTGTTGACTTTATTTTATATATAAAAAGGATTTAAATTTAACTGAAAACAGCAATGAATAATTACTGATTTTTTGAATAGTGTTTAACGCCCGTTTTAACTACTGAGGCACCACAGGCGGTAAACTACTTAAGGAAGTTGAAAGGCATTGGGATCCCTGAGAAAACCCGAATATAATACCATTTATTTTTATTTTTGTTCTTTAGTTTCCTTAGTCAAAATTGTTTGTTTCCTACATCCGGTCGATAATGTTCTACCATCATTTTAATGGCTTTATTTGTTTTATAGTAAATGAAAATATTCCATAACTGAAGATATGGGGTACGATGAAACATTTTTGTTTTTAAATTCGTAAGGACACATAAACTCCCTGAAATAGTACATTTTAAGAAATGAAGACAAACGATGTCGTGTTTTAGCATTCTTCCTCATAATCAACACGTGTTTGTTTTCTAAGTGGCATCGAAAACTTAAGCAAGGTTAAAAATATATATTCTTAAATATCTATTCAAAGTCTCGTAAATTTTTGTAGTTGCTTTGTGAAAATTTTAATGAATATGTCTATTAAAATTATGTTTTATTATTATAACTTTCCCAACAATGTTCATGAACTGAAGTAATAGGACACAGAAAAATGTCAACCCTCTTGAATCAGGAGTCATTTTTTTGGTAGCATAAGCTCAAAACCTAAACCATGTTTTATAACAACTTCATTTAAATTTATTAAAGCCCGTATACTGATGGATATTGTCATATTACAATACTAGTTTATTACTATTTTATTTATTTAAGGACACTGTTTAACATCTTTGGTCATCAGCGTCCCATTCAATTCAGAGCGTAAAACGACCGATCAATTTTGCTCAGAAATCTCTTCTTTTAGGATTGAGGCACTTTTACGTGCCGTAAATCTACGACACAGAATCCATGACTTACTCTCCTACCAAAGGAAGTATGCTTAGGACTTTTACGGCCTAAAAATATCCATCGACGTTGGTCGAGTTTGAACCCTCGACCTTGGGTATACGAGGCCAGTATGCTGCCACTAGACCTTTAGAATGGACTAAAATGCTAAAAGGTTTCATGAGAAAAGCGAGGTAGTCAACGAGATAGGGCCGCAAACGTAACAAATGGGATATTTCTGAAGTGCTTTTAATACGCCGCTTATTTTGGACAGAAAAAGTGGGCAACTTTCATATACTTGAACACACATCTAGGCGTCCACTACATGATAGCAATATTTTGCTTACCGTAAAAGGCTATTAATAAAAAATATATGCTTCCGAGTGCTAAAAAAAAACCCAATGCTCGAATATTTACCAAGTATTTATTTATTTCTTATTTATCTTGGAATGCTAAAGAAAAATTTCTTTATTTCGCCATAAATATATCTAGTGCAAAGTGATGGCACATAAACAACTCCCCTTGATTATCATAACTACGACAATTGTTTTAATAATTAATAAATATACGAGAAAAACCTGCACTTATGCTTGAGCAAGGTTATTATCTAGATTTCCAAAAATTTAAAACATTGTCTTACAAAGAGTATTGCAAATGCTTTAGGATAGTGTTAAATACAACATATACTACAGTTCTTGATGAATACAAATAGTCCCTTCACATCTCTTCCCATTTACACGTTTTACTTTCGTGGCTATTCTCATTATTTTCCGTATAGCTTACTGGTTATGTTTATACATTGTAGCATTCACCCGTTCAATCCAATATCTTTAGCTGAGCCTTAGCTACTTGTTCCTGTGTGGTTTTCTTTGTATCTACTGAATACGGATGCACACACAAAGTGAATAGTGAGTTTGTATATTTACAGGCAGAACAGTGCTTATGTAAGGGGTATTATATTTATTATCATCATATTTACAAGTATATGTTTAGTGTGAATTTCATAACAGTAAAATAAGGAAATACTGCTAACTGCAGGTGAGGAGTAATCTAAGATGAAGAATCTTATACGATTCTCTCTACAAGGTAGAAGAGGGAAAAGGCTGTCTACCGTCCCAGTTCTACCTTGAGACACAAGGTGCGAAATGTCGCATTGACCAACTCCCACTAGTGACACAGAAGACGTGGGAATTCCCCCTGATGAAGAAGAAGCATCTCTCCTAAGTTTACAAAAGAGTTAGTATTATAAAACATATATTAAATCACTTATTAATTGATACTACATTATTACAATTAACACAACTGCATCTCTCCTTGTATTTAGAAGCTCTGTTCTCTCTCTTAAGACTCGTCTTGGAGGTCGTTTGTTCCCATGTGGCGAAAAGAGGCCATATTACCAACAAAATCAAAGGTATATGTACTTTTGTAAAAATTAAAATTAAAAAAAAGGCGAATGGTACTTGGATTTCTGGTTTGACATCCACTCACGCCGTACTGTTAGCGAGGTGGTGTAGGCATTGATACTGCAATACTGTATACTTTCTGCGTTACAGAGTAGCCATGCTTTGTGTAGCCATGATTCGTTTTAGACGCTCTTTTGTTTAAGAGTTGATCCATTCTAATAGAAGAACTTCTTGATCCTATTAGCTGTTGTATTTATGAAACGATTTTAGAAATTTTTCTTCAAATCTCCATCGATCCTGTCTACTAGGCATCAAAAATGGCTATGTGTGTGTGTGTGTGTGTGTGTGTGTGTATGTGTGAGTGCGTGCGTGCGTGTGCGTGTTAACGCTATAGTGGTCGCAATTTTTATTTTTTCTCAACGAAACTCGGCATATGACCATCAATTAACAAATGATTTGTCGGGTTCGTTAACCAGCAAAATTGGGCCATTGGGGAGGTGGGTTAACATAAAGCGAAAAAGAAGAAGAAATAAAAAAAAAAATAAAAAAATAAAAATCCCTCTAGGGGCTCCCATTTTCGTCTAAACGAAAATTGTTATATTTCATTAAAGTAAAGAAATAGAATATTTTTTTGAAAATAAGGGCAATGGAACAATTAGAAGGAAGTATACCTCAAAACCGAGTGGGAGTTAAAAACAAGGTTTTAAAATTGCTATAGCGGTCGTATATTTAACCTTTTTTTTTTTTTTAAGGGAAGTCGGAATATGCTAATGAAATAAAATAAGAAAAATACTTTGAAAAAATCAGTGAAATCAGGTTTTTAGAAATGGGCGTTTACGTAAAACACAACATTACCAGTATTTGCTTTTTAACAACCAAACTCGATATATAACAGTTGAAAAATAAAAATAAAAATAGTTTATGAAAACCAGGGAAATCGAGCCATTAGAAAGGGGATTTACCGGAAACCCCAAATTTAAAAGCCCTAGCGGCATCAACATTTGTTTCTTTATTACAAATTCGATGTATAACATTTGAATAAAACAAGCAAAATAGTTTCCGAAAATTGTGTAAAACGGGCCATTAGGAGCGGGGATATCACTCCTAATAGCTGAAAACAGAAATTTAAAGAGTAGAGGTTAAAGGGAAATTTAAAAATCTCTCTAGCGGCTGCAATTTTTTTCTCTCTCAAGAAACTCAGTACAGATCATTGAAATAAAACAAAAATAACGGTTTCTGAGAGTCAGTGAAATTAAATTATTATGAGTGGGGGTTATCTGAAACCCATAATTTAAAAATTACTTTGGTGGCACCAATTTTTCGCTTTTTTTTCGCAACGAAACTCGGTATATACAATTTAAATGAACTAAGAAAAATAGTTCCTGAAAATCAACGAAATCGGGCTACTAGGAGTGGGGGGTTATCAAAATTTAAAAATTGCTCTAGCTGCATGAACATTTGTTTCTTCACAAAAAAAATTGGCATATACCATTTAAACAAACAAGAAAAATAAATTCTGAAATTTAAGGATGTCGGACTTCTAGGAGAAGGGATTATTTCTAAAACTAAAATTTAAAAAGTGCCTTGTGTTTAATTTGTTTCTATTGTTTACAAAATAAAAGGACAAATTAATTCAGCATATAAACGTATTTATAACATTACACATATTTAACAAAAGTATCGTCGTGAAGATAGCAAATGTGTAATGTTAATTTTATATATTTTCGAGAATTGTATTTATATGCATGAGTGTTCTGTAATAACCTTCAGAAAACGTTTTCCTTATGTTTTTACTACAATAACATTTAAATTAAATTTCAAAGGCAATGAAAATCGATGGAACTTTCAATTGTATATTGTTGATTGTGTATATTTGTTTAGTATATTGTAATTGTTTTTAACTAGTAACATTTTTTTTTGTTTTATGGAAATACATGAGCATTTTCTTCTTAAATACAGAATGTAACTTGAACATTTTTGTCATATCTCTCTATTTAAGTGAATGTAAAGATGATATCAAGGGGATAGTTCATAAATATGGTTATATTTAAAAATGTTTAAAAATACCCACACAGTATAGCTTTGTCTGTCAGTGGTCATATATTTCATTTAATTAATAGTATACCATTAATTTTTGTGGTTTAATCTCAATAAAAATAATGATTATAAAAAGTTGATTCCTCTTTTGTAAAGCTTATAGATTTCAATAATTCTAATTTTGTTCCCCTAATACCACACAGTAATGCTGTAACTTATTTCATTTCATTAATTAATAAGACTTAATTTGTATTTTATATTAATTTTTAAAGTTATTAAACTTACTGAGGTATTATCTCAGTTTACTCAACTCTTGTGCGATGGACTTTATTTTTATATCTGAATATCATACAATACGAAGGCTGTTCAATAAGTCCGCGCAAGCTCAAAAGGTGGTAACACTGAATTGCTTTCAATGCTACGGTGAGTTAATAACATTACTCTTTGAAAGGCAACGAGGCAAAAACTAAGGCGAAACTAAACATTTATTTCGGCAAATCTACACATACGCTTAGAATGTTTATATAAATGGTTTGGTGAGCACAAGCGATGCGAACCGTCCCTCCTGAATGAAAAAAAATCCATGACATGGTGCTGCGCAGTCGCAGACTGAAGGTGCTGGAGATGCTGAAGCTGTGGTCATATCTTGAGATTGGGTACATAATATTATGCACAATTATTTACAAATGAAATAACTGTCGGTGAGGTGGATTCTGTATAAGCTACGAGGATGGTTTGATAAGCAGCTTGGTTTGCATACTAATAGAGCTTAACAACAACATCTGTATATGTGATCATAAAGTTTGCTTTCTACGGTCAAAGTATTTCTGGGGTTAAATATGAGTTATTTAAACCCAAGTGTTTCAGGTGATAGTGAAAAAAGATAAGACTGGAATTGATGGTGTGATAAAATTCTTTTTTCTCGAAGCGAAAACAGCACAGAAAAGTCATAATAGTATTTCACCTACATTGAATGATGCTGCCCTTCCTGTGAAACCGATCGAATTTGGGTAAATGAGTTCAAAAGTTCAGAACAAACATCGAAGAAGCACCACATCCTGGAGCTCCAAAAGCAGTTGTGAGGCCAAATATTGTCGATAAAGCCTATGACATGTTTTGGCTGATAAGACAAGTGAAAGTGCGCGAGGTAGCAGAGGCCATGAGTATCTCAACTGACGTGTTCTTTCAATTTTGCATAATGAATTATACATGAAAAAACTTGTGCATGGATGACGTATTTTCTCACTCCGGAGCAAAGTTGTATTTTTGACTGTGAAGAAAACATGGATTCATAAACTATACCGGAAACGAAACAGTAATCTAAACATTGAGCCGCACAAAGCGAATCGGTTCCAAAATAGGCGAAATGCGTTCAATCCGCTGGAAAGGCATGACTTCGGTTATTTGAGATGCAAAAGAAATTCTCTAGAGAAGGAGAAAACTCTAAACGCCCTGGAATGGCCAAAAAGAAATTGTAATTGAACCATGACAATGCACCCGTGCATCATGACTTGCAATGCTTATTTACCCGATCTTGCTCCCTGTTCTCGAAACTCAAAACATTCCTGGATGGACATAAATTTAAGTCAATGTAGAGGCTCATAAAGAAGTAAACGAATATTTTGACGACCCTGAAGAAACCTACTTCCATGTGGAAACCTGACAAAACTTTGGAGCAAGTGCATTGAATAGAGGGGACTATGTCGAAGTATAAAGTACGTTGTAAGACTGAACTTGTTCTTTTTAATATCAAACCAAGCTACTTATAAAATATCATCGTAACTATTGGTCATAAAAGAGAAGGTGAGAATATGCATTTATTTAAAGGAATCCAAGTGAACAGAGACAGTATGTGACAGTTGACGAAACGTATATCCCACACTACAGTAGTTTGTGATTGACACTTGGGACGTGTTTATGCTGGCGGCTTGACTGGCGAGAGGCTCGCCTTATCGTGACAAATCAGATAACAAAAACACATCATCGTCAGAGGCATGGCTTCATCGGCGTTGCAACGGTTAACAGTTAATAGGAATAATGCAGTAGTAACGCGCTTTCAAGAGAATGCGTGGAAAGAAGAGTGCATTCTAGAGGAACGGTTGAAAAGTTTTACAATAAACTTGGGTGGATCTAGTGATTTTATTGACAGTATTAGTGCATACGATGAAATGAAAATGATAATCGACAGCTAAGAGGAGCAGGAAGAAGAAGATGATGCTCTTGGAGAGAAACAGTTGGAGATGGGCAGCTAGTGACGGGATGTAGAGTGTGGGCCATGTGGCAGCACAAGGTAATTTCTCACCTACTATACATGCCGGAAACGAAAGTGCAGTTGAAACAGTGGGGTACAACTGGAGGAAGATCTCCGAAGAAGGCAAAAATAATCTCCTAAGCAGGAAAGGTGATAATAACTGTGTGTTGGGATTATTTTAATGCACTTTTTAGAAAAAAAAACATATCTGGTGAACATTATGCTATATTACTGATGCAGTTAAACTTACAGTATACAACTGTGTGATTGCGACTTTAAAATTATTGTTCTTCCTCATCTTCCTTCTTCTGTTTCCCAACATGAAGAAATGGCTAGCAATAAAGAGTTTCGCATTTGATGTCGTGGAAACAAATGCGTATTTTGCAAAGCTCAATATGGGTTAACAATTTAGAAAATAGCTGGAATAAGTGTAAAGTTTTGAAAGGAGATTATGCTGAATAACAAAACATTTTTTTTTTACATTTGTACGGATTTATCGAAGAGCTGTCGATAAAATTAAACTAGTTCAACGAAATGAATATTTCTTGGAACTTTTTTGCAGGCTTATGTCGTGTAAATTAAGATGCTCTGAGACTGAGATCCCGAACAATGTTAAGAACGCAGAAAAATTGTTTCCTTATGTTAGTCAGTTGTTCAGTTCAAGCAAACACACATTATGCATTATTTTGGTCTGGAGAATATTAAATGAACCGTATCAATACAAGTCAATTAAGCTCTTGGTTCGACTTTGGCAAGTTTTTCCAATTTTAGAGTTATTTAATTTGTCAAAATAAGCACCCATTTAAAAACACGTTTAATTTTAACAAAAAGATGTCAATTTAGAAAAGGAAGGAGAAGTTTAAAACCTATATTGATTACATTTTAGGTTTCACCCCTAGCTGAAATTTCAATTGGCACCCCTAAAGGTTTTTCAACTACTATTTATCGTTAAAGGGCAAACAGGATTATCATTATTAACATTAAGTAATGCCACCAATTGAGGAACTTCATAATTCGCATGCATCCTGTAGGGTATTGAGCATTTTAAAGCAATTTTCGTATTTCCAAAACACAACCATTACATTCTTCCTCAATAGTTTTTCAAACATTATTCCGTTTTACGCCATTTGAAAATTTAAAGTGCGGGTGGCGGGAGTCCGGGTTTGAAGCCCAGAGCGTATGAACATTCATTTTTAACTTACCCTTCAATATTTAAATTGTTTATTGGTGAAATAAAATTTATTATTCAATGAAGTTTGTTGAACGTTTAGTTGGTGTATTAAGCAAAATTATTTTTAAAATTTCAGAATGTTTTATTTTGCAATGAAAGTAAATAAAACAGAAATAATAATGTCAGAATCTTATTATAAAAATGACTTGTGTTTGGCATTTTTAAGAGTTTTAGAACGGCATATTAGAACTAATCATTTTCACTGAAATCATATGTTATAAATATTTTCCAACAATACATTTGAGAAGAAATAGAATGACAAACCAAATACCAAGCATTCTTTTTAAATATTATAATATTTAAACCACTTCGGGATCTCTTATACAATTAACAAATGAACTTCCAGTGTTACTGAGTCTGGATACAGAAAACTTATTTGAAACAAAAGAGAGTGCCGGGCATGGCAGTCACAGGCTCTGGCTGCTTGCATGAAGTAACGACATCTCATTTCTTCTTTCTTTATGTGGTATCTAAGATACTGCAATTACGGTGGCAGAAATTACAACCTCCTCCTATATGGTCACGCTATTTCGGAAATTATATAACACTTATTGTTTGTTTTTTCATATATTACAACTTTTTCACAAACGTCTGTTGATAATGTGTGTTTGTATAATATGTTTTCCCATAATCAGTAGCAATGCTTACGTAAAATTTAAGTTTTACTGTCATTTTAAGCGTTTTTATACTAAAGTGCTCAAATCAAGGTCAAAAATATTCTTTTCCAAGTTCGTTAATATTTTATTAATTATATTTTGTATATTAACCTGGACTTTCAAAAGTGTATACCAGGGTTTTTGGCAATTACATAACGCACTTGTTAGTAATTTTTGAGTTCAGCACACAACCAAAGTTTTAGTCATATAACGGGGAGATTACAAAAATCGTTTAAATGACACTTGACTTACAGTACATTATCTTGACAACGTCTTTGAGTTCAGTTAGAAGACAATCCAGTCTTGAATCACGTCTGAAGAAATATTTATAATGAACTTGCTCACCATGTGGGAAATCTCCCATATTAGATGATAAGTTTAACATTTTATCTGTTGAATCATAAATTGACAGTCCGGACGCGCATTTTGCTTTCCTTATTTCATTGAAAGACGAATATGTACTGCAAGTTCATGATTGATAACATTGCTTCGGGATTAATGGTGGAAATTTCAGCAACACTGTTTCAACATCAATTTGCTCAATATCAAGCTGACTTACTACCAGTGACGTGAACGAAGATGCAATAATGGAATTACAAAAGCAAAATTCCAATTTAATGCCAGAGGAGTGAACAACAAAGCACAGAAAGTGAGATGTACAACATCAAAGCCCAAAATTTAGCATGTAAACAGGACGTGAACCTCAGAAATGCAAAGGTGAAAACCAACAAATATGGGATTCGCATGCACTAGTGTTCAGTTTGTAAGAATGTCTGTTACCTCTCTGTGTACGCCTCACCGAAACTCAACTTTTGATGAACGTCAAAGATCTGAATGCTCACGTTCTTCAAGTGCTGGTACAACTGTCAAAGCAGAGGCTTTTATGCGTCATTGTCGAGAACAAAGTAGAAAATGATGGTAATCACCTTCAGAAAATCTAAGTCTGGACTATTCAAGACAAGACCCTGAATTGAAGGCTTATCAGCGGAGAGCTGGACTATTTTTTAACTCAAAACTGAAGCTCTTGACGCCAACTCGATGATCCAAAAGATCAAAAGAGGATCCCGAAGGGTCCACCATATTTTTTCAATAATGATTTAGTGGGGTATCTATGATGGTGTCATCAAGATCTATTTCTGTCAAAAGAATTTTGTGTACAAAATCACCATGGTGAAAAACCAGCGCCACTCTGTTTAAGAACAGAGACCAGCCAAAAGACAGGATCCATTAAACTTGGCTTAAGAGAAACATTCCCGATCTGAACTTCTAGCAACCTCGACCTTACTCTCTGAAGTAAAACCAGAGGCCAGTGCCTGAAGAGATGGTTTGTAAGAAGAGACACACGATTCTCAATCGTTGAAGGCAGCAAAGGTAGATTGGTTATATGTAAGGGCAAAAGGAGCCAATTTTTAGATACTTATACTTAAAACAAATTCTTATTATTATTAAAAAAATCTTTCAGATGTTAGGTATTCTACTTGAGTGGCTACACAAAACACTTCGGAACATCTGAACGAGAAGGTTTTTTTGTTTTTGCAGTATCAATTCATAAGAGGGGTTTTCAAATTTAGTTCCATTTTTTGGAATTTTGTTGTAATTCAGGAATGAAATCATGGCTATGGTCAATCATCATCATCATCACGTACGAGAGAAGAAGAACAGAGTTTGGGGCCTACCGTTTCGCCTACCTTCTTCTCCCACTGCAACACATAGGGCACCGGATGATCGCCGGGGAACTCCACGTGACAGTTGAACACCACAGATTCGCCCAAGATGGCGGTGATGTGGACCGCATCTTGGAAACACAGCCCTGAAACAGCAAACAATCTCATGAACCAAACTACTGGATATGAGAAATTCATATAATGCAACAGAAACATCGTAGTGAAAAATGTAAGCTTATTAATATGTGTCAATATAAGAATATTTGTATGTCAATTGTGTTATTTTCTGAAAACGTTCATGTTAAGAAAAGAGTATTTTGAAAGAAAGAAAAAAAAACACTTTTTCAATTAGTTAATGAAGCACTTCAAATGTCAAAAATAAAAAAAAAAAAAAAAAAAAAAAAGGCCAACCAGATATCCCAATCTAACGCTCTCCGACTTTTATCTTTAGGGCTATTGATGCAAAGTGTACAAAAATAAACCTCCCACAATCAAATAATTAAAGAATATGTACATCAAGAAACTACAGCCTTTGACGTCGCCAATTTGGAAGAAATGTTCCAGAATGTGGAAAAACGTGTAAAAGTATACTTGGATATGGGACGAGACCATTTTCAGCATACATTATGAGCACGTTATAATTTGCATCGCTGAAGGTAAATTAGTAAGTCATTATCTAAATAACATATATTTTTGTAGAGAATAACTAAGGGCCTCTAGCGAGAGAATCGCCCTGTGCTTCATAAATAACATAAATTCAACTTTTGACGTAATAATTTATAAATGCGAAATATATTACCACTTCCCTAGTTGAGCATTGAGCTTAAAAATCTCACCCCTGCATTAATGCGGAAATACATATCACCACATAAAAGTTATTAATATTTCTTTGAACAACAACTGGTCAGAAAAAAAGGATCAGTTTTAAAACAGAACTGGAGGAAGAACGAGACAACTGTCCGATCATCGACAGAGTAACTCATGCATTGAAAACGAGCAGCCGATGGAAGCGCGGGCTGGCACTGACGGAATACTAATATCACTTGACATATCGGCACAGATATATTAATTACCGGCTTAACTAACGCAAGCTTGCTCATATGTAATGACAATGCTGTCTCCATAAACCTTCAGTTAAAATTCACGCAACGCTGATTCCCACACCCATCGTTCCGTTGCCCAACTAATTTTCTTTAGGCGGCAGCGATAGATGGACAGTTTCCACACCAGGGAACCTTCTACAAAACGGTTCTCTCTTTGAGGGAACTGAGAGGTATGCGATACCATACAACGGGTTAAAAAGTTTCTATGAGAGGTTCTCATGTTGGCCTGTATCAGTTCCCGTTATGGAGAAAATTCAAAGTGTTACACTGAGCATTTTACTAAACAGTTACATATTTAATAAAGAGCTGTGATATTAGGATTAGCAATAAGGTACAAAGTCTTCAACGAAGCTTTAGACCAAATAACATCAACAGCAGACATCACAGAAAGATCTGTCAGACTGAAGTGAAGCGAGGATGTAGGACGACAGATGGACGTATAAGATCACCATGTGGGACACACGCTTAGGCAAACGACACAGAGGCAGCTCAAGACGGAGATGGGAAGCTTTCTAAACTGCACAAGCAGGTCTGCAATGGTCCGGAATACCAAGAATCAGAAATACATGGAATACCATCAAACGTCAACTTCGAAACAAGTGAATCTGATAAACAAAAACTTGGAAAGTTTCTAGATATGGGTCTGATAAACAGTTTGTGATAATTTGAAATCTACCACCACTACTCTCAAAGTGCTTCTCCTCAGGCTCTATACACCTTTCTTCCTTCAGAACCAAATTTGGAACCACTGGCGCCACTCACTGCTCTCACTGTTCCTCTTTGTAAGCTGCTATAGCATCTTTTGTGCTTTCTCGGCAGTCGCTTCCTTCACATTAAAGAGGTCAGGAGGTGTCAGGTCATGGACTGTGGCAAGCTTCACAAGTGTCAGCCAGGTGCAGCCTGATGTCTCTCAAAGTCCGGTTCTTGACCGTGTTACACAAAACTTACGACTGAACGCTTTGTTTCTGGATCATGTTGTAGATTTGTATTTTACCACCTGTTATGGTGTAAGAAACACGACAAGAGCCCCCACAATAATTAGTCACTTTCGTTGCACCATTCCAGTTCACCTCCTAATTCCTGCCCTTCTCTGAAGCTGTGGGTCATCCAGAAAAAAAGAACGTTTCGGTTTAATGGGTCACTCGAGGATCTTCTTGCAACATACTCTCCATAGTGGCTATTTTTCCTGCCGTCGAAGTTCTTCCGTTTCTCTCTTCATATCTGGAAGATGTATGGCTCTCCTTAAACTCTGCAAGCACACGAAGGATCAAGGTTCTTAAAGCCTGCGTTTTTTTCTCGAGCTGGCGGAACCTATGTTGATTTACCTACAGATAAAAGAATGAGCTACCACATGGCATACATATTTACGCATTATCGTAAAAAGTTTACTCAAAGCCGGAAACTCAAGATATACACATCTGTTTTGACCATGCAAAAATAACTTCGGGAATGCGCTTGACGCTGTGTTGTCAACCTTTCACTGCCTACGCGGATACAGCACTGGCACGTGACAAATTTACGATCGCCAGCTTTTCAGTGAAGATATCTCACCATATGGCATGCAATCGCATATAGACTTTTATATCTGCAGCCTTAAAATACTACCTACGACCAATATGCACATGTAGTTACATTCACAGCATGTAGCTAGGAGTCATAAAAGAGAAGATAAAGGCAACCTAGCTGAATTATTTCGTTTATATCACAATATATGGAAAATGAGGCCCATTAATAGCTCTACAAGCTAAAAGACACCACATCAATTAATGCGAAACAATTACATGATCAATCCTAAACGAGATGTCGTCTAATCGCATCAAATTGGGCACATGCAGTGGTAATACGCAAGTACACTGCAATGTACGTACAGTAAATAACATCAGCAAGTGCTCAAGAAGTTTTCCCCTCATCTCAAGAATGCCCAAGTTCTACGCAAAATACTCTGGGTAGCTCGGCCCATCATTGATAGCATGTGGGCAAGCAATTAGTTTCTGTTAGTTCTTAAAGCCCCTCTCTGCACCTTAGTTCCGAAAATGAGCCCCAATGGGTTTGGATTCGGTAATCTCAGAGGCCATAATGAAGGCCCCTCGCTACCTATCCACCATCTAGGATATTGCTGATGCAACTACTTGCAGGACTCTTTGGGGTGGCGCACAATTCTGTTGGAACCACATGTTTCGTCGTACCGCACAACACCTCAATATTGCCGGTGTACCACCAAAATGGAGGTTGTTGACCTTTACAGTTACTTTTCAGTGAATGATGGAAAATGTACTGTGTTTACCTGCTGCGATGTCGTTGCGGGCCCCCATTGCCCGCAGTCTTGGTCTCAATAGTATTTATATATTTTTACAACATGCAGGCGAATGAAGAGGCTACTGGCGACTTTGAGGCATTTAGAGATACGCAAGGTAATAAAACTTGCCTACATTGAAATATTTTATGTTACTTGCCCCAATTAGCTTGGGATGAAAACTACAAGTTACAGATTTGTTTTCTATATTAATTATGCATGTTTTCATTTCATCACAAGCCCTTATTACTGGACATCATTTCCCTTATGTATGTGTATTATCAATCACCCTAAACTGCTTTTTCCATCGTGGCTAACTCGCTATGCGCCTAACTTAAGTTGTACTGATCAGGCTGCATACTATAGCTATGGACAGGTAAACGCTGCTGTGTACTGGGAAAGGTCAGTCTCAAGGCCGTATAGTACTTGTGCAGGTATCAGTTTGTAGTTAGTAATTCGGTGCTTTCTTGTGTACTTATTTTTTTCGTTAGTTAAGTCACTACATAGTCTTGAACGGGTTTTCATGTACGATACATAGGTGAAAACGGGTTCTTTAAGTCGATTTGCCAGAAAATATCCTGAAAATAGTGTTCCAGTAAGAGAAACTGTTCACTAACTTATTAAAAATTACGAGATAGAGCATCTTCCAATGACAATAACACTGTACCGAATCGCCTTGTTCTTGTGGAAGAAAACTTAGAAAATACAAGAGTTTAGATGCTGGCAATGTGTTGCCACTGAGGAGCATCATTTTAACAGCTCTTATAACGCAGGTAATGACTTGTTATTATCAGTTTTAAATATAACATAATTTTTTTCCTTTCAGTAAAAATAAACATACTAACTTAAACGAGTGATGACACCTTTTTTCGGGTTGTTGCGAAACAATGAACACAGAAGCCAGCGCAGTGCGATACTTCAAAATATTTTTAAAGAGTAAAAGCATTGGGACCAATAAATATTTTCTTTTACTGGTATTTTGAAAAAAAAGCATACACTTAAAATAGTTTGAGTATGCTGGCATCATAATGTGAACAGAAGAAATGAAAGAAAATTTTATTAAATCCGAGGTCACATAGAGATTCTAACCTAGAGTCTTCCACTTACAGTGCCCATGCTTTCTATATGACGTTCTTATCCGGCCAAAACTACGAATTCCCTCCCCCCATCTGAAGAAAATGTTCTAATACATTACGGGTCATGCTCTCACTAATTCAATTAAAATCGAAAAACGTAAGCAGCCGTAATTCTCAGATTTTTCTTTCTGCTACTTTTTCTGAATGTTTACATTGCTTTTTTGTGCGAGTAGAAAGTTAAAGAACTTTTGCTAACAGAGCTCATTAACGTTATTAAAAAACTTACGTTAACAATGTTAATTAACTTTCTTTATTACCTTTGGCGTACACTTAGGTAGAGGTTGTATCTGTTTTCGGTAAAATTCTGCGCTTTGGAGAAACGTCAAAGGAAGTCCGTGCCTACATGAGTTTTCTACTGCAGATTTGCTTAAGGATTATCATAATAATTATAAACTAAAAGCTATCTAAAGCAGGAGCTTAGCTTAATGATATTCTTAATTAATCTACAGATGATAAAGAAATGTTTTTTATTTGTAAGTCCCTATTATTTTTCATTATAGAGAGGGTTAGAGAAAAATTAAAATGTTGTTGAACTTTCAAAAAGGCTTCACGTCTGTTGCGCAAAAGTTTATTTACTAACATGACTCTCTAAAACAACTCCCAATGTTTCAGGCGTGTTTCTTAGGTTTGGAAAAACATTACTTCTTATTTTCACAGTGAGATTATTTTTTTTAAGACAATGCCAAAACCTGCTCTTTTGTTTTAAAGTAAATGCAAAATTTATATATTTTAATTTCTGACTAATAATTAGAGTCCGGAAGTTCAGGCATTTATTTTGGTTAAGACAGGTAGGCAAAAAGGCACTTAAAACACTGAAAATATACAGTAATGTAAATAAAATAGACATTTAAAAAGCTTTATAATTTTTAATACGCAATTAAAGTACTTAGGCTTACTTTTCTTGGATACAAGAAACAATAAAATGTTTTTTTCAAGGTATCAACTGTCATAGTTAGCCATAGTCAGCCACTTGTCAGAGAGAACATTGTACGTCATGGAAAAAGAGTTTTCTAATTTCACTGAAGTGATTGTCGGTCCTGGTGGTGTAGTGGTTACCATACTTGCCTCCTACACCCAAGAACGCGGGTTCGAACCCGGCCATGACCGATGGATTTTTTCGGCCATAAAAATCCTAAGTATGGCTTCCTTCGGAAGGGAAGTAAAGCCGTGGGTCCCGTGTCGTACATTTACGGCACGAAAAAGAACCTCAAGCCTGAAAGAGAGGCCTCTGAGCAAAATTTGTCGGCCGTTTCACGCCCTGAATTGAATGGGACGTTGACGACCTGAGATGTTAAAGAGCGTCCATAAATAAATGAATAAAAAAAAATGAAGTGATTGGAACATATTTAAAACAAGCTATTTCGGAAAGAGTCATACCAGTTACAACACAACATTCACCTTTCAGGACATCGTGGAAATGTTGATTAAGACAAAGCAAAGCTGTCTTGAATAGTCCTGTCAAATGAGCAAAAGATGCTCAGTGGTTTCTGGAAGATTAATTCATCTGTATATGTTAAATTCAAGTATTTCTTGAATGTTTGATTTAATGTAGACTCTATTTAGCTTTTAAAAAAATAGAATCTAGTATAAGATAAGTGATATTCCTAAAGTTTTGTTGTTCAATGGGTTTTTTGTTAATTTTCTGTTTATTTAGTATCTCTCTTACTTCCGTGCAGAACACAATATAGGGACAGTTTATTGCACAGTGTACCACCCTCAGCTTTCTTGTTTAGAATTGTTTGTTACATTTATACAGCCGAGAAGTTATCCCCGCCACAATTTTCCTACATTTGTCTTGCGCAGATCGATACAAGGTCATTTGCCAGGATTGTTCAAAACTACAGCACTTCCCTCATTCTCTCTATTTCCTGGTATTCGTATGCCCGATATAACCGCGCTTTCCTTTCACTAATGAAGGCTCTGCTATTTAAAGAGTCTAAGTGAATGGGTTAAGGAGAAAGTTGTTGATGCTTGAAAAGAAATAAATGTATAACAAAATTCTTAATACATATTTTTGAGAAGTTTAAATGCAATTTAATTTTTATAGCTTTTTTTCATTTCGATATATTGAAATTCTTTATGTGCTTTTTAAAATGCTTAAATAATCGCAGAAAAAACCATAACAATCCAAAATCGGCAAAAAGGGTTTTAAACCTTAAAATAGGCAGCAGAAGTCAAAATAGGAAAAAAGAAAAATAAAAACTGGCCCTACCTACCCCAAATGTATGGAACATTTTCATTCCAATCTGACACTTAAATATATCAACACAGAGAGAAAATGCATTTTAACTAACGTCATGGCTCTACTGATAATTAATTCTTCTAATTATTTCACATGCATTACAATATAATATAATTTTTACTTGTACTAAGCATAAACTAAGATATTCAAACTAAATTTATACTACTTATTCTTAACCAATTCTTCAATTCTGTGGTAGTATTGACTGCAATAAATGTTGTATTTGAATCCGCCAATACTTTAAGAGTATGTTTATTTTGTTTGCACATTTTGTATAGTATGCAATTGTAAAGAGTACGTTTTTCTGTATAATTAATGATTGTGTTTTATTTATATTTATTATTTTGCATAATTTTTTCAATTAAGAAAATAAAAATAAGCTTATCTCAAAACCTTTTATTAAATACTTACATCTCTCAGGTATAGATTTTGATCATTTTTGTCATAATACATAATTACACAGATAATTTATTATTTCCGGTAGTCCCTTTTCAGTTTTGGCATTTTTTCATCTATTTTGTAACTCTTAATTGTGCAAAAGTTTTCATTTGGGTTTAAATGTGGACTTTTTTTCCTAATAATTAAACACATAATTTCAGATCTTAAATCATTGTCTTGACCCGAGAAGAATTTATCAAAATGTATAAAAATACGAAAATTTTGTTATATATACTTACAAGGAACTTCTTTCGATCTGCAGAAACAAACCACAACAAAATTCAATTATGGGCTAGTTACTTACTTATAAATTTAATGGTGATATCATTTTTCTAAAGCTATTTCCTAAAGTTTGTTCGAAACATATTTTCTTACAAGTGGTGCATATACCTTTTAGGCCTATTGTATAGTTCAGAATGTTGCTCTGTACTGAACTATTAATAATGATGTTGATTAAGTTTTTTAAATACCACTACGAGTATATGAATAATATCCCAATATTGCTGTTAAAGCGTACTAGCTTTTGTTCAATATATCCTATAATTTTTGTGCATTTTTCCCTTAACACAATCTTTATATATTATACAAGCCATTGATCATAATTAAAACGGTAGAGATATATTTTTAGTGTCAAACATAACATTCAGGAAAGTAAAATACCACATTTATTAGAAAAGACTGGATCTATTTTGTTATTTATCATTAATTGTAGTTACTTGTTCTTAGATCTATCCTCTTCCAAATTATAAACAGTGTTCAAAGGTTTTCTTGAATTTTTTTTCCAATTTGCAGAAAAGTAATCACTTAAATTCTTGAGCAATACAAGAATACTAAAAATTCCACCTTTAAATATTCCAAAATAATACAAACCTACAGGATATACCTCTATTCATGCTCACTAATAATTTTCTTAAAGGTTATTTTACTATATCAAACATGAGTTACAATAAAGCTTAATTTCTGTACTATTTGTGTCTTATTCTGTGGCATTCTAACAGCAATGCTCTCTCTGCAAGAAGAAATATTATTACTGACCAAATGCAAAAATGACAGGCATATTAAAAGGAGAGCAAAGTCTTATCCTTGCGAATGTTGTAGCAAATTCTTCACGTATTATTTTAGAAATCATTAAAGACACTTAACTGCTTTGTGCAGGGAATATTAACTATATGAATAGTTTTTATGCGACTGCTGAAAAAAAAAGTTGCATTGAATAGTAAGAAAGTAACATTTTTTTTAAATATGAGATACACTTTTTAATTTAAAATGTTGGACACTTTAAAAACTAAAGTAAATTATAGTATTTTTAAACATTTTTATTTAAGTTAGTTGTTTTATCCTTACAATAATTTGGGCATTTATATGGAAAAATGATTTTTTTTCAGAAACATTTAGCACAAAAATTAAAAGAAGACTTAAATTTGTAAAATAAATAAAACGTAAAAATCGCCCAGGCTCATAGTCCTCCATCTTTTTCTCTTTATCCTCGTGTCTTTTTATTTTTTATTTATTTAATTAAAATAAATCTAATCCCTAGAGCAAACATTTAAAACATTGATGTTTAACTGAGTGTTTCAGAACAGTATAAATAAAGATATGAAACATTTAAAAAAATCATAAAAAGTGTCAAATTCGAAAATGTAAAAAAAAAGGGGGGGAAAGGAAAATTTTCATATTGACCGCCATTAGTTACCTTTTCCCCTCTAAATAAATCATTTTATTGCATTATAAAATTATGCTTTTATTTATCAGAGTACTCCAGTTTAACAAAATTATTCAATTTAAAAATATTTATGAACAAACCTGTTGTTGAACATATTATGCATTTGAAATCGCGTACATGTTTTAGTCTTTTCATGATTTGCAAGAAGTTGCTTGCTATCACAATTTTTGATTTTCTATATCCGGAGCTTGAGCTGCAGAAAAGGGCACATCACAAATCCAAGTTAGGAACCTGCCAATCCTTGAATACGTGAGAATATCTTCCGGTCCAACTCGAACATCCATCTACTTGATACCTCACTATCATTCTTCACCGCTCACACTTATCTTCCCACTTTCTTTCGATTCATCTTTTTCATCCAAACGGTAGGTATCCCCACCATTTTCCCCTACCCCCATCCTCTCATACGTCAAACTCCCCACCGCCTGACGGTGACAGTGAATGATGTCGGAGTAGTAAGTATAACATATGTCGAGAAATCTGCTCGAGAACCGGAAATTTTGTTCGAGCACAGTATCACGTTTGACGTGAGGATATTTACCGACAGGCTGTTATTACCATTCGCGAAATAACGGGACAGCGAGCGCCAACACGGCGAGTGGTCTTCAAAGGCAAGGCTGTGAATTAGCACTGGTGCTTTACAAGTGAGGGTTGGGTTTATGAAACTTTCCCGGGCGTACTTGCGGCTTTGGAGTACGTTTCAGTGGAAAATCCAACTACATTCATATCCATGTTTAAATTCCTTACCTTAAAAACAATTTTTTAGAAAGAAACGCAATGAAACATATTTAAAACACCAATAAAAATATTTCTCTGAAAAAAATGCAGATGAAATATAAAAACCTAATTGTTGCCTTTAATTTCTACTGGTTGATATAGCAACTCCACTCCATTAGCTGCTAAAGAACCAGAAAAAAGAAAAAAATAACGATTTTCCTGATTGAGTCAAGTGACAGAAAGTATGAACTCACTCTCACCCGAAAGCTGGCTGTGGCGGGTGACCCAGGTCGTTAAGGCGCGGGCTCGTCTGGGGTTCAATTTCAACCAGGACCACCCTCTCTGATTGAGTTTTTTTTCAGCGTTTCCTCGTCCTCGTAAAAGGCAAATGCAGGGGAGGTACCCAAAACATAGGTCTAGAACGCTTCTTTCCTTAAATTTATCATTTCATCTAGTGTATCACAAGTATGTACAGCCTGTGATGCCTCAGTGGTTAAAAGGGGCGTTAAACACGTTAAAAAGAACCGAAAGCTGTTCACCTGATTGAATTACAGGCTACAGTGTTGCAGCAGTTGTGTGAGACAAATGAACTTGTGGTGTCATAACAAAGAATAAAAATGAAGCTTATCGTCATGTATAATGCTCAGGGAATATGTAAAAACTTAGCAATATTAACTTTCAAATTAACGTTTCAGAAATATCTAGTAGACCGAACTGAAAAGTGCATAAATGTGGGTATTTATTAAAAGTAAACGAAAAAAAAAAAAAAAGGACAAGTGATACAGTCTCATATAAAACATTCACGATAAATGCGGTGAAAATGTACTAAATAGACAGAAATTAAGTAATTATCTGAAGAGATAAGCTATAGAAGATCTGTGAGGGCGGTTCATTAAAACTGTATACAGGGAGTTGATGAAAGGTGACGTCCCATTACACCGAGACCCGAGTGTCTATTGTATAGCTTTCGACTGAATAATAAGACGTTGCCATGTAATTCTCCAGCGTTGCCACTGTTACTTTAATATATCAGATATTGAGCAGAAGCTATAGGTTCACTTTCCCATATTAAGAATATCTGTGGGTGCCTGAGGTAATAAAAAACAAACTAATAAACTATTTTATCTCACTCCCACACCCGATCACTCACGTCAATAAACATTTACTGAAAGAAATTGCAGAAACGTGAACTACTTCTAGTGCTTTCCTAAGCGAACACGGCGCATCTTATTCCTTACGCTTAGTTTCATAGCAGTGATCCGCATCTTCCTGTGACATCTTCAACGTGCTTTTATTCGAGAATCTGCAGTACTTGGACCCACCATGCACAAACACACCTTTTCAGTTACCAATGTGTGGGTGTGATCTGGTGAAAATTTCAGCAGATCTGGTGAAAATTTCAGCAGATCTGGTGAAAATTTCAGAAGTGTTTTTAATGTTATTCGGCGATCCTCTCTCAGAATGACAGCATGGTGTTAATATTTTCTTCCACTAGAACACAAACTGCAGCTTCGGGGCTACATTCCTCCTCATTTTAAATATTTTAACCATTTTCGAGTTGTGCTATAAGAAAGAACAAACTCTGCATAGATCTCCTGTAAAGTTGCATAGGCCTCAGCTGAAGACTTCCTGAGATGAAAGTAAAAGTGACAGAAGCATATTGTTCATTACTTATTACCTCTATTTTGCTTTAGGGCGAACTGAACATGTCGCAACTCTCACAGGCGGGAACGAGAAGTTTTTTATATTTATTTACGGACGCTCTTTAACATCTCAAGTCATCAGCGTCCCATTCAACTCAGGGCGTGAAACGGCCGACAAATTTTGCTCAGAGGCCTCTTCTTTCAGGCTTGAGGTTCTTTTTCGTGCCGTAAATGTACGACACGGGACCCACGGCTTTACTTCCCTTCCGAAAGAAGCCATACTTACGATTTTTACGCCTGAAAAAATCCATCGGTCCTGGCCGGGTTCGAACCCGCGATCTTGGGTATAGGAGGGAACGAGAAGTGACAGTATGGAACTAGCACCATTTGTAATTTACGCATTAAGCTAACAAAATATTGCAAAGTTAAATTTTAACGCGAGAAATTATGTCTGTAAAATAATTATGCTTATTCTTGAACAGCCTTCCTATTGTCATCTGCTGTAGTTTCTAATCGGAAAAGATTGTTATCTCGCGATGGATGCTTAGTTCCCATTTCCTGAGACGGTTTCTCCCTTACGTAATATCTATCTGAACGAGCTGGTTACGTCAGGGGATGTGAGGGAAGCATACATTATTGATATTAACTATTTCCCAGAAAACCGAATCAATTGTTTCTAGTGAAACGAGTTGTATGTGTAAGGTGCAATCATTGCAGAAAGGCGAAATTGACATCCCACTAGGTTAGTTCCTAAGTGAAAGAACAGGAGAAGAAGCATAAAAACCTATCGCTGGCATCATGTATTAAAATAAAATAATAAACATGTAAAATGTTCTTTCACTATTGATGATATACCATATGCCATTTATTCATTTATATGGCCACTTGCTGAACAAGATTTGAGTTTCTCTTGGTACAGATTATATTCCTGAAGAGAAGCCAACCTCTTTCGAGAAAAGAATGAGGTGGGAATATACAGCTCCATAGGATATATAACTTTCTTCTCTCTTGGGACCAGGTCGTAGTTCTTACGTCATAGAAAATGTGCACTGAAACATACGAAACAGCGTTTGCTGAGAACTCAACAGAGCATCTCTTTAGTCAGCGAAATAATCTTCGCTTTTGCTTAGATTTTTTATTTTTATATTTTTTCCAAAATATATGCACTTTCCTGGAACAGTTTGGAATCCTAGCTCTGTAAATTTGCTTCAAATAGCATATACCAATATCACCGCACAACACTCCAGTGACGTCATGCCTATAGAGCGATCTCTGTCTTGTGCACGGCAAATAAATTTTATTTTGTCCGAAGCGAATGTATTGCTTGGTAAAATAAGTACGCGTTTCTATGTACTATTATGCTGGTGCACGATTTTCTTTATATATTGTAAAGTTGTGTGTACTTTACATCTTCACCATGATGTTAGAGCACATTGGTTCAAGCTTCAAAATAATGAGGTTTCGAGACAGAAATAACTCCGTGTAATTCCTAGACAGGATTTCACAGTTGGCAATAATTTAGTTTGTGCAATAGCATTGTTTGAGGGAAGTATATTTTCAATTTTTATGTAATTGATGACTTAACCTCAATTTCGTAGTAGCAGCATATATAAGAATGCCATAAAGCATCAGTTTTATAATAGAGTGGAACTTTGATAATTCGAAGTTGAAGGGACCAGGGAAAAAATTCGAATTACAAATGTTACGTCTAAAATGTATATTTTATCAACATTCTTTCGTAATTAAGGATATAAAATTAAAAACTGCATATTTGAATAAAATTTTACCGTATTTATTTTTATATTAAGGAGAGTAGTGAAATGAAATGAAATGAAAGAGCCCATTATGTCCCATAAAAGTCTAGGGCCCCCTCCTAGAGGAAAATAGCTTATTTTGTGACTCACGTGGTGAGCTATTCCTCATAAATTACAATACTACTGAAAATCTATATTGCTTTATAGTTTCTGATCATTTTTGAGTCCTTGCCACTTCTTTTTCCACTCACTTCTCTTGCGGGCGACGGCGACACTTGATCAGTGAACTCCGAGCTGTTTCTTGAACGTGTCTGACCATCTTCTTCTCGGTCTTCCTGGAGTCCTCTGTTCTGCGCAGGTGTCCCACATGTCTGCGCCCATCTGTCCTGCTGTTGCCCCGCCATTTGCTCGCCCCATTTCCATTTTATCACTGCAGCTTTGTCCACGATGCTTTCTGTTTCTGTGATTTCCTGCAGCCTAGTGTTGTAGATCTTGTCTGTGTGTTATACCTAGGATCTTCCTTTCCATTTCCCTTTGACATGCTGCTATGCTCTGCCCGTGTCTGTCGGTAAGGGACCAGGATTGATATTCATATATCAGCACTAGGAAGACACACGAGGTGAGTACCTCGAGCCTCAGTTTCTTGTTTAGAGATGTGTCTTGCAATATGAACTTTAGAGACCAGAAGACTTTCCAAGCGTGTGCTACTCTCCGCTTAATCTCTGTATCTAATTACATGATTAAACGAGACCGTCAGACCTAGATGTATGTATTTATTCACATACTGATTTTCTTCACCATTTATTTCCATTGCCTTTTTTGGCGCGTTGATCATTATTTTAGTTTTAGTGTAATGCATCAGGAGGCCGATAGGATGCCGTACTCGTTTAGTTCTGGAATCATCTATACAGTGATCGCACATTTTACTCAATACAGGAATGAATTACAAATCTTCAAGCACGTTTAATGACAGAAAAAACTCCACTTACGTTGACCTGCCTTTGAACGTACTCATGAAATTCACGCAGAAAACGAAGCGCCTCTGATGATGAGAGAATTGACATCTCTTCAGCTTCCAGCTGTTCTTTCACCTCTTCACCAAACTTCATTGTTTAAACCTTCTTGAACTGAAATCTCCCCACACACTGCCGCGTTTTCAGCCAAGGTGAGCATGAAGGTGCTGTTGTTCCAGGCGTCCGATGGAGGGACATCTTCTTGATCTAAGGGCTCAGCCTGGTCATTTCTCTTGATACACCCTGCCTTTAGGAAGCAATTCGCTATTATTTGTCCGTTAGTTAAGACCACCAATAAACACCATTTTGCTGCTAAGTACTCTAGCGGGCGTTTCTTTTTTCATTTGCAAAACATCCTCTTTTCAAGAATTTATTGCAAACTTGATTCACAATTGCACTTTCACCACACACAGAGTTAAAGGAAATGACGTTTCTTTCTTTAAACTCATATAACCATCAGTACTAGCCTTGAACGCACGTTTGCCTAAACTTGCATAACATTTTTCAGCTTTCGCGCAAACAAGAATTTTTAGAATTAAATATTTTTTTTGTCCAAGCTTTCTTAAACCACTTTAAACACACTTGTCGATATCAGGGTTTTCCGGTTCTTTTTCGACAGTTTCCATTGGCACTCGAGGCACTGTATAAAATGTTCTCCTTATTCTTCAAGGCAAATTAAGAAAATGGTGGCAATCCGATTTTTTCTCCGCAACCTGTTCGACTTCTCAAATGACGGCGACTTTTTCTCACAAATGTTAATGTCATGTACTGAAAACTTGGCTTATTAAAATACATACAACACACCGAACAGCAGGAAGCTCAAGTGACAATTAAAAAGACGCACGTATTAATAGCCGGTTGGGGGGGGGTGAAGACCAGCGGCTGGAGAAAGTGGGAACGAACCTCAAGGGTTGCAATGACTCCTTTTACAGAAACACACATAAAAGAAGCATGACATCTTAAATTTCCGCGTTTTGATTAATTTTTGACTGAAATTTCGGAAGGATATTTTTACATTGCTTTAATACAAAATCATGGGACCGAGAAGAATCATCGAATTAAGCATAATTTTGAATTACAAATGTTTGAATTATCAATTTTTTTTGGTTGATTTATTTATGGACGCTCTTTAACATCTCAGGTCATCAGCGTCCCATTCAACTCAGGGCGTGAAATGGCCGACAAATTTTGCTCAGAGGCCTCTCTTTCAGGCTTGAGCTTCTTTTTCGTGCCGTAAATGTACAACACGGGACCCACGGCTTTACTTCCCTTCCGAAGTAAGTCATACTTAGGATTTTTACACCCGAAAAAATTCATCGCTCCTGGCCGCGATCTTATGTTTAGGAGGCAAGTATGGTAACCACTACACCACCAGGACCGACTTGAATTATCAAGTTACCATGCAGTTTCATAATAAAAAAGTCCAATTACATTTATATAATTCTGGCTTATTGAAATAATCATTAAAATATTCGATTCATCCATGCTATAGAACGCGTACGTATTTAAAATTTTTGTTATTATTTTTTGAAAATTTCGCATTCCTGTGCATAACATAGCAATTTCAAGGTAGCTGGAAATCTGTTATATTCTTGCACTGCAGAGTAGAGGTGCCCTTCAGCGAAAGCTGAACTGAATTTATTGATTAAGACAGTAGTACGTCTCGTATTGTAATTATGCACAAATATTTGCTGCAATAAAGACCAATATAATTCTTCCTCACTGTCTGCTTTTAGTTTCAATTTGTTAGCCGTATATTGTAGGGTATCGCATTCTTCGGCAATTGCTAGTAATTATTAATATTATAATTACAGCACTATCACAGAATATTTAGTAACAATGCAGTTTTGTCTTGGGGTAATCTATACTTTACAAAACTTAAACAGCATGCCAATCAAAATGTCCCCTACAATTTTGGAAAGCAACACTTCACTACTATTATAGATTACACTGCTCTTTTGTAAATGTGAGGCATAATAATTGCACTCTTGATAAAACTAATCAAAAAATAACAGGATCACATATCTGTTCGTAAATGCACACGACAATACAATATAAGCTAATCTTTTTTCTTCCCAATTTTGAGGTTCATTTTTATCAATTTATTGTCTCTTTTATTATTTTAGGTCGGTGTCTTATATTTTGCCTTGTGTAGTAGTTTTCGTGCATTCACACTTATTAAATATTATCGAAAATATAAATAAACATGCCTACTAGAATATTGGGACTTCCACAGATCATTAAGATTATCGAGTGGTTAAAACAACCGAATATGCGTTAAAATGTTTTATAATAATAGTCTATTAGTATCAGGAAAGTTGAAACGTTTGCTTGACAAGAAGAATTCAGGTTATAACGTTTTGTGACCATTGGCATTGACGAGGAAGCTCGATCAGTGATTTAGTACACTCTAAGTATACCCTATTGTATTTGTAGACAGTGAAAGGAGGTTTTTTAATATTTGAGAACGTTCGGCGTTTCTTGCCCTTCGAGGCCCCTTCCGATAACTGAAATACCTAAACAGAAATATTGTTTTCTTCCAGAAGTTTTTAATTTAGGGGTCTTATAATGTGCTAATAATGGCAGCATATAGCTATTTTATTATGTAATTTTACCGGTTATAGCAACGAAAAAACTATTGAAACGTTAATTAATCATTATTAAATTCGTTTATTATAGATCTCTCTATTATTATAAAATTATAAAATAGTTTCCATTTCAATACAAATGGAGATATTTACAAATTGTTTGTAACCTAAGATTATATTACGCTTTAAATTATGTTTTTTTTTGTTTTGTTTTATTTACGGACGCTCTTTAACATCTCAGGTCATCAGCGACCCATTCAAACCAGGGCGTGAAACGGTCGACAACTTTTGCTCAGAGGCCTCTTCTTTCAGGCTTGGGGCTCTTTTTCGTGCCTTAAATGTACTAACGGGACCCACGGCTTTACTTCCCTTCTGAAGGAAGCCATACTTAGGATTTTTACGCCCGAAAAAATCCATCCAATACTGACCGGATTTGAACCTGCGATCTTGGGTTTAGAAGACAAGTATGGTTACCACTACACCACCAGGACCGACTTTAAAGTATATGAACAACATAAATATATATTTCAATGAACAGATTAGTATTTTCATTCAACTGTTTGGGTTATTTAAAAAATTACATAATTTGATATAATTTTTGCTGTAATTTTGTAAATACTTTTTAAAACATTTTAGATTATTAAAATCATAATCTTTAATATCATCATCATCATCATCATCATCATCATCATCACAGGCTTAATGCTTTTATTTATTTAAGAAACTCAAAACCATACATATTTTTCAGACAGAATTAATATTTAAAATGTTAAAATATAAAATTTCGACTTTCCATTTAACATAACACGTCACAGTCAAGTTATTACATAAGTACTCGTATATTAATCTATATATCAACTGTTTTTAACATTTTTTGGAATTTAGTAATTATTGTCTTTTAGAAAGTTTTTTCCCCCCCAATTTGGAGAGTAGTTTTTCTGACTATTGAATTAAGTAAGAGTTTACGATCAATATGAAAACCTTCTGAACGAGGGATGATGAAATTATGGTATTCTTGTCTACAGGCAGGCGACCCAAGAGGTTTTCATTATTCAGGAAAGGTCCTACCTTACTCTGTGGACCCCAGATCATAAAAGCGGGAGCGTGAGAGAGAGCGGGGGGGAGGGTCCGAATCCAGGTGACATCCTCTGCAGCACAGAGCGGTACTGACCCGGTAACCTTTCACATTTTGTGTTGTGTAAATGCCCCGCCGTTTATAACTGGAGGGCTACTAATGTATTATGCACCGTCTCCTGTTCGCTTATGGCTTTCCAGCGCTAGTGCCGCGGTTCAACCTCGAGAAAGGTGTGTTGCTCCATTTTACTGAGTGTGCACATTATCCTCGTACAAACACGTAATAAGCGGGGATTCTGAGCGGTCTTCCACACCATCAAATGGCCTCCCTTTATAGCTCTTACATCCTCTGAAACATCAAAAGCATAATTTGTACCTGTACGGGTTGTGGGATAGCGGAGCATGAAGTTTGACAATCATTATTTCTCTTGATTTCCAGCAAATGGAGGGGGTGTTTTTACTTTCTATTCTTTGCTTTAGTAAATTTTTCTCTCTGTGGATATATTTTCTGATAGACTAGAAGAGTAAGCCAGTAGTCTAAGAGTTTCATTTGAACAGAACATTCACATAATTAATTAACCCATTTACTTCATTGAACAATAAAACAGAATAATATATATAAACGTCTTTATTTATATGTAAAATAAAATACGTAAAAATAGTACATTTCTCTAGTTATACCTCCCTATATCCTAGATAGGTTGTACATCTAGTAACCACAGCGTGGAAGTTCAGGCATTTATTTTGGTTAAAACAGGAAGGCAAAAAGGCACTTAAAATACTGAAAATTTGCAATAATAAAATTAAAATAGGCATTTATTAGAAGTGAAAACAGAGAGTAATATCACTCATTATTAATGAAAAAGGGTATTTAAGATACTTAATACTATCTTCATCACATAATTCAAGTGCTTAAGCTTACCTTTCTTGATTACAAGCTACAACAAGATGTTTTATCACGGTATCAAAGATGCGTAGTGATTTCTGGTAGAGTTCATTTTCTGTTTATGCGTTTATAGGGGAATCGTGTTAGCATCTCTCTTACATCCCTGAGAAGTTAACCCCACCACAAATTTCCAAGAATTGTCTCGCGCAGATCGATATTAGGCCATTCGCCAGAATTATTCAAAACTACAGTAATTCCCTCGTTCTCGCTATTTCCTGATGCCCGAGTAAGCGCGCGTAAATGAAGGTTCTGCTATTTAAAGAGCTTAAGTGAATGGGTTGAGGAGACATTTTTTGACTGCTTGAAAAGAAATAAATGTACAACAAGATTTTCAGAAACTATTTTTGTGAGGTGTACATGCCATTTAATTTTTAAAACTTTTTTCACTTCTATATATTGAAATTATGTGTGTGCTTTTTAAAATGGGTAAAAATTGCAGAAAAATCTACAGCGATCCATAAAAATGTTTTACACTTTTAAATAGGCAACAGAAGCTAAAATTGGCAAAATAAATAAATAAATAAAATAAAATAAAAATAAAAACTGATCTTACCGACACCAAACGTAACGAAACAAGTTTATTTTAATCTGAATCTTAAATATACTCACTCAGATAGAAGTGGCATTTTGCCTAACTTTCTGTCTCTGCTAAAAAGGGAACCAACCACATTCCTATATTTTAACATGTCCTAATTATTGTGTGTGTTGGACATCCTTTGCGGTATGTAGCTTGGACATTACCTATTAGTTATTAGCAAAACTCTGAATAAGACGGAGGTATGACACTGTTGTAGCGCGAGTAAACATTGAAAATAAGAATTGAGGTGTACAGTCCGCCCAGAGTGTAAACTGGAGCACGACCTAAAAGTTGTTCATTCGGAACAAGACAATTCAATGCAATGCATATACTTAAACAGAATAAAATTAGTAAACTGTTAAGCGTTTAATATAGTAATTGTGTTTTGGTAATACACTGTAATCAAAATTATGTATACGCCACAAGAAAGAACCAAATGTAAATGGATTAGTCAGCAGTTCCAAAATAAACTGTCCAATTTCAAATAATAACAACAATTCAGTTTGCCAGGCAACGACAGAAAATAAAAGATATGTTAACGGTTTGGATTTTGAGTTCGGTTGAGGGTAGCTGTGGGGGAGGTTGGGGCTTAACGTTTATTGGTTTATACTTACGTCACCTATCTTATGTATGTTTAAATTTAATTTAATTCAAGTAGGGAGGTATTCAAACTGGAAAATTTTAAAATGAAAGGCATATATTTATGATAGTATACAATTGCAATTACTTACTGATGCAAAGAAAAAAGATACGCAGCTGTTATTTTAATGAACTTTAGTGCATTAAATATTAAATTTAATGATGCAGATGCAGATCAATTACGTGCTAGGAAACAAATAAAAATCAAATAAACAAAAACTGTCTGCAATTAATGGACTCGAATGGGCAAACACTGTATGACTCGTACTCGTAAACTCATTGTTTCGACTAACTTTCATATTGCGTACTTTAAGCAAATCGATCAGAGCAGTCAAATTGATTGTGTTTAGGAGATGTAGCTGCAAATGCTAACTCTAGTATTATAACAATGCTATTTTATTATAAATATTGAATAGTTTAAATGCGAGGGAGAGTCAAAACAGACTGATATTTTTTAACGCATGGAATACACCAGATTCGGTTCAGATTGGTGTACTCTTTTTCAAAGTATTCTCCGTTGAGTTGAATGCACTTTGCCCAACGGATCTGCCAGTCCCGTAACACGTGCTGGAAGAGATCTTTTGAATCTTCAAACCGCCTCGGAAGTACCAAAACGCTCCCCCTTAGTTCCTTTTTCAGATGGGAAAGAGATAAAAGTCACACTCTGGGGAGTATGGAGGATGGGGTACACATTCGAAGTTACCTACACACTTCCCCTCGCACCATCTTCTGTGTTCAGGAGTCTTTAATTTTGGGACACCCACCTCGCACAAACGCGTCTCATGTTCAATGCTTATGCAGAATCGGAAATGTACTGCCATGGGAAACGTGTAACATCTTCAAGCTGTCAATTGTTATTTGTCGGTATTCACAAACAATGACATCATCTGTGTTAATCATGGTTTCGTTTACTGTTGTTGCTGGAGCACCTGGACCGCCTTGCTTTGTTATTGAAACATGACCCTCAAATTCCTTTAAACATTGAAGTGCTGTGGATTGTAACAGAACACCATCACCATATGCCTGCTGCAACAATCCGTAAGTTTCCATGCCGGATTTCTGCAAACGAAAGCAAAACTTCAACGCAGCATTGCTCTTCACGAATCAACTCCATTTTGTATGTAGGCGACTGGCGAACTGAACCAATGTTTCTTTGCTATGCGAGATAAAAAAAAAAAAAAAATACCCTCAATCTTTTTTGACTAGCCCTATTTTTTAATAACGGCTTTACTTTAAATTATTTGTTTTTTATTTTTAATTTGCTGGTGAATCTCTGAGCCCCAAATATTCCTTCTGACTTCACTTCACTACTGCGCTCTAAATTAAATTAGATAAAATTACACATGAAGATTTTGCATTAGAATATATGAGATATGTTTATAGATAATTAGTTTTTTGAAAGAACAAACAAAGCCAGGAATTTAGAAAAAATGTAGAACTGACTCGGAGTCAAAGACATTCTAACATAATATCGCAAGTCCAAACTAAGGCATAAAACTCAGACGGGCGCCACTGAGAATGTTTACTGTAATAGTAGTGTTTTGTTTTGACTGCCTGAGATTGCTGCACTTAGCACCCTGTACACCAACATAGCTTAGATCTTCTTTTGCTGTGTTAAAGCAAATGAACGGTATTCTCGAGTTTTCGGTGCCTGATAGCGCCACTTTCCATAATATTTGACTCTGTTCATTTCTATATGAAAGCCATTTTCCCTTGTGATTGGACAGGTTCCGTGAAATATGTACAAATGCAGCTGACCTTTTCAATCATTGAATAAAACACGCGTTTAGAGCTAACTCTGCAATCTCATTCGCACAAGGTCGAAACATAAATATATATACACATTCCGAGTATCTGGGGAATAAAGAGCTCAGAATGGAATACCGCGGAAGGAGGGAGGGAGAGACAGAGAACCCCTTTACCTTTGACCTATCAGCGCAATCAATGTTAGAGTTTCTGTTTTTTTAAATCCCCTTTATTCTTCGTGGTAACTAGGGCGAGATAATCGTTAAGTAAAAAGAGGCATTAACAAACATTGCTCCTGCAGCCGCTATTATCCTTCTCTTGTTTCCTTTGTGACACATTACAGCACCTGCAGAAGAACTAAAATTGTTTGTGTCTGACAAGCTGCAGGTCTTTTGAACACTACCTCAGTAGTAGTTTCCGTTAATTTTTCGTTATTTTGTATGTACGTAGATTGGATGATTTGTAAGGAAAACTCTCAGGTTCAAACAAACAATACCCCACCAAAATACAATTTTAAATATTATATACTACTGGAAAATGTATTGTATCACCTACAGATTTTGTGTATTTTTTACACATACCTTAAGGTCTAACAATGGGTTCACTATTTCAGTTTTGTTTCAACTATAACAGACTATGCATTGTTATATACAACAGAATTTCTAAACATTTTCCATTGTTATGATGCTACTGCCTTTATTGTTGGTTTTAACATAGTAATCAGTGATGCGTGTTTAATAACATGTGAACAAAATGGGCAAAGGAATTGAATTAACTCCTGGAAAAAGATAGTAATTGCCTCATTAGCCTCTGAGGACCTTTGTACCCGACATATTGCATCAAAAATAGGATTTAACCAATCCACTGTGTCAAGATTATTGGCTAAATACAACAAAAATGAAATTTTAGATAGAATAAAGGAAGAAGCAGAAAAAGATCTTCTACTGCTGCGTTTTGAAGCAGAACTTACTGAAAAACCGGCACATGACTTCAGTGGAGTTGAAAACAGAGTGGGAAGAGGCTTCTAGTGTGGTTTGCAGCAGAACCATTAGAGACCGCCATGAATGGCCGAGGTCGTTAAGGCGCGGACTCGTGAGCGGGAGGTCTGGGGTTAGAATCCCGCCAGGACTGTTCTCCCTGATTGAGGCTTTTTCCAGATTTTTCCTGTTCTCATAAATGGCAAATGCCTGGGAGGTACCCCAAACTTAGCCCTTTACGTTTCCTTCCTTAAATAAATTCTTATCATCGGTGTCCACCACCTGTGGTGCCTCAGTATTAAAATGGGCGATAAACCAAATTAAAAAAAAAAAGAACCATTAGACACGGACTTTCAGAATTGGATCTACCTGCTAGACGGCCACGGAAGAAGCCCCTTAAATTAAATTTAATTACATTTAGTTAATTAAATTACAACAAAGAAAGCTCGACTAGAATGTTTATTGGACTGAAGAGAGATGGAGTAAAGTCATCTCAGGGAATAAAAATTTAATGTCAGAGGAAACGATGGAAAAATATTCATCTGTCATCGTAGGAGGTAGAAAACAGATATTATTCAAAATATATGAAAACTAGTTACAGAGAAAAGTATGCAAACATGCGAGGATGAGCAAAGAATCACCTGGTCTGTGTGCGGAATAGAAGATTAAAGCGCTGTATGGATACATGTGTTGTAATTTACAGAATGTTTGGACTCAACAGTGAAGTTTCCAGAAAGTGTGACAGTCTGGGGTTGTATTTATAGCAAAGGAGTGAATAAAATACCAAAGTAAATGCAGATGCATACACAATGCTTTTAAGAGAAAATTTAATACCAACAGCAGTTTTATCACCAGAAAATTTCACTTTACAGCATGACTCCCCACCACGTCATAGGACAAGAAAAGTGAGTATCTTGCTTAAGCATCACTAATTTTAAAGAAAATAAATCCCTCATGACTTATTTTCTTTATTATAACCTAGAGAATAGGAAGAGGAAAATATTTTAATTGTGTGGGAAATTCAGTTATGTTATAAATATGTATTTTTTTAAAATTTAAGTTAATGTCAGTAAGTGTGATAAAAACATTTAAAAAATAAATAATAAAGAATAGAACACACTGCTTCCTTTAAATGAAACAAACGAAGTATACAGAAAATGCAGAGGGTGCCAAAAATGTATGCATACTTCAAGCAAAGAAAAAACTGTTAATATAAGAAAACTGAATTCACACAAACAGAAAATGATGAGCACTAATCATCTTAGACTTTTACAGTTACAACAGTTGCTCAAAATGGCAACTTTCGGCGTCGATACACTTCTGAGTACGTTGAATTGCCGATTGAGCAGCGTTTGCGAAAGTGTCCTTAGCGATTGCAGCACATGCCGTTTCAATTTCTTCCCAAAGTGCTGCCAATGTAGCTGGTTTTCTACGGTATGCAACATCCTTAAGAGTTCCCCATAGGTAGAAGTCCAACGGAGTTAGATCCGGACAATGCGATGGAAACTCAATCCGACCTTTCGTCCTATCCAGTGCTTTGGATAGTGCCTAAGATAGTGCCTTGGATCCAGTGCGTGGGGCTTGTTGCTGTGCGAGATCTGCCCAGATCTGCCCTTGTGAACATCGCATACGGTATCACGAGTCTCAAATTTGTCTCCAATACGTGTAATTGTTACCTCGCGTTGGCGGTTCTGTTCTGTACACACGTCTCCATTGCCTTTGAACTTCAATAACATTCTCGGTTTTTCACGAGTGACCAAGGTCGTTAAGGTGCGGACTCGTGAGCGGGAGGTCTGGAGTTCGAATCCCGCCAGGACCGTCATCCCTGACTGAGATTTTTTCCAGGTTTTCCTCAGTCCTCATAAATGGCAAATGCCGGGGAGGTACCCTAAACTTAGGCCTGGAACGTTTCCTTCCTTTAAAAAAAAATCTTTTCCCAATTTATAATTTCATTTCATGTAACACTGTGGTGCCTCAGTAGTAAAAACGGGCGTTAAACATATTCAATCAAATAAAAACAATCAATCGGTTTTCCAATACCATTTCAAAATTGTTTTCCGCTGTTTAAACGAAAATCATGGCTCCATTTTGCTGTAGCAACGCTAGCATAATGTAATGTGAGTCACATCTGTTTACAGAACATCATACTACACATTATTTTTCGGTACAACTTTGAAATATATTAAATAGAAAGTGCGTATACATTTTTCGGCACCTTCGGTATATAGGAAATCCATCTATCCTTAAAGATATTTCTAAATTGCCTTTCTCAGTCAGCAAGAAAATCTGCAGTATACCGGGCTAATTTTCTGGTAAATGCAGTTCGAGCCACAATCAAATGATACGTGCTAATTAGCCTGGCAAACATGAAACGTAAACGAACAACACTAATTATGGAGTACAATAATCATAAATTTATGGATGAGTTCTTTCTCCATCTAACTTCCCCTCGACACATCATTCTCATTAAGATTTATTATTTATTATACGTAGTTAACGGAGATTTGCTAGAGAATGTCAACAGCTGGATGTAGTTCCAAAAAGAATTTCCTTTGGATTTATATATGCTAACACAGATAATGTCATAATAAAATAACATATTCACTTAGGTATGTAGCATCATTTGGGCAACTAAAACATTGCTAAATATTTCGAAAATTACACTGGAGGAAAATGTAATTCAGCTATTAGTGTTCTGAATACTGGGAGTATAAAACCAACACATATTCACTTTCAGCATGGAAATATAATATGATGAATCACGTTTATTACAATATCAAGCGTGAAGGTGGTTTAAGAAGTATAGAAATGATGCAGATAGCGACACTAGATCCTTCAAAAGCTATACAAACTACCAGAACATTGGAAATTCTATTGATTATATGCGGGGGGGGGGGTTATATTGAGGAACCGTGTACCTACTTGAACAAGTCTCTCCTAAAATTGTACAGAAGAATAAGGAAAGTAGTTTTGTTAATTACTGTATATGGTCACTTAAGGAAACACCTACTCTCTATAACCATGAAAGTTCTAGGAACCGACGCTAATATTGGAACCGAAATACTGCAACTTGCTCAAGATAGATTTTGGAAACAATGAAGGCATCTCTACCAATGGGGTAGCGTAGTAGACCTTATAGGCAGACTTGCCGGAAGTCGTTTAAACCCATTAAACCCTCGTTGTCTGTTCTGGTGGTGTAGTGGTAACCATACTTGCCTCATAAACCCAAGATCGCGGGTTCAATCTCGGCCAGTATCGATGGATTTTTTTTCTGGGCGTAAAAATCCTAAGTATGCCTTCCTTCGGAAGGGAATTAAAGCTGTGGGTCTCAAGTCGTAGATTTACGGCACGAAAAAAGAATCTCAAGCATGAAGGAAGGCCTCTGAGACATTTCGCGCCCTGAATTTTATGTAACGCTGATGACCTGCGATGTTAAAGAGCGTCCATAAATAAACCAAATCAACCAAAATCTGCTAGTCTATCCACTAACAGGGACCGTACTGTTTTGCTTTGAAATACGGCCATCCTTAAACTCTTTAAATCACCGAAATGTGGTTGATTATATCAGAACATTATCGCTTGCTGTAACATCGCGAATGCTTACATACCGATCTTCTGCAGACGGGAGCAAATTTTCATAGCAGCGTACTGCTCGTTATGAAGCGACTCCGTTTTACCCAACTGACTGGCAAACACTCGCTCTTTGCTTGCGTTCTGTACTAAGACGCGTGCGCGTTTCCACTTTTTTCCATTAATAACTGAGAACTGTTCTTCTCGTGCAAAATTGTTTCAATATCGTATCTCTAGTGCTTGCTGAGAGAGATGAAAAGAAATGCTCAGTTTTTATTGACTAGCCCTCGTACATTCATACTTTAACTATTGAGCCTAGCTCTTTGGTTACTTAGTAATCTCAAAGATTAGCAATTTTCTCCATATCCGTGATAGAAATGCTAATTAAATGACCGAGCTTTAAGTTTGCCAATGCCTAAACTCATTTGTATTAAAACAGAGAATTAACATAAAATATGTTCAGACCAGTAGCAGCCCAACATTATCACCCTGATGTCCAAAATGATATAAGCAACTATTGTCCCGTCAGTCTAATGTCAAACTTTACAAGAATTCAATCAGGATATATACTTTGCATTCGCGGACTTTACCAAAGCATTCGACATATACCAAAATTTCATGTCGGACTCAAATCGATTTTAATACTATTACCAGATTGAAAATATGCATGTAAACTGAATTTCTAGAGCCTAGTTTGGTACTACTAAAAATTAGGAATGGAGTTATTACAATTCGAGTTGAGATTCATGATGTTCCACGAAGTCGACCGTCATTTCATATTCACCCACGAAAAACCGCCAAGGTTGGCCGAGTTCGTTAACGCGCGGACTTGTGAGCGGGAGGTCTGGGGTTTGAATCCCGCCAGGACCGTCCTGCCTGACCGAGGTTTCTTCCAGGTTTTCCTCACTCCTTATAAATGGCAAATGCCGGAGAGGTACCCTAAGAAACGATTCTTTCCTTAAAAATAAAAATCCTTTCCCAATATATCATTTCATTTCATGTATCACCAGTGTTCACCGCCTGTGGTGCCTCAGTAGCAAAACCGGGCGTTAAACACTATTCATTCATTTCCCCCACAAAATACTCATGCGTATTGCTTTATATTACTTAACCTTCATTATCTCCTTTACTTGTAGATTTTACTCATTGAATCAATAATTAATTCATTGCTTGAACAAGTTATGTAACTTAAAACAAAGAAAGGCAGATAAATCAATATGAAAACTCAAGTAGAGTTCTGTAACAGGTTTCAATATGGACTAAAGAACATAATATAAACAGGGATCGTACTGAGTTCGAATTAAATCCGGAAAGATTCAAATCTATTTGATTACGTCATGTAAACATGTAATAGCATAGCTTAAGAAATCAAGGCATAGAAGAAAAGCCCAACTCATCTGTAGCAAAAATGTATTTAAATACATTACAGCTTAAGTTCAAATCGATATAAAAGGAAGAAAATTTAATCTAAAATAGGTGTAAGACAGCGAAATCTAATATTTATTTGTATGTAGAACAAATGAATATGAATATGTGGTAAAAAGGTCCGTTACTCAGGAACTGCGTAAACTAAGTGAATTCCTCACCAAGTTGAACAAATTTAAAAATGAATATAAAATTCAAATCAGCTTTATTAATTAATTAAATGAAACAAATTATGGCATTACTGTGGTATTAGGGTACAGGATAAAATTCTTGCAATCTATAAATATCACTAAAAGATTTTTTCAGAATTATTATTATTATTATTATTATTATTATTATTATTATTTTATTATTATTATTATTATTATTGAGATTGCACCACAAAATTAATGGTATACAATTATTTAAATTAAATATATAATCACTGACAGACAAGGCAATACTGTGTGAGTATTTTTAAATATTTTTAAAGGTAACCATGTTTATGAACTGCGCTCTTGATGTCATCTTTACATTCGCCAATAAACAGAAATAACAGAAAGTTCGGAGTTACATTGTGTTTTTAAGGAGAACATGTTCATAAATTTAAATACAACCAAAGCATTTAACCATTTAAAAGCAATTACAATATAGTAAGCAAATACACACAATTGACAATAAGCAATCGAAAGATCCACGGATTTTCAGTGGCTATGTAATTTAATTTAAATGTTATAGTAGTAAAAGCATATAACGCAGACGTTTTCTGAAGGTTGTTACAGAGTGCTCTTACATACAAATATAATTCTCACACATATTAGATTAATATTTCACAGTAGCTATATGCTTTTATCAAATATAAATGCTTTTATCAAATATAAAACAAATGCATCGTTATAAATACAGTTTATATGTTGAATTAATTTGTCCTTTAATTTTGAAACAATAGAGAAAAAATTAAATGCTGGAGCACTTTTTAAGTTTCGTTTTCAGGTATACCCCTACGATTTCCCTAATTTTCAGAAACTATTTAAATAGTATATGCCGATTTTGTTGTTAAAAAACCAAATATTAGGGCCTTTGGAGCGATTTTTAAATTTTGCGTTTCAGGTAAACCATTATACCTAATGACCCGAATTTCCTGATTTTCAGAAACTGTTTTTTATTGTATTTAAATGTTGTATACGGAGTTTCGTTGCGAAAAAACACACATTAATACCGCTAGAGCGATTTTTAAATTTTGGATTTCAGGTAAACCCCCCTCCTAATAATCGGATTTTATTGATTTTCAGAAACTAGTTTTCTTATTTTATTTCAATGGCATATACCGGGTTTCCTTGAAAAAAAATTAAAATTGTGGCAGCGAGAGAGATTTTTAAATTTCGCTTTACCCCCACTCGGTTTTCAGGTATACTCCTACCCCTTATGACCAGATTATTCTGCTGTTCAGAAACTATTTCTATTAATTTATTTTAATGAAATCTACCCAGTTCTTGGTTATATGCCGAGTTTCGTTGGAAAAAAAAAAACACACTAGAGCATTAACAGAACATGTGTGTGTGTGTGTGTGTGTGTGTGTGTGTGTAGAAATTTTTACCTCATTTTTTCTGTGCCTAGTAGCAAGGATCGATGGAGATATGGGAAAATGTTTCAAAAATCATTAAATCATTTCATGGGTACAACCTCAATTCCTTCGGAATTCGCTAAAATGAAAGTAAACTTTCTAATTTCAAATTTGCTGAAGATATTATGGCTAAAATACCCACTGGAAGAATTAAACTACCCTAGTAGTAAAGCACGACCGAAAATGAATCAACACAAGAATAAACTAAGTGTAATGATCAATGCCTTGGAGGAATTTCATTATTAGTTTTAATGCCCGTTTAAACACTGAGGGCCTTAGAGGAATATGTAACATTTAATAACAAGAACAAGGAAATAGCAACCAGGGAAATCTATATTTTAACAAGACTTAGCGCAACCGCATCAGATTAATGAAAATTAAGATTTCGGCCATGTTTAACTCTGTGGCCTTCATTAGAAAACTTAAGCCGAAAGTTAAGTTTTCATTAATTTGACGCAGTTGATAACCCGAGAAGCCTCATTAAAAATCAATGCCGCGAAAGCCTCAAATAATATAACTATATCTCTCAACAATATCACGCAACTTTGCAACATGAGTAAAATTTTTGAAGCTGAAATTCAGTTGTTGAACAAATCACACGTATAAAAATTAAAAGAGAAATAATGAACATGTGCATTCTTCCATCTCTTTTATAAAGATTGTCAAACTTGGAACATAATCTATTAACAGAAACAGACAACAGAAGTGTGCCAAAGAGAAATTTAGATATTACACTAAAGGACAAAATACTAGACAGGGAAATAAAAAAGAAAACTTGCCTTCAAGAAACTGCCACTACAGCTACATGTTTAAAATGGAAATGGATGGGGTCACGTGATGCGGAGATGAACTTGCATAATTACAGCCTGGAACGCTAGAATTGGCAACATAAACCCAGCAAGCCAGACGACTCACTGGTTGGACGAATTGAGGAACATCCTTAGGCCGCAGATGGCCTAAGTCAACAAAGAACCTAAAGTGAAACTTAATTATCAGCAGAGCCCGAAAGTTAGGCAATATGCCTTTTCTATTTGGACGGATATATTTAAGAGTAGGATAGAAATGAACATGTGTCCGTACGTTTGGGGTCAGCAGGGCTAGTTTTCATTTTTTTGCCTATTTTGTCTTCTGTAGCCTATTTTATGGTCTAAACCCTTGTTTGCTTATTTTGGATCGTTATGGACTTTTCTGGGATTATTTACGCATTTTAAAAAGCACGCAAATTATTGCAATGTATCGAAGTGAGAAAAAAGCCATAAAATTAAATGGCATGTTAACTTTACAAAAATATCTATTGAGAATCTTGTTATACATTTATTTCTTTCAAGCAGCCAAAAACTTTTTCTACAACCCATTCTCTTAAGCTCTAGAAATAGTTGAACCTTACTGGTGAACGGAACGCGTGGTTACCTCGGGCATACGAATACCTGGAAACAGAGAGGATGAGAGAAGTACTGTAGTTTTGAAGTCTTGGGGAATGACCTTGTATCGATCGACGCGAGACAGTTCTAGAAAATCTGTGATGGGGGTAACTTCTCAGCTGCATAAATGTAACAAACAATTACAAGCGAGAAAGATGAGAGCGCTACAGCTTTGCAATAAACCATCCCTACAATGTGTTTAGTAGAGAAGAGAGATACTAAATTGATTCCCCTATAAACGCAAAAACAGAAAATGAAATCGACCAGAAACCATTGAGCATCTTTTGCTCATCCGCCAGGATTATTAAAAACACTTTACTTTGTCTTGACCAGTGTTTCCATGATGTCCATGAAAGGTGAATGTTCCGTTGTAACTGGTATCAGTCTTTCGAAATAACTTGCTCCATCCACTTCAGTGGAAGTAAAACGTTCTTTTTCCATGATGAAAAGTGTTCTCTCTGACAAGCGGCTGACTATGACAGTTGATACCTTGAAAAAACATCTTGTTGTTACTTGTAACCAAGAATAGTAACCTTAAGTACTTTAACTATGTGATAAAGAAATTATTAAATATTTTAAATATCTATTTTCATTAATGAGTGATATTTTCTGTCTTCTCTTTTAATAAAATGTCTTTATATTACTGCCTATTAAGTGCCTTTTTGTCTACCTATTTAACGCCTAAAATTGCAGGCTCTGCTTATCAGAAATTGGTAGTTGACGTAAATGGATCTCTCCCAAAGTAGCTAATCGAGAATGCCTAAAACAAAGTTTTTTTTTTTTCATTCGAAAGAGGACCTTGCCTATATACTTCGGGCATGTTGGTTATGAATAAAATAGCTAATTTCAGTGCATAATATATTAACTTTTCTATTACTGCATGCTTGATCACACTCTACGTTGGCATAACACGGTCTATGTTTTTTCTCTGCAACATTTCTAACCATGCAGACATATAACCTTCTCCCTGATCATCTAAACATTACTGTTTTTCATATGACTCATATATTTTATACATACATTCTCTCTTATGTTCATCCTGTAATGTGCATGATAGATATTTGCGAAAAAATATTAAGGTGACAGATTAAAATAAAATAAAGTAAAAAAAAAAAATGAAACGGAGATGGATAGAAAACGAGAAAAAATGGAATAAATAAACAAATAAAAATAAATTATGAACTTAAAATGAACGAATAAATAGACAGTAGATAAAAGAGCAGGAGTGAGTGAAAACCCACATATACTTTTTTATGAAAATAAAATTAATGAAACTGACGTCAATTCTATGGAAGCGTAGATATATTTCCATTTGATTTTATGGCAGTGGGCACGAGAGAGCGCCCGCCGACAACGAAATAGGAATACTAATGTATATTTATAATGGATTATTGTTTACACAAATGTTACAGGATGCCCTATATCACTTGAAGTGGCTTGCGCCATGTTGATGAGAGGAATATCGTCAGCTCGTGTAACACGGACTAAGCCCAACCCTCGACTACATGGAGCTTTCCATTAAAAACACGAACTTGCATATGAAACAATATTGTCAAAGTAAACATATGTTGTTTTCATTTCAGAATTTTTCTGCATTTTTTTCTGTCTTTCATTTTTATGATTGCCTTTCTGGGTTTTTATAATGACCTACACGACATTCGTCCCTGGCTTTTATAATTTTGATATCAATTTTTTGAACCAGAGAAAGTGCGAATATAAAATATACAAACATCGCTTTGAAGGTAAAAGCTCATTTTTATTCAACGATGTTTTTAGATCTTTCTTAAATGTTTTGCCAAGGGATTAATATTTCTAATTCTTTATAAACTCATGTTGTTGAGTGAAACAAGTTACTATTATATCAACAACAGCAGAAAAATACGACGATGCCGGGAAAGTTAAATAAAGTTGAATTGCAGTTCGACAGTTTATCCTTTTGTTTTATTAAGCATCTGTCATACATCGCAATTAAAAAAACTGAACTTATTGTTTTTCATGAATAAGGAGCACAAATTATGAATACCCGTGAGTGGTCGCATGTTTACTTTTTGTTTATTTTTAGCATTTGTAATTATGATTTGGACGATTATTTATTTAAAGCTTCTGTAATCTTGTCTCCAATGCTGAAGCTTTTCAAGTATGAATATACATATGAACTAATATCAGTAGTCGTTAACGACCGCGGTTGTTAAGATGTGGACTCGTTAACGGGAGATCTGGGGTTCGAATCCCGCCAGAACCGTCCTCCCTGACTGAGGTTTTATTTTCCAGGTTTTCCTCGGTCCTCATAAATGGCAAATGCCGGGGAGGAACCCGAAACTTAGGTCTGGAACATCTCCTTCCTTAAAAAGTCTTTTTCCAATATATCATTTCATCTCTGTATCATCAATGTCCACCGCCTGTGGTGCCTCAGTAGTGAAAATGGGCGATAAACACTATTAAATGTTAATAGTACAGAGTGTCTATAAAGTTTCGGTATAAAGATGGGCTATTTTATAATAACGATATCGGAACTTTATGAACACCCTGTATGTCAACATTACGTTACTGCTATATATTATGCATCTGAGATTAGCATTATGGTAAAATTTAGCACACTTTTTTCTAATAAAGAAATGCAGTGGCTTTTACTGTATGAACCTATTGAGAGACAATTAGCATAAAATGCCATTTGATAAATTGAAGAGAGTCTACAGACACTTGCTCGGTTGTACCTAGGTACACAACAAGAAGGGAACAATCTCCTCTGTGCCATCTGAACCTATGTGGAAAGCTAGCGAAACGTTTGCAAAATCCGTAGTTAAATAATGAACCAAGGAATAATAACGAAAGAACTTGTGTCAGCGTACCGGTCAATCTAATAGCAAAGCTCTTGTCAAAGGCACCAGCTTAGTTCTTACTAGGCCACATCCACAATTGCAAGGTAGAAACAAAGAGGATTGGCTGTATTTAACAATAACATGGGCTGTTCAGGAAACATCTGCAGACTGTAGGTTTCTTTCAAGTAGATTTTACCTGTGGACTATGTAAGCAGCACATTGAAAATGCTTGAAAGCAGGAGATTTCAACTCTTTGGAGCTACATTGCTGAGTAATAAGCAAGGCTCTTCTACAGGAGCGAAAGTTAAGAATGTAGAATTAGAACTTCTGTTAAGTTTGGAGGCTGTCGTGCGAGAGTTCTGACTCTAAACTCCCTTCACTATTACTATTTGATATGGTTCATGTGCACATTGTTCATTGCACGAATATTTATCTACTAGTAGATGTGTGCTTATAAACACATTACAAATATTTTTAGACGCAGGTCGTACATGTACATGCTTAAGTATGATACACAATTAGAAAAAGGAACAAATAATAACAGAAATAAAATAATATTAACAATAATAATAAATAAATAACATTAAAATGGGAAGAACAATATTTACAGATACATGAATGGAAACGAATTACTTATTTATAATTATAATAGTTATTGCGTCATAAGCAAAAATAGACTATTTCTAGCTCCACGCACTTTGGCTAGGAAAATGCCCATATTAAACCAATTACTGTGGTTTGCAAACAGATGCCAGCATGCTAATCGAGCTCTTATTGCCTTTAAAAGTTTTCAGGAAACAGCAATTTTCTCAGGTGTTTCCATTGGGTACATTCGGCTAGAATATAATTTCCTCGTCCCTTGCACAAAATGGGCAGCTTCTCCTACCAGAACTATCCGTTATTTTTTTAGTCTTCCAACTTCCTAGTCTAAACCAGGTCATTACTGATCTTGCCTTTCTCCCTAGAACGAGCTTATACCTCTTTATCAGAGGTTAATTTAATTTCATTCGATTGGCTCAAGATAACTTTCGTGTTACAGTCTCCCTCGATTTCTTGCATGCTTGTAGCCTCTAGCCTTGTTCTAACTCTTCCATATGTTTTTTACTATTGTTCCGCATTGAACCCCGGCCAGTTCCTCTGACTCCTCTTTCCACCTCTGCAGTCCAAAACGATGATGCTGTATTTTGCATCTGGTGTATATAGCATGTAGCGCAAAGTGTGGACTGGCCTCCCTCGCCCACGTTACTGAAAGCGTCAGGGTGTCAAGTTTGAACACTATTTGAACAAAGCTAAGACACTTAAACGTTTATCTTTTAGGTAAATTTTATTTGAACAATCTTGCCTATACAATATATATAATACGAAAGAGAAATCACAAATTCTTCTAAATACCATTATGGCATGTGGTGTACGAAAAGTGCCGCCAAATATGCGGAATTCGTGATGTGTTTAGGCTCTCTATTCGTATAACATTATCGCTTATTTCACTATGACATAACAGTTAGGATAATTGAGAAGTTTATTATTGTTGAAGAATAGCTTTTAAGCATTAATCATAAACATTTAAATGCAACATACTTATTCATTGCATTGTTTAAAAACTTGGTGTTCGTATATTTTATGTAAAAATATTATTGAAGGCGAACTTAAAACTTCCAAAAAAACTACGCAGGCTTATTCGAGATCTGTAGTGTATATCCATTATTTCTGAAAGAGATATTGTATTCATATATGTAGATGTTGTTCAGCAGTAATACATATTAACACTTCACAGGCATTTATCCTGTTGTTCTCTGCTAACTTTAGGCGGCTATAATAAGTATAAAATTTTGAATGTTACATAATGGAGCCACATTTATATATAAAAGAAGAGATAGTATCTGATATGATCCAGATTAGGTGAACAAACTTTTAAGAAAAGAACATTTATTACCAGAATTTCACAATTAAATGGAGGTTTGAATGTCTGCCTGGAATTGATGGTGCAAGAGAGATACATACAGAGGGTACCAAAAATGTATACACACTTCATGCAAAGATAAAACTGTGTTAACATAACAAAACTGAATTCACACAAACAGAAAACGAGGAGCACCAATCATCTTAGATTTTTACAGTTACAACAGTTGCTCAAAATGCCCACCATCGGCATCGATACAATTCTGATTGAACACGTTTGCGAAAGTATCCTCAGTGATAGCAGCACATGCCGTTTCAATTTCTTCCCGAAGTGCTGCCCATGCAGCTGGTTTTCTACGGTATACAACATCCTTAAGAGTTCCCCATAGGTAGAAGTACAACGGAGCTAGATCCGGAGAATGCGGTACACAGATATACATTGCCTCTGAACTTCAACAATATTCTCGGTTTTCCAGTACCACTTCAAAATAACTTTTCACTGTTCAAACGATAATCTTGGCTCCATTTATTGTAGCAACGCTAGCATAACGTAATGTGAGTTACATCTGTTTACTGAACATCATACCACACATTACTGTTGTTTTTCGGTCCAACTTTTGAATATATTAAATAGATATCTACTGTGAAAGTGAGAATACCTTTTTTTTGGCACCCGGGGTATATTGAGAATTTTTTCGATGAAGAGCTTAAAGGCTTTAGAGAACAGAGGGAAGGCGGAGAAAGAGGGCGAGTAACTGGAAGGAAGCTCAGAAATAAGGGTTGTATGTATATACTCGTATACACATAAAATCCTTATATATGATAATAGCTTATTAGGAACAAAACTGTTAATGTCTTGCTGTTGATTTGCAGTACCTCTTGAGTACAGAGACCTTTGGTGAAGAAAGAAAATAAAACACGTTATTTGAAATATTTCGTTCTTAGGAAAATTTTTCAAAAAGTTACACTCCGAAACATCCTTTAACTCTAATCTATAAAATGGATTGTCCATTAATTCAGGGCACTGTGATTTAGCGTGAAGTGACATTAGTAGAGTCACAAAGAACCCAAACATTTATAGTAACTTCTATTCAAGAGGAAATGAAATCTTTTACACAACACCACCTTCAAAGTAAGACCCTGCTGCTAGTGTCCGCTCCACTTTTCGAAACAGTTTGCAATCCATCACTTTCTGAAGAACTCGTGTCACATACATCTTCGGCCAAAGCGAACCTGCGCCCTTGAGCCAGTTTTTGTACTTTCGGAAACCAAATGGAGCAAGGTATGGAAGATAAAGAAGGACAGATATGTTATATTTTGCGAGCAACTGTTATGTTCGCGCGTTGTCACGATGAGAAATCATTTTTTTTTGTCATAAATGAGGTTTTTTCCTCCCACTGCATCACAATACGCCTAAGATTGGCAACATATTCTCCTTATTGACAGGAATGAACATGAAATGCAACTGACATATGCTGTGTTAGTTAAATTGATTAATTACTTACTATTCTTGCGCTGCCGCAGTCTGTCATATACGCCTGGGAGTATATACCTCACTCCACAAAGGTAAAGCAGAGAAGTTGCCTAAATAGCATGTCGGTTTCTTTTTAACTCTTTTAGTATGTACTCATAATTAGTGAAGTGATTTGCAAAATGTCTCCAAATGCCATCGGCACAGCATATAATTAGCTTTCGTAATATTATTGGAAGTTAATTAAATTCTCTCTGGTTGAAGGTATACTCTTATGAAGAGAAAAAAAAAATTACATGCAAAGAATTGAAGCTAACAACTCATTTGCTGGAGGTCTTCATTAGCAAATTGTTCCTAAAGCAATCGTTGCAGACGCCATTGCCTGTCGGACATCCGATCCCGGATTCCCTGGCAGCCATGTCTAATTATTCTTAATGGCAGTGACTAAATTGGGTGCCCATACTTGCTATTTCCAATCCCATTCCACTTTTTCCCCCTAAAGCTGAAACATGTCAAAAAAATAAAAAGAAGCCCTTTTCCAATACCCTTCATCTCGTCTACCCCCAGTTCAATTATCGTTAAGTATCGACAAGCAGGGCTGGGGTGAGGGCTGTGTTTTTACGGCCGTTAAGAGGTATTACGGTTGGATGCAACGGTTTTAACCTAAAAAAAGATAACGAGACAGAAAGCTGATACTCATTGTATTCACATATACACGTAGGTACCTTGTACAGGAGAGGATTATTTTAGAAAAAATAGGATTTTTTTGTAAGCGATTGTACGAATGCCTATTTGCAATACTGAAAGGCTTAACGAGCAAAACACGATCGTAAATATTTTCTGAGCTAGAGTTTTGCTTAAATAAATCACCAGAAAAATGAATTATTTTTCGCCGAAAGCTAGCTTTGATCTCTCAAACACTAAAAGTCGTCACAAGGTAATGAAAGCGAAAACCAGGAGCTTGGTGATAACATTATTATTTCATTTATGCTCTGAATTTCTTTTTCTTTTATTAACACCGATTTTCTGCTATTACTAAATAATTTAAAATATTGTTATATTTTATTGTAATAAATGTATTTTTCATCTAGCACACTAATTGAATTACGTTTCATAAACAATTTTAAAAATAAATTTAGACGAAACCTCGTTCCCTAGTTAGTTTTTCCGACAGAGGTAGACCTCAGGCAATCTTAAGTTTGGCTTTCAGACCGGATATGCTGTGAAATGAAAATGCTGTAAAACTCCAAGAAAAAAGCTTGCTGAGTGCATGCACAGCGAGATTAAAATGTATATGCAATAAATATACAAGAAAAACGAAAATAATGCTACTTCAGTTTCCATGGGGCCTACACATTAACAGAGGATCTCAATAATAACTAATAGCGTTAATGATATAGCTAGATTCTTAAACTACTATTTTGCTACAGCGAATGTACAACGGCATGAAATGTGAGCGAAGTCAAGGCCGACTATGGTGGGGTAAGGTGTGCGATCTTTACGAGAGTTGTCACTAAACGCACGTTGTTGGTGATTTGCATAATGTAGATTGCTAGGAAAGGTCAAATGGAAAGTAATTCGAGGGTAGTTCCATAAGTTATTTAAAGAAGATGACGCTTTTTAAATATAAATAATTTTATTTCTTAACATAATCTCTTGTAGTTATATATACAGATGGTGCCAAATGTATACACGCTTCAAGCAAAGAAAAAACTGTGATAACGTAATAAAACTGAATTCACAGAAACAGAAAAGAATGAGTATTAATCATCTTAGACTTTCGGTTACAAAAGTTGCTCAAAATGCCCACCATCGACGTGAATACACTTCTGAGTACGTTAAACGTTTGCGAAAGTGTCCTTAGCGATTGCAGCACATGCCGCTTCAATTTCTTCCCTAAGTGCTGCCAGTGTAGCTGGTTTTCTACGGTATACGACATCCTTAAGAGTTCCCCATAGGTAGAAGTCCAACGGAGTTAGATCCGGAGAACGCGGTGGACACTCAATCCGACCTCTTCGTCCTATCCATTGCCTTGGAACTTGAACAACATTCTCGGTTTTCCAATATCACTTAAAATTTCTTTCCGCTGCTCAAACGATAATCTTGACTCCATTTTGTTGTAACAACGCTAGCATAATGTAACGTGAGTCACATCTGTTTACAGAACATCACACATTACGGTTGTTTTTCGGTTCAACTTTGAAATATATTAAATAGATATCTACTGTGAAAGTACGTATACATTTTGGACACTGTGGATATATATATATTATATAAATATATATTTATATATAATTTATATATTTAATATATAAATATATTATATATTTATATATAATATATTCTTTATATATAAAGAAGATATCACTTTTTAAATAAAATAATTTTATTTCTCAACATAATCTCTTGTAATATATTTATATATTAAAAGAGATTATGTTTAATTTAATTTCATTGCATTACCTAATGAAAAGGCTTCGGGTTTTGCAAGTTATTATGTTAGTCAATCTTATTTTGTGCGTAGGTGATGTTGAAACCGTTTCAAACAACGAAAATTCCTACTTCATAAAAATGTTCAAGTATATGGAAGGCCTCAAGAAGTCCAGAGTGGGAATGTAGCGCAATACTTTAAAAGAATAGTTCAGCTATTGCCGTTCTTTTATTTTAAAATGTTCACAGAATGTGACACTATAGGTAATGAAATGGACAGGATTATCATCAATGTAAATGCTACTGGCAATGTTAGCACGTCTGATGGTGATGACGACAGCACCATTGTGTCTGAGAGAGGAGCGCGGAGAGAGGTTGAGCTGAGACGGTAGAGGGGGAAGCGACCTTGTAGCGAACTACGGGGAGTCTTGCCTCCAACCTCCTTTCAGTTGGTATAACTGTAATTAGTTTATTTCATCTATGGCAATGGGAACTTTTCTGCTCTGCAAATTACGCATTTATTTCTGCAACAACCTCTTCATTTGACGCGAAATTCCTTCCTGAGTTTCTGCGAGCGTTATCTCTTTCAGAAAGTATGTTTTATTAATACACAAAACACGCGTTTCTTTATTTTGAACACTCGTTTTACATTTAGGAAAGATATTGACTTTTAATCAAAGGCTAAGCTTCGGAACTATTAATACCACCGATTAAGCCTTTTGTTTTACCACCTTTAGAGTTTACACGGATTTATCGAACAGACTTCATATTCAATATTATTCATAAGTTAGTACAAGAAATGGGATAAACACCTATCCTGTTATTAATTACAAAGCACGAGATCAACTAAATGAGTTACTACATGTTCTGACTCACGTTTCAGATATACCAATAGATACACTAAATGCTATGATTAAGTCTGTTCTGTTATGTGGAAGTGAAATATGGGGATAGGGGCAGTGCTGAACATGTAAATAAATTTAAGTCGATTTTTGGAAAAGGGTTCTCGGGCTTCCAAAGGAACGTCAAACTGTGGGCTCATGAGGGAGGTGGGTTGCTATGAAGATACGGTTAATAGTGAAACAAGGACGGTCTACGCTTCACGCTAAATGTTATAGACACCAGATAAAAATTATCAGATGAACTTGTTGAGCTGCAGAGGAAGAAAGAGGAGTCAGAGGAATTGGCCTGGGTACAATATGGCAACGAGGCAATGAAAGTAATAAGAAGAAAGTTAGAACAAGGCTAGAGGTATCAGCAGGCAGGAAATCGAGGCAGAATGTAATACGAAATTTTCCTTGAGCCTATCGAATGAAATTAAACTAATCTGTGATAAAGAGGCCATATATGCTCGTTCTGGAGTGATAGGCGAGACCAGGAATGCATTCAGACTGGCAGTTTGGAATGAAAAAATAATACAGATAGTTCTGGTAGGAGAATCTGCTTATTTTGTGGAGGGGATGAGGAATGGGTACATACTCTGGGAGAATGTACCCACTGGGAATACCTGAGAAAAAGAATATGGCTTAGGTTGCTAAGGAGCGGACACGTGAACGGGAGGTGTTCGCTCTCTTAGTTGGTGTGCAGTTAGCGGCGACAATTTCTTTTGAGGAAACTTTGAAAAATAATAATAATTTCTTGACTCTACAAATAGCAAACTCTCCATTAAAGAAAAATAAATTTGCCACATATCTAGCAATAAACCTCGACGAAACATCATAACAGAACACATTATCTCAACTGTAGACAAAGAAACATGCAGCCTAAATCTTCTATGAGGAGCAAATGGAGTAGCACACAAGGAGCCCTGCAAAACATATGAAGAGTACAAGGGAAAAACAATCATTTTTTTTAAACTTTTTACAGGAATGAAATTTGAAGTTAGATATATAGAAATGGTTTTTTCTAGGACAAAATTTAAGGTAGTTTTCTAACTGACCCTTCTTTTGAAATCAATGACATGTGTTATTTGTTTATGTAAATTAACAATAAAAAGTCAAGATACACATACTTGTACATAAAAAAATCTAAGTCCACTGACTGTATTATGGAATGTACCAAATTATACTAGATAATTGCTGAGAAAAATATAAACTATAATAAAACGCTATTTAAAATAATCAATCAATCAAAATTATTCATTGTCTATTACAGGCAACCTTGAAAAATAGATTTGAGCATTTTCAGAACAGAATCTCGTCAGGCATTGTAGGTCATCATATTTTGCCTTGGAACGTGGAATTAAACTTGAATAGGAAGGGGCAGCCTGCTCATCAGTTTGTGTAGGTACATTTTGTTAACAATAACGTGGCACTCCCGGGAGCCATTGTAGGTTGTTGGATTGGTTGTAGTTCTAGCAGAGGTTTTGTCACTTAGGATTTCTGTTATCTTCATTGATAAAGTAGTTCTGTGTTCTTTATTAAGAAACGAAGGCCACGATTTAATTTCACGCGGTATATTCTATGTACTCATTCCAATCGCAGGGAGTCTCACTAAGGGTTTTTTGATTAGTAAATCCATATCTTTGTCACATTACATACAACTGTGGCGTGTAATGGAAAAAAGCACTTTTACTGATTCAAATCCGTAGTACTTATGAACCATAGGATGAATGAGGCGAATAATGGGGTAATTTTTATTTTGGCCGGAACAAAAATCACAAAAATTTTGCAAATTTCGATCTGAGGTGTTTTGGTGAGGGAAACACCTTGATGCAACTTCAACTCCTTTTCTTGCTATGGTCTCATTGTAAGTATTTTACAGAGGACTTTGACTGTTCTTCCCCTGAACGCTACTTTTTCTATGTTGATTTTTATGGACTACACGTGGTTTTTTCACTGGATGAATGTGTTGGAATTTAGTACTACACACCTACAATCCATTAGCACAAATATCTCAAAGCTCACAAAAGTGGACTTCGATTGTTTTTCTCCTATATCCTTCATATATAAAACCTGCCATAGCTTATGAAAGCAAAGAACTAATTGTTGCTTCAAGCCATACAATTCGAAGATAAAAAATACTCAAAACAATGAATTAAAATCACGCAACAAATAAAGCAATAACAGAGGAAATGATACATAATGCATCAAAACACTTTTAAAACTAAATACAATAAATAATGAACCACGCAACAAACAATGCAATACTAAAATATACAGAAATTTTTACAACTTTAAATTAAATACATATTAGAAACAGAAAGTGTAATTAACCCTACAAATCTTCTCTACAATATGTACAACATGAACCACAGGTTTATCTATTAGAAAAAGTCTAGAAACAGGTCATCTCTAAAGAAATACTTAAAATGTTAAGCACAGAGACAATACACCCTATATTTTCAAAAATCATTCTGGCTATATAGGTTCATTATTGACTCTAAAATAAACCATTCAGAATAAACAGTAAAATTTCCCCTTACTGTTTACTAGTCGGCCAAAATACTAATAACTTTGATGCCGAAATATAGAGCATACAGTGTAACATCTAATATTGAGAACAAATAAGTTTAAAAATAGTTTTATTGGTAGGTTCAAACTCTGCTACCACAATAATAGTATAAAAACACAAAAATTACAAAATATTGCAAATACGCAAATCATTGAAATAGCTCATAAAACAGGCAAGATCTTTACAGGAAGCTATCCCACGTGAAACTACTACGAAAGAGGCAGAATCTAATATATAAAACTGGACAAAAATTAAGAAAGCAGTTTCAGATCTTCATGCATGAAAGGATTAATGTGTGCCTTTATAGCGCAAAGAGATAATATTTTATATAAACAGTAATTCTAATGTCGTCAGTTAAACCACGAACTGTTCGCCGGGAGCATGCGATTCGTGATTCCGAATTCCCTGCCGAACTTATGTTTTACTAATAATCCGCCCACCAGTAATTAAAATCAGACTTCTTTAAACGAATGCAACAGCCTTCATAGTTCTATGCAGCCCTGAAAGGAGGGGCAGGCAGTTAGAGGTTATATGGCATACACTTCATTCACTATTATTTCAACCAGTGGGAAGAGATAGTACTGACTTGGCTCATGCATATCGGCTCGCGACAATGATCATATGGCACTCAGCCTGAACTCAATGCCCTGTGACATCACAACTATTCGCCCTCCGCCCGCTAACAATGCACGGAGTCGGTCCTGGTGGTGTGGTGGTTACCATACTTGCCTCCTAAACCCAAGATCGCCAGTTTTTTTTTTTCAGGCGTAAAAATACTAAGTATGGATTCTTTCGTAAAGGAAGTAAAATCGCGGGTCCCTTGTCGTAGATTTACGGCACGATATAGAACCTCAAGCATGAAAGAAGAGGCCTCTAAGCAAAATTTGTCGGCCGTTTGATGTCCTGATTTGAATGGGACGCTGATGACCTGAGACGTTAAAGAGTGCCCGTAAATATACCAAATCAAAAAATCAACACGAACGGACAGCCGGTATTTATATAGTGTTCTTTGTCCCTTTTGAGTTTTCGCTAGTGGTCAAATTACTCTGTACTTAATAATAGAAACGTTTTATTTCATTAAATTCGCGTTTTATACTTACGTTAATGCGTATATAAAAATAAGTTATTTTGTATACAACTTTAGGGAATAGTATTTCATTTAATGATGAACACTATTTTATGTTAAATTACAATACGTTTATCCATTATGCACTTTAATCTTGCATTCCGCACATGGACCAGGTGATTCTTTGCTCATTCTTCGCAATGTTTGGATTCTTTTCTCTAGAACTATTTTTCAAATATTTCAAATAATATCTGTAGCACCCAACCGAAAAGCACATTTCAAATTGGTGTGGTCTTCTGTAACATTTTCATTATTGAATTAAACATGCTCAATATATCAGCAATTTGCGTATGTAATTGTGAAAATAGGAAACAGGAAAATATAAATAAAGATCATGCAGATTTTCTTTGCTTTTGAGTGCATTCTTCAATGTGATTCCAACTTTTCCAAGTCTTCGAATCTTAAATCAAACTCATAATACTCTGTGCCTAATATCATGGCATATTCTACAAAATCACTAATTTGTTGACATTGAGAAACTGATGTTAGTAGTTTCCACAATAACAGTTTTCGCATGAACGCTCTTATACAGGCGGGTGTTTCAATGCTTTTACAAACTTTAGGGTGGGTTTCTCATACCAAAACAAACAAAAAATCCGTATACACCTATGTCCGGAAACCCTTAGTTTTTGATTTATTAATGAAAGTTTACCAAAACAAGAAAACAGCATTATAAACAAATATCCAGAAATTATTAGTTATATGAGTTATTAATGAAAATTTATCGCAGAGTTAAAATAACTATGTCTATCACATCTTTAATAGGGTTATTACCAAATCACATAAATGACTAACCTTCCATAGTGTTATTGCTGCATTTTGCGAATAATATTTTGTCATATAAGTATGCAATGCTGGTGCGCTGAGTACATCATTCGATTACTTAACAACATGAATTTTATTTTCGGTTACAAACTTAAGTTGTGAGATTGTAACTTGAAACGCAATGAAATAAACTTTCAACAATAACTCAAAAACTAAAGTTTTCCGGACATAATTTATATAGCTTTTTTCATTTCTTGCTTTGGTGCGAGGAATCGATCACCAAAGTTTGTAAAAGTATTTACGAAACATTTTGCGTAGTCACACAGATGTTAAATAATTTGTTCTACCCACTGAAGAAAAATATTGATTTTGAGGTGACTAGTTATATCATCAGGAAAGTAGATCGTAAATTTATTTTTCATTTTGATGTTAGGAAGTATGAAGAGAAATGATACAAATGACAAAATTTATCTCTTAAATCAAATATTTTTCCAGAAGTTTACCACGGGTTAACCACCAAACTTACAGCCATAAACAAGATCGCCATGTTATTTACTGCTACATTCACCCAGACATACTTTAAACTGGTGATGAGACAGACATTCCTCTTGAAAGAAAGAACAAGCTTTGTTGTTTTGTTGACGACACTTTAACTTTTTTTAATTTCATGCTTTTGTAAAATAAATTCCTTTCTGCTGCCTTTGTAAATTCCACATTCTTAAACGTTGTCTCGTTATTATCCATATTTTAAAACTAAGACATACGATTTATTTATTAGTGGTCTTTCCCTTATTCATTCATAGTTTCTTTTTCAGCTACTCTATATTTCCATTTCTGTATACTTTTCTTATTGATTACTATAAATGGCATAGCCTCTCTGTAAGTATAATTTTTAATTCTATTAACAACTTAGCCACAAACTAAAAACTTAGCCCAAAAAATAAAAATAGAGAAGATGGGTGGATCTTTACGTAGAATCAATTTTAGTACATCTTTTAAACTAGCCTCTATTGTGATTCGATATTGCACTAAACAATTGAGTAAGAACACTTCTTCAACTGTAACATAAGCACTGCCCAGTCGTGTTGAAATCGCCCGTTGCCCGAATTTACACGAGTTGACGGTGACAACCATACATCAAGTGCGGATGTCAAACGTTGCTTGGATAATGCAGTAGTTTCTATGAATCTAATTTAAAACCCTATCCTGAATGATAATTAGTTATTTACGTAAATAAATAGACAACATACATCTAATAATGCTTAAATGATAATGTATAGGTAAGCTTAAATGTGAAAACGCTGACTTTTCTATTAGAAATCTATTTTCCATTGCAGGTTGGTACGCGCCAACTTCCTAGCAAAAAGAAAAAACAAGTATGAAAGTTATAATTGAAAGAGTTACATATATGATCACAAACCGCATGTATTCAGTGTTATTAAATTTATTTAACTTATTTATTTACTAATAAACTTCGTGTTATTAGCTAAATTGAAACTTTATAACAAACGCCTTTTTAAGAAACCTTCAAGGTGACAACGAAAACAAGCATGTGAAGTAATTTATTTACGCTCTTTCTTTCCTTCTTGCAGGTCACTGTAATTTATGAAACAGGCAAACCCTCCAACGTCTTTGATATAAAGCAACACGCTTTACTACCCTACGAGAAAGAATGAATAAACTACCACGCTGTATCAGCCTCCGCTTAAAATTTGCTGTCTTCTAGCCATTTATCCCCTTGCTAAAGAGGCATTCAACATTTATTAATTAATGCGAGCGAAGAAAAAGTTTCCGTCCTAGTTCACATCTTCCCTTTAGAGGGTTTATAATGAAACGAAACGCCTCTTCCTCAGACAATGGGCAAGAATTCAGCGCTTCTATTGGTACAACGTGCGATGCTAAAATTGAGTCGAAGAAAAGCAATCCATGCAGGTTGACCAACAACTTGAGGTGAAGCAGAGATATTTGCAAAGTTTTCTCATTAACGGCAAAACAACAAACTGCACCTGGCGTAAAGTCTCTCTCATCTACACCGAAGTTGGAACTTCAAACAACAACAACGACGATATCTCGTTTATTTGCGGTAAAGCAATGCAGCTATAAAACCCCCTTACCAACAAAACCACAATAAATGAAAAGTTGTAGTGCCGGTAGAAAGAACAGATATTACTGTACCCACAATATTAGTTGCGCACGAAATGAAAGAACACACGCGCAATCAATGGCTGCTTGGAAAACAGCAATTAGCTCTTAATGGTAAATATAGAGACGAGTTAATGAAACAGAAGGTTAATTAATTTAGCTAGGAGTGTGAATAATCTCAAAATCTAAATTATCCTTTTGAGCTTGTATCTGAGTACTGAAGATTTCCGTTCACTTATTATCTGATATCAATTGCGACTTAAATATGTGCTAGGAGATTTTAATTTTACATAGCTATTCGATAATAATAATTTCAAGTACAGCTATCTAGAATAAATCGAAGCTTTGTGTTGCAGAATATGACGTTTATGTAGAAAACTATTTGTTAAATAATCATGGGTTTGAAACTAATATTAAGTGGTGGTCAACCTTCAAAGAAACAAAATTAAAATTCTGAGCACTTCCCGTGTTGCACATGTGGTATCAACACGACGGTGCGCCTCCTTACTTCACTATTACAGTTTGTGAACATTTTGAACCATACATTTGGTAAGCAATGGATTAGATGCGATGAACCAATGCCTGGCCTTCCCATTCTCTCGACCTCACTCTGTTTGATATGTTTGTGTGCTGGCACTAAATCAGCCTGGTGTCCGATACGCCAATTGAATAAGAGGAGGAGCTGGTCACTCAGTTGTATGCAATGGCTAGCGCTGCAGACATAATGCCTGGAGACCATCACATCGTTGTGAGTGTATCGAAGCAATATGCCGCATTTTTATCCGTGTTTTAAAATGTAATCATTCTCACAAGTGGATTGCTCACTTAGACCTATGGCTATTTAACGAATTCTTTTTGCACTACTGTGTAACTTCTAGAAGTTGGAATATTGAATTTGGAAACATCCGACACCAGGAGTTGGAAGTGTAAACAATTTCATTCAGCTCAGTTTTTTTTTAAATATACGAGTATACTGCCCTTATTTTTTATGATTTTAAACAATATTTGGAGCATTAACTTCGAAAACATTATTTTCCCTTATTTCCAGGGAACTATTTGAATGTTTAATTCTATAGATTTTTCTTGCATACTATTTTTGTAGTTGATATGTCAGGCTATCAAGTGGTAGCCTCCAATTATATATTTAGAGAGAGATAATAACCATGGGAATCAGTACTTCCGTAGATCTCTACCTGCAGATATTCTTTTTGCTTCGAGCATGACTTATAAAAGTCTGCTTCTAAAGAACTCAGAGTTCTATTAAATAGAAAATTCGCAAGATTCACTCCAGAATTTCGGTAAAACTCTTCATTACCTAGAATTTATTATACTCCTTTGTGACAACCCTTCACTGAAGTAATTTATTCAATTGTGCATTTGGAGCAGAGGAAGAAAAGTTCGTCATATGAAACTAAACGTAAACGAGAGAAAAGAGGAAGGTGCGTTGTATAATATACCTACATGGGCTATAACTAAAATAGTAGCAACATAGTTATTAAAGAAATATTAATGAACTTTAAATGACAATTAACCGTTTACATAATCCCCTATGTTGTCCTGCAGTTTCCAAGGTAGCCATCATATGCAGTTGGTCAGGTTGTTGCTGTTGATATCGGCGATGGGCTGCATTAAGGTGCATAGCAAGAAAGCAACATTTGGAAACCCTTGTGTCTTGAGGGATTTCTTTCAACCGAGAGAAGATTTCGATGTCACCCAGTGAGTATGACGAATATTTCAAGACCTCCCAATGCCAACTGACCAACAAATGAATCAGAATGCCTGTCATGTGATAAGGGGCGTTGTCATGCAAGTTGCTATTTGGTGTATCCCTCAGGAGGTGCGGACATTTACGATGCATAGCTGATGGAGCTGATGCCCATTCTGCGACTCCTGCCGGCCTGCACGAAACGCCTTGACCCACCGCGCAACCGTCCGATACGATAGCGCATCATTACCACACGCCTCCTGCAACTGACGTGCATATTTTGCCACCGGTCACTTGGATTTTTAACCATGAACATTGTTCCGGTTTCGTAAACATGCTTTAGAGCACTACACATAACACTGGTCAATTTAACCACGTAAAGCACCTTACCACTAGCTTTATCAACTGCTTTCGGCACTGCACACCTCGATACTGATTCAATATCCAGACACTTATCCAGCAGGGACTGTGCATACTCTTCTCCCGAAAATGGTGCTGTTACTTTATTTACAGCTCACGTAAAATGAAGTATTTTAATATACCAATGTATTTCCATTGGTAACATCCAAATGTTAATAATATTGCTACTAATGTGAGTCTGTTACTGCTATTGTTGTTGATAGTATTATAAGCTGGAAAGATTAAATTTTTGGTAGTATTTGGGAGGAATATGAAACTGTTACATGCTAAAAAACAAAAAAAAAAAAAAAAAAAACAAAAAAACAAAAACGTACTTACAAAGTATATTGAAGACGATAATACATTTTAGAGCAGCTAAATGAATGCTGAAGATCATCACATTAGAATTTAAAAATGTGAATGTATAAAGTCGATATTGTATTTCTTTCTTCAACTGTCCAAAAGCTACTTTATCCACAGTTGTGTTCGAAACTCTTCTAATCTAAAATGAAATATCGATTTGCCGCCATATTAATTGTATATGCTATTTTGGCATTATGCTTGTGTAAATGCTTATTTAATACACGATAGGACTAAAATAAACTTTCAAATTTGTATTGTTTTCTGTTTTCTAAAATATTACTTAATAGATTCACTCACTTTAAACAGAAATCATAAACTTATTTCCATCGATGAAAATTTGCAAATTAAATGCACGGATGCTTGTATAGAAATTTATCAAAGTGTTAATATTTATAATATGCAGTTACACTGTGGAGTGAAGCTAGTCGATTAACATATCGATAGCATTCACATACATGCACACACAGTCTGTCTTACCTGGGGTAACTAGAAGAAGCAGAAACACGTGAGAGACGGCAAGCGTGAGGAGGAAGGTCACGGCCTGGCGACACCACTTGACCACTTGGTCCACGCGCATGCCCATCCCTCTGTTTCCATAGTCACTGTTAGAGCGCCGTTGATACCATCACCTGTAACAAAACACGGCGCTATTTCACTACACACTCCCGGTGTTACACTTACTGAAACATTTATCTGCAGCACAAATGTCTTGTAGTTTATTTATTTTCTCTAATTTAATATAAGTTATTAAAATCAGTCAAAATATTCTTTGTTTTGCTTGTAAGCGTTATAAATGTTTCATATTAATACAGTATACGTTATAGCATTCATAATTAATTTCTGCAGTAATTTGTCTTTATAATTAACCATCATCTATCTCCAATATCTCGTTAGCTACCAGTGAGTATAAAGAATATCTTGTCAGTTTTAGATAAAAGACAGTTCATCAAAACTTTTACAACTGTTGTTTCAGTGTCGCCTTATTCCTTTTTGTATTCCAGGCTTACACGGTATTTTACTTTTCGGTTGCCAAGGTCCATGTTCTAACTCCCTTTTCTAAAAGGTGTATAGTGTTTTACTTTACAAAGGATGTTGTATTTGTGAATTTCCCTTTCTTAAATAGGCTCTGTATTGGGAAATACGCTATGATTGGCACAATTAAGTAATGTTTCTGATTTCATTGATAAAGATATCCTCTACATTTGGAAATCTCCATTTGCGCTAATTTTGTGAACGATTTTGTTGACAAACGCCCAGTATTTACGCCACTTTGTCTAGTTTTTACCCCGTTATCACTGTAAGTTTTCGATTTTTTGTGCCTTTTCTGAATCAGTGCATTTAATTTTGCACAATATCGTAAATTGAAGTTGTGGGAGAGGGCAAAAATAAATATTTCTTGCACACGACTACATTATTTTTATTTAATATAATGTTTACATACAAAAATGTAGTGATCTAGATCCAACTGTATAACCATACACATGCCGTGAGACCTGCAGGGGTCAAGTTTAGAGAACCACGTTCAAAGACATAACGCAAAGAAGGGAAGCGGTATAGAAGTACGGTCGAATATAAAAACTGATGATAAATATGAAACAGAGAGCTAGTTATTAAAAAAAATTGTATTTTTAATCACTGATATTAGGTGCATGCTTAACAGGTAATGATAATCAGACGCTTAATTTTGCTAATATATTGAGGAAGAAACTATATTTTGTATAATATGTTGGGAAACATTCTCTTGTGATATAATTTAGAACTTCGATTTATTTGCCTGAGTCAACGACAACTTCTCCAGCGTTCGGGTATTGCAGGCTGTCTGAAGCTCAGGCGTAATGCATTCCATCACCCGGCATTTTTAAAAAGCCTTTGAATGAAAACGAACTTAACCACAGGAAAACTTTCTTAACTTTGTCTGTTTTATGGCTGCATTAGCACTAATGCTTATAACTTTGTGTATAGTAGAGTGTCATTATTTAAGAATATAACCGATAATTGTTATACGCAAGAATATTGGCGTCATTAAGTGAGAAACCATTAATCTATCACAATTTAGTTGTGTTAATTTTAGTTTAACATCATGAAAAACGCAGACTTTAGAGGAAATGTTATACAAACAGTAATGTAAGCAAGTAAGAAATGACTCTCCAATACGGTTTATTTTTAAATATACACGATGTCCCAGATTTGCAGTACATTTTTCAAGTTATACCTTCGTGTACTTTCATGACTCGTATGCTATATTGGTTGCATCTTCCAGGGGTTTTTAGGTATGGACGGAATAATACCCGTATTTCCACCATAGAATAAGCTACAGAACTAATACTCAGCTGATTCACAATTATTAATCATATCCTCTACTTATATTAAACGTAATTCCTTTTACCTGTTAGTAATTTTGAACTGCTAATTTCAATGCCAATTAAGGTGAGTATTTACGCATTTGAGTGAAACAAAGGAAACATATTCAACATATAAAATGTTATATAAAGCATTTGTAACATTTTCTCAGAAGTCAGACATTGACAGTTGTAAATCAGCTGCTGCTTTTACCAAACTCTTATGGCGCAATTCGGTTGCCTACTTCGGAAAATTATACGGCGCTTTTGGAACACAGTGAATTTGTTAAGGGAAAAGCCTAAAGCAAGTATTTTGAGAGCAATAAGAAAAGTAACGAAAACATTGCAGAAATGATGAGCCATAAAAACCACTTCCCAATTACTGGTTCAAATATAGCACTGTTATGCTGTATTTTAATTTCCTGAAAGATCCTGAAAAGAAGGAAAATAGAAAAGACCAGCCCCAACTTAGATGTTTATGGAAACGCCAGACTCGCATTAAAACATAGGTATAAAGGAATATCATTTTTAAAGAAACTGTGCTATATGAAGATTTATTATATTGAAACAATCAAGGAGGTTGAAACTATTGATATTAAACCCCAAATTTAAGTATTTCATTTCATTTTTAAAAAACTGCAATTTCCAAATGAAGATCTCTAACACATTACTGGTTATTTAAAATTGTGTAATTTAACCATTACTAATTTATAAATAAAGATTTAATTTTGCACGTCTCATTGTTTATAAAATCTAATGTTAGTATATTTCGAAAGATTGAAACTTAGATATACAGGTGTTCCAAAACTGGCCTATATTTTTAAAGTTATGCTTTTAGAGCATTTATGGTGAATTGTGAATGCATCTAAGGGATAGACAAAATTAGACGTCGTGTAGGATTCTTTGTTTGTAATGTTTCTATTATCGAGTAAACTGTAAAACTAATTTTTATGCATGTTTATTTTATCCCCAAATTTTTCTTTTAGCTGCTACCTATGATCTAATATGGTTCACGTAAATAAAGTATTTACTCAATTATAGGAATAATTTATTATAGAAAATTTATGCACGAAATATGAGTCACGTTCTTAGGAGGTCATAATGTGGGTTGCCTATTTCGAAAATTTAAAGGCGATTCTGGAATATTATGCACATTTAAATTTTTTTTATAATTATAGTATCTCATCAGAACATGTGTGCATGTGATGTGTATTTAATATTTTACCTGAAAGAACGAGGAGCGTTTTCTTTCCAAAAAAATATATTTTATAAAGTTCCCTATTGTGAACAAGACGATATTTCTACCTGCTGCCAAACTTCCACTGTTAATTTAATTACAAAACCAGAACAAGAATAAGAATAAGAAAATTAACTATGTAAGAACGGGGTATGCATATATTACACATGCTATTTGTGGATATGCTTTCGTGCAATTTTATTCGCAGAGAGTAGCATTTTATGACTTGAGCTGCAGGAGCAGAAAGGAGCAACGTATTATAACGAGGGATCCTCACAACGCCTTCTTTTGTATCGACGGCACTGTGGACGTGCAGCTCACCTTATGCGCTCCACTATTACAATCTTTCAAACGTCACGTAATATAAGAGCCATCAGAGCAGTTTGCCTGGTCTCCGCGAGAGGGTGTTGCTGTTCCCGGACATAAATCTCAGTCATAGGACTGGAACGGCTTCTGTCATTTCAATGACAAAGGTTTCTTTCTTTTGTGTGTGATATATTGCAAGAACCGTGAAGAAGGAAATGAAGTTAGGGCGTATATTCATGGTTTATGGAGGAAGCCCTCAATACATGCTAGAGGAAAATAAAAGATCTCACCGTATAAAGCGCAGATTATTCTCTGCCACTTTTATTAATGTTCTTTTAAAAAGGCAACAATACTCTGAATTGCATATCTGAAGACGTGAAGGAAATTACGAAAGAGAATTGAAGAGGGTATACGTTTTCAGCTTACAGTCCAAGGAATAAAACTATCAGATCGCAGTTAGAAGAGAAAAAGAAACATGCTAATATTGCGCTTTAAAAACGCAGTTAATCTCTGAATAAAAATTAAATGAAATAAATATTCAGAGAAAACGGAAATTAATAACCATTTTTATTCCCCAATTACCGAGCAAAGGGGTTCCCCTTGCATTCGGGAGGACCCAGGTTCAAATCCCTTGTGGTCGATCATGTTGACCTTACGATCTTTCGTGATTTCCCCTGATCGCTTAGTTCTGTTGGATCTGTTACAGGAAATAAAGTGTTAGGCGAGGTAGACCGGTGCGGCGTTACGGTGACTTGACTCTCCCGGTTTCTGATAAGGAAGCTGCCCTTCTGAGAGGGGGTTGAAAAGAATGTTGGTCACCCCGTCCACGTCTATGCGTCATCACTCTGTTCACCCTTACCGCATCCCTCACTCCCAAAGGTGCTCCCTACTTAGGATTAGACACAAACGGCCAGCTCTTGAGCAAGGCTGAAGTTCCGAAATATCTTCCTCTGTTTCTAACTATCCAATCCAATTCGTTTGTTTGTTGCTAATTTTAGTTAACATTTATTTACACCAGTTGAAAATGTGAATATTTAAGTGCAACAGACAAACATTGCAATGTTTTAAAATCATGAATATTTACATAAAAGCTGAAAATAGATTGCAAATGCAATTATTTGTGCTTTAGAAATACGAACGCTATGAAGTTTACAGTAAAATGTCAGCTCCCATTTATAAGGAAGGAAAACTGGTAGACAAAGTGGCCAATTAAAATCTTCTTTTTAGAATGTTAAATGTTCTCACTTTCACAGTTTAATTGATAAAGAAGTAAGAAAGGAAACGGAGAGTCAGAAAGCCGTACATTTTTAACGACGTTACATAGAGAATAATGGGTTGAAAAACAAAATTCTTCAGAGATATTTGCAATTTGGCAATCCAGTTGCTCTGTACATAAGCAAAGATTGAATTCTACAGGGGAAAAAATAAAAAATAACGCCAGGACATTCAACACAGAAGAAAGAGTAAAACAAGCGAGGAAAACCAAAGGGATGAATAAGAGAACAGCAGAAAAGAATGGACCTAAATGCCAAAATAATGATGTAACGTACCAAATGAATAATCACATAATTAAAAATGATCTGAAATCAAAATATCGATGCTTCTTCCATCAGCTTTTAGGTCACTTTAATGTTGTGCGTGTGTGACTCCATCGATATCAATGAAAAACTGATCTGAAGACATGCCCTCCTAAGATCGCCTATATTTGAATATTTGACAAGGTTGTATTGCTATTAGACATTTGAATAAGTTTTATAAATCATACTAAAGGAAATAAACAACTTAATTGTCTCTTCATTTTATTAAAAATGTATACTATGAAGTCAACTGTAATTTAGTATTTAACATGTTTAGGGTGCCAAAATGTTTCCATAATATTAAAGTGTATGTTTATTTATATTCATAATACAGAAAACTGTTTTGTGGCCTGAAAGGATTTTAAATCCATTTGCAATTTGAAACCAAACAAACAGCTTCATGAAAGAACTTTGGATATCACATTTTGGAAATTTTTAGGAAATAACAAATATTTTTGACTGAAAACATTGCATTAGTCCACTGTAAACAAAAAGGTTATTGTTATCGATGCTAATAAAACCACATATTTATTTAGTATTTATTTCATCAAAATTCTGTTGCACAACAAAAATATATTTTGTAAAGTCTTATAGGGGAAAAAGTTGGATGTTAGAACTGAATTTTATAATGAATGAAATCAGATGAAAAAAAATTGACATTGAACAACCAATATAATGAACAAAATCTAAGGTACTTCAGGAGTTTTATTCATGGGTTTTATCCATTAGAGTCTTTAGGAATCTGAACTCATTTAAAGTTGCACATAGTATTTTTTTCGTAGAGTAGCTTATTGGATTTAATTTAATGTGTAATAGAAATTCATCATTTACATCAGGCTTAGGCGAATCACAAAATATTTCCAGAGGAAAGCCCTTTTTTTTCAGAGCAGATAATATTTCAGGGGCGACTTTAAATGCAGCATTTCTAGTTGACAATTCTCTTCTAAATCTTAATATTGATAAAGTATTGCTTGAGATAATTTACAGTGCAATTATACACAGCCTACTTTACAACCTTTTTTTTTTTAATGGTGTTTAACGCCCATGTTTACAACTGAGGCACCACAGGCGGTGAACACTGATGATACATGGAATGACATGATGTATTGGGAAAGATTTTTTTTTTTTAAGGAAGGAAACGTTCCAGGCCTAAGTTTAGGGTACCTTCCCGGCATTTGCCAGTTATGAGGACTAAGGAAAACCTGGAAAAAACCTCAGTCAGGGAGGACGATCCTGGCGGGATTCGAACCCCAGACCTCCCGCTCACGATTCTGCGCTTTAACGACTCGGTCACCCGTGGCGGTTCTCTACAACTTTAACTTTTAACATAAACATACAAAGTTCTTCCGCTAACCTCGTTAGAAGGGGATTTCTCATTTAAATGGTTCCTTTCTGGTTGGAATATTCCTACCGTTTATCAAAGTTAATTTTGTGTTTTCTTGTAGAATTTATTGTTTTAATAGCTGAACTCGCAAGCTTCGCATCTCCCTGTTCCACATTTTTCTTTAACGACGAATTTCCAGGGTAGCTAATGTTTTGCTCACAAATAATCCAAGAGAGAAAGCAAATATTCCTTTAGTTCACCGTGCTATTTTTTGGAGAAGAGAACGACAAACATCCTTACTTTATTGTAATCTCGATTACAATGTCACATACAATGTTCTTCCCACGGAGCTACAAATTGTTACAATGATGTTTAAATTTATAATAAACCTGTGATCGTTATTAAATTTATTCATATTTCTTTATTTTGACACGGCTTGTTACAAATAGTAAACTAACTACAATAGATACTTATTACATTTTTAAAAGACGTGCAAGCAATATTAAATTTCAATGACAGAATACACAAAATGAGAACATTTTCAATCAAAGCGAAGTAATTGTTAAAATTTATAAAATACTCTTGTGTATGAGGTAAGATGAGCAAACAAAATATCTGGGGTACTATTTCATATATTTTATTTGTAAAATAAATTTAACTATTGGTATTTACACGATAGCTGAACAGTTGAAGATTGTGGTTATAAATACTTACGTACTGTTTTAGACAGAATTCATATGTACACATATATTTAGCAGCATAATTGAAATTTGAATCTATTTTTCAAATACATGTGGATATTAAACTAGGAAGTAAACCACATATCAGTTAATAAAAACAAAAATTAATTTTATCTAACATTAGAATGTAACGTACAGTTATAGTAATTTACAAGAGCAACACTCATCTACGCATTTTAAAAATGAAATTAAACGCTATCTCATTGAGCATTAATATCTATTTAATTTCTTGAGTTCTAACCGTGAAAAGTGTAGAAAAGAACATCGTTAAAAGTAATTGCATCTGTGTCAACTGCTTTTTCAACAGTAACGGAGTTCATTAATTTAAGTGGAAAAATGAAACGCCGTTTGTTTAAAGTTGCTACGCCTACAGGTTTTGTAAAGGACGGGTCTCTCCTTACAAATAAAGCTGGATTAATTATAGCATTAATTCAAAGAAGAAATGTGCAAATGAATGTGTCACAACATTAATATATTCAAAGCCCCAGAACTAAAAAAGGGAGGCGTTTGGTGGAAGTTAATTATAACTATATGCTTTTTATACTGCCATAAAAAGAAGTAGTGGTGTATGCGTTATCTCAGAACAGAAACAGAAATGTACATTAATATATGTACGTATTTAGGAGAAATGCTTTTAATTTCAATGCCGAAATAAATGGCTAATAGATATTCTTGTAACTGTTCAGTTAAGACTGTGTTTTCAAACTATCTTTTATTTACGTAACAGGCAAGTTTATTGTAATTTAAATTTCCGAAAGAATTCAATAGAAAATTCCTTGAAAATACTATTACACTCTCTATAGCAAAGAAAGGGAGGAATAGAATAAAACATGTTTCTAATATTTGGTGGGTATATAATAGTTTATTTACTGAGCAGTTTTTGAGTTAAATTACTAATTTATTTAATAAGCTCACTTATTTCTTCAGTAAACTGAATACACATAGAAAGTGGTAAAATTTAAACACTACCAAGTAAAACAAAACTTCCCTAATCAATAAATAAATAAAGTACAGAAAATATTCATTGCTATCTATTAACGCTTTTTAATAATCATGTATTATTTGTATTCTAATTATGAGAAAAATGAATATTATTTTGTAATAGAAGCATAAAATATTATAGAAATTACAGTAACAGGGTATTTAGAAATAGTTATTCATGGTAGAGTTGTTAAAAGTGGCATTTTATTTTATGGGTAGGATGTTTGGGAAACGAGGTCTTTTGACAAGTTTATGCATACTTTTTTGCACAAACCTTAAGAATTATAAATTAATTAATCAGTATAAATTAAATTTGAAACCTTACTTGTTTCAAAGAAATCGTCCGCATATTTCTCATTGGGAAGAACATGAAGATAATTTAATGCTACCATACCGCAGAGGTGATAACTATTTTGGCGAAATGATATTACAAATTAAAACTTCATTACTATTGTATTTTATTTATTGCTGTTAAATATGTAATTTTCTCGCACTAAAAGATGCTAATAGGGCATGAGCAATGATCAGCTGTTTTTTGTTTTCTTCCAGCCTGACATGGTTCCAGGCTTTCATAAATCTTAGAAATAAATCAAATATCACTAATTGCATTATGTTTGATTTGTAAACCCCCACGAGAAATGTAAATATTTAAATTTAACTTGCAATACCTTATAAAATATATAATATTTTTGCTCTTAAATAATTATCACATTTCGTATTAAGCCAAATATGTAATACTGGAGTATAATAACATTTTTGTACTCATTGTTATAAAGCATTCCGTATGCTAAAAAGGTACTTTTAATATGTGCTGTCTAAAAATGTAATAGTTGTACCGAACATTTATTGAACTATTTACCCTTTTAAAAACGGCGAATTTATGATACAAATGAAAATGTTCAACAAAATTTATTACAATTTAAGATAAATATATTTAATTGCAGTGCTACATCAATGCGACTGCAAATTTATTGCACTATTGCTGACGAATGGAACTAAAATTTTCCATTAGTAAGATGATCTATCGGTTCGTTCGGTCTATTCAGGTTCTAGATTAAAGATGGAAACTACTCTCTCAAAAAAGTATTTATATTAAATCCTGAAGTAAATGGGATATTAAATAATTAATTTGCAGGATTTTATAGTCTTGATTAACACAAGACTCGCGCTCCTTAAGAAAATGCTTAAAGCAGGTTTAAAGTTTTGCTGAAACACTTGAAGATTTATGTGGCTAATCGCTAATATTAAATGTAAACTACTGTAATCGTGTCATTTTCGCACTGTTTCTGATCATAACTTTAATTGCAATATGATTCTTATAATACTCAGTTTACTCATTGCCTAGTCACTATTTGGAAATAAAACTTTTATAATATATTGTGGCATATAGGGAGATGACAATGTAGGGAAATGCATTGTAGGATTAAGTTCGTTATGAAGCAGAAATGACGGCTGGGAAAAGTTTACATGTACGTAAGCAAAATTAGAGTCTGCGCATGCGCAAACTGACAAGAAAGATTATGTTTAACGGTCTAAAGTAGAGAGCCAAGAATGAGAGCATGAGGTGAGAGGTTGTGCTATCATTCCTCCTAAGAATCCAGCTAAGTAAACGTTCATCATGAATGCAGGTGTTACTTATTCATTATAAAGATGACCTTATTAATGTCTAAATAATGTTTATGTTGTCAGTGAATACCAAAGTCCCCAGTTAGGGTCCCAGTTCGTTAATTAAGACATAGAATTGTATTTCAGGTGGATGAAAGCAATGCTTGTCATTTCAAAATTTATTAACGAGTGACATTTAACTTAATCCGATTAATAAAAAGGATAGATGCTCATATATTCTATAATAAGTAACATGCTCAACGTTGTTGAATAGGGAACTTAAAACGCTTTTCAACATGTAATTTTTAACCTACCTCTTACACAAACAGCTGACTGGTAATTACTGGCTCCTCTTTTTCTCTCACTGGCACAGATTGTATCTCCTCCTTTATCGATTGTAAGTTACCGTATCCTCAGGAAGTAAGTGACTAAAATGCATGTCATAGCATGGCATCTTTACAATCAACAACAGCAATTCCTCGGTTCAAAATGTGTTCATCTAAAAGCTCTTTTAGTCGCGAGGAAATGAGATACTAATAGCTTGTCAGGACATGAGCCAAGAGCTTTGTGTGGTTCGAAGGTGAACGAAATCTTAGATTCTACAAAATACTGCCATGGAAATAACAAACAAGTAGGAAAGCACCGCGCAGAGATACTTTCTCAATAATGAACATATATTTTGATTAACAGTACACACCGACTTGAAGCAATTCCTACAGTTTTTTAACATTAAATTTATTCTAAAAATCAGGTTCGCGTAATTTCTCGTATCTGTCGGCCAGTAAGGAACTCTTACAATTTTGGGAAGCTCTGATTTCAAATATGCAAATACTTGTCTCTCTTTCCATGCAGGTTTTTCACAAACCTCTTCATCAATCCTAATTTAGCCTGCAGAGTATCTGGAAGATTTACAACGATACCTATATCACTTTCCCTGCAGTGTATGTATATAAAACACGCCTCGTACATAAAAGTACATTTGCTGGATGTGAGAAAATCGTAGTTTCTGATGGTTGTGCACTATTTTGTCTTAACATAATCAGACATTTGTTAGCCTTATAACTAAACACCGTGTTAAACTGAGTTTTGGAGGAATCGATAAACATACTGCACACTTCTGGGTTGTGACTAACTAATTCAAACTAGTCAGTAACAGTATTAAAGTAAGTCATACTAGTAATGACTACCTCCTCGGTCTAGTGGTTAGCGTTGCTCACTGCTGGATGGGAAGCTCCGGTTCGATTCCCGGTCCTATTTAAATTTTTTTCTAAGTTAGGGAAATCTGAAACTGGGTCTACCCAGCCTTATGAGGACAATTGGGAAGCTGCCTGGTGGAGCGGTGGCGTTCTTCAATCACGAAAGCCGCGTGATAGGCGATCTGCGGGGTGCAGGCATGCTGATCGCATGCTCCTCTGCAATACTGCTCTCTCTCTATCAATGAAGTCTGAAGACGGAGATAGAGGATGTAACGCTGGCCAAAGCTCCGCCCGGGGCAAATGAGAAGAAGTCGTACTTCAAATATCTCAAGAAACAAAGCTTTCACTGCCACGGGTGGCCGAGGTCGTTAAGGCATGGACTCGTGAGCGGGAGCTCTGCGGTTCGAATCCCGCCAGGACCGTCCTCCATGATTGGGTTTTTTTCCAGGTTTTCCTCAGTCTTCATAACTGGCAAATGCCGGGGAGGTACCTAAACTTAGGCCTGGAACGCTTCCTTCCTTAAAAAAATCCTTTCACAATATATAATTTCATTTCATGTATCATCAGTATCACCGCCTGTGGTGCCTCAGTAGTAAAAACGGGCGCTAAACATTAATAATAATAATAATAATAATAATAATAATAATAATAATAATAATAATAATAATAATAAAACCAAAGCTTTCAGCTTAACACTTACACCTAAAGAAGTAATTTAGAAATGTTTTTCTACATTTTATCCATACGGCCTGAACTGAACAAGTGACATTCAAACTGTAAAAGTTAAGGTAATTACTTCTTTTGGGTGGCATCATAGACAGTAGACGCTAATGATACATACGATAAATTGGGAAAGAATTTTTGAAAGGAGACGTTCAGTAAGCGTTTACGGTACTTCACTGACAATAACGTTATTGAATAGTGAGATGAGAGAGTGATGGCAAATCGTTTGGGTCATTACATGCAATGCTGGTTGTAACTTCATTTCTATCGTTATATAACTCCTCTCTGCCTTGTTCATCAAAGGCCCATCATTTTGTGGCTTAGGAATGAGAAAGCCATCACATGGGTCTGGTTAAAACGCTGAGGGCAAGTTTGCGAACGGATCTACTTGCTTTGATTTGGTTGAGTAGCCTTTCAAGTTTGACAAATAGAAGTAGCGGTTACCGATGACATTGATGTTAGCAAACCCTGAGGCCACATTCTTAAGTGATTTTGCGCAAATACCAATAAGAGGTGTTAATGAAAACACTGCAATAATTTCAGAGATTGTGGGTGGAACAAAGTTGAGAAGGGGAAATATTGTCTATCTAACGGAATTATATGATGATAAAAAGTTGAAATTAGATACTCATATATTAGTGTTAAAGCGAATTTGCATGAGAATGTCTTCAAGGCTGGTTCGCCAGCGAGAAATTTCCGAATATTACTAGCTCAGTATCAGCATTCTTGTATTACATAACTTAATCTAGATATGTGATCTAATTGATATGACGAAAGAAAGACTGGTTCCTTTTTTTCTGATTGATTTATTTACGGACGCTCTTTAACATCTCAGGTCATCAGCGTCCCATTCAATTCAGGGCGTGAAACGGCTGACAAATTTTGCTCAGAGGCCTCTCTTTCAGGCTTGAGGTTCTTTTTCATGCCGTAAATGTACGACACGGGACCCACGGCTTTACTTCCCTTCCGAAGGAAGCCATACTTAGGATTTTTAGGCCCGAAAAAATCAATCGGTCCTGGCCGGGTTCGAACCCGCGATCTTGGGTTTAGGAGGCAAGTATGGACCGACAAAGACTGGTTACGAAAATTATAGGTTTAGGTCCCGTGGATTATTATTAATTTATTACGTGGATTATTATGAATTTATTACGTTTCATTTTTCCTGATCAAGTACACTGTAGTAAGATGTAAAAAAAAAAAAAAAAACTTTTGTTACATCAAGAAGGCTGGAAATAGATAACAATTGAGGCAGATATAATACCACGCAGCAAAGAGACATTCTTCAGCACTTCTCTCTCTTATCGTGTGATATCATTTCGAATGGAATTTTAATCAACCAATGACGTTCTGGTTCTTTAGAAACAATGCTATTTCTTTGATATATGAACAAAAGACTATCGATTTCGTACCTCAAATTGCTTGTATAAAACCTCTCTATTGCTGTGTAGTTCATTAACATCCTGTGTGTGGTGCCTAACCTTGAAGTCTAAACAAAATATGTCCGCTTTTTTGATTAAAGATTCTACATGTGAGGAATGTGTCCTGAAAGTTTGGCCGTACTTTATTATTACATCATGATTACCTGGTGTATCTTTCAGGCATTAAGATCGGGTTTGAATAGTTGGCTGGTAGAATGCGCGTAAGTAAAATTTACTCAGTGGTTACATAAGTGATTAATTCCTCTTCTCTTTTAAACAAAATATTTTTACTGTGTATTCGAGTAATATATTTTCTATGCTTTGTATGATAAATAAACTTTGCTTCCTTAATGTTTTTATATCTAACTTTTTGTTACGTTTTACCTTCAAGTGTAGTCATAATAGTCACAGAGGCTAAGCATTGGTTATATACAATGATGATAATATTATTAATTTTATTTCATGGTATCACGTTGAAATGAAAAGATAGGGGACAATCACTCTCAAAATACATTAGAGAAAGCAGTACAAACTGTTTCAATAAAAAAGACGTCTACATGTAAAACAGCAGTGTTATTTGGTATCCTTAAAGAAAAATACGAATGACTCTCATGTTACAACATGTTGCTAAAGCAAAGCTACAGAATAAATTTACCATTTATAAATATAACAAAGAGAACTTTGATCTTTAATCATTTGGTCAGAAATAAACAGCAAACTTTCTATTATCTTAAAACCTCCCAATTTTTTAATGAAAATAAGGAAGCTGTCCATCAACACAGCAGCAACTGAAAGGATAAGAAACATTTCAACAAATAAAACAGGAAAGCAGACAAAGAAATCCTGCTGTTGCTATATTTGCTAAGAAGACTATTACTGAAATGCATAGATGTAACACTAGTGGAACTTACACCCATGAAGCCTGTGTTGGACTAACCAAAACGATAATTTCACGCGTACCCGAATTTTGTTCATGAGTTTATTAAATACGTATTGTTTTGGGGATCAGATTTGAGTAGTTTGGTGTTTCATTATTTACATTAAACTAGGATAATTATTGAAATTGATCATTGCCGGGACTTCTTGTCGTTACTGGTGATTTAAATGGAGTTTTAAAACCAAAACTTTCGCTGACTATTGCGACCAGCACCGTCAGTGCACTAACTGAAAATATCTGTAGAGGCAAAGAGGAACAGAACCGTTAGGAGAGAGAAAGGGTAGTAATATTGGTTAAGTTGTGAATCACGGCAAAATAGCCCGGTAATTATTACTTTTAATAGTAACAAGCCAGCCGTGAAAGCACCAAAATATTATAATTAGTATTAGTATTATCTTTAATTTTGTAAAATGGAGTGATAAAACTTGTGAATAAATAATGTATTTGTGTTATTTTATTGCAAAATAGATAGGCCAAGGCTTTGATATAATTACTTGATGTGTTTGTTGAAATTTGTTTATCTTTTTAATTAAATAAACAAACTAATTTGTTTACACATTTTGACCAATATGTCTATGTCTTAAAACAAAGGTGCCTACCTTTAAGTTAAACTTTTTTAATGGCCCTGTTGTGTTTTTCCTATACAGAATTCTCTCCTTTCCTTATAATATATATATTTTAGTTTCGTCTCTAGACACAGTAACAGCTCAACCCTCAGGGAGGCCTTATTAACTACAGATACCTTAGTTGAACAACACGATCACAAAAAAATTGCACATTTTTTCACGTAGCTATTTAGCAGTATTTTAAACATTACTTTATCAGAATGTGCATATTCATGTTTTTTCTGTAAAGTTATATTAACCCCCAGGGTGCTGCAAATTGGGGCAAATTCTCCATGGATCTAATTTTACCAGCACAAAAAGATGGTTAAGAGTCAATAGCTAGCAGAGTGCTATGCGCAGACTTGGAACGGGTTAAGTGAATCCCAACTTTTGTTATGCTTTAAGGAATGGAAAAATAACAAGCTGACTCTGTAGAGCAGTGGAAAAGTTTGGGAAGGGGGAAGATAGAGGTTAGAAGAAGGGTTTCGCTGTAACGTCTGAGAGGATGTTTGCAGAACAGCAAACACAGTTCAGCAGCTTGAGGAAATGTACCCTATTTCTGCTGACTCATTTTGTATAGTAGTTTAGTGCAAACGTAGCTCATACCTCATCAGTGAACCAGCAACATATCTTGTATTTAATGCTCATATTAACAAAGATCTACACAATTGGCATGTCTTTTCTTTGTATATCTAGGTAAACATAGGTTAATTTTAGAGCAATTGCTCAATTTAGGTTTTCCATTGAATAATAGAGTTAGATAGAAGAGTTGGATTATAGAGTTGAAGTCACCCCATGTTGTACAGAATCAATAATGAAAAGTCCTTCGGTGTTGGTAAAAAAAACCTCTCCAAAGGATGCATTATCTAACAGGTAGTTTGCACTAAAGGTATATATTCCAGAAAACAAACAATTGGAACATTTTAAATAACATTGGCCTCTCCATGTTTGAAACAAGATAGCTTCATAGCATAGGGTGTCCTGGTCGATTTAATAGCTGAAATCCGATCAAAAATGAGAAAATACACGTCTAGTATAGTGATATCATGTTTGCACTACAACAAGAAAGGTACTAGATAGCAGCCCTCATAAGGAGGGTCAGGAGTGAAGCTAATTGAAAGCATCTTTCTTAAACCATATAGTGAAGGGAAGTGATGGGAAGATGGTTAGAAAAGGGCAGCGCGCGCGAACATAGTGCATAAAGAGTTGAAGATGGTTAAGGCGAGAGCAATTGTACAGAAATATCAAAAGGAAATGGAGAATGAGTATAATAGACGACAAAATAGACATAATAGGCCAACATTAATGGAATTCTCAATACACACACACACACACACACACACACACAATAAGCTAAACCCAACTTGGAATGAATCTTAGAATCAGGAGAACCCAGTAGTGTAATGCGGCTCGCTACAGCCTGACGACCTGTGCTCATCTCTTATTTGTAATTATGGATTGGTCAAAAATTGTGATAGTGAAATCAAATAACATTGGCTACTCTGAAAAATGAACGAGAAACCGCTGAAAGTGATACACAGAGTCACTCTGGTGTAGAAAACTGGAAGGCAAACACGCGAACATGGTGTTGCGGAATTTTGCTATTTTAATAATGCACCGTCTAAGTTTAAGAGCAGGTGAAGGTGCATAGTCCCCGACTATGACTGCAAACTGTTCACATTGTGGTGTAATAATGTCTTCACTCACTGCTGTTATCTTCTACTTCCCCTTGGGCTCCATACTTGTAAGTTTTAATTTTTTTTGCCGTGTTAACCCATCATGCCATGCAGCTTCTCTTGAGAAACGTAGGCAGGTTTCACGGAATAATATTTTTCAGTTATTTTAAGTAAATAAATTATCTTTTTAAACTCTTGTATTTTAATTACTCTCAGAGGGGGAAAAATTCTATACACAGAGGTAGAATGATTAAATAAAACGCGTAAACTCTTAGGGTCAAAGAAAGGTAAAATAACCTGCACGAGTTGTATAAAATGTTTTAAACTAGGACGTTCAGTATTTTAAGTAAAGAAAAATACATGAATAACACACATTACACAACATTTCAATAGTTCTGCAGATATAGGCACGCGTTAAACGGAACGATTTATGGCAAATTGGTGTGGGCGGCAGATAATAGCAACCTAATAGAACAAAACAAAAGGGACAGCAAGTTAGCAAACTTTAGAAGAAACAGATATTGGCACAGCTGTCAAGTAAAAAGATATAATATCAAAATCTCTAATATTCATGCTGCATGTGAAACCCCAATGTGATATAATTTGACGAGAAATATAACGCTAAATTGAGACCAGCAGGATTGCGGGCTTTGTGCCTAAGTATAGCTGCCATCTCTTTGTCTCTAACAGTGCTTTCAGAGGCTGAAGGATGAAGTACATAAATGAGAATTAGTAAAAAAAAAAAATCGTCAAAAGAAGCATTATGAGAAAGGCATGTTGAACAACAGTTAATGGAGACTTAGCTTTCTACGATTATTCATTCGAAGAGAGATCACAGTAAAACACTTGACAAACTTTGAAATTTAACATGTACACATTTTTTTTGCAGAGCAATTGGCTGACGAGTAAATTTTAAAACTAAAATTAAAGATCGGGCTTCAAATATGTTGTAATAATGTTAATGATACAAACTTTTGATTTGTTAAATTACAACTAAGAATACTCGGAAGATTTGCAAAGAACATAACATTCTGAGAGGTATGCTTTGGAGAAAAGTGGGAGTTGCAATCGATGAGGACACTTTCGCAAACGTTGCTCAATCAGTAGTTCAAGTACTCAGAAGTGTATCGACGTCGATGGTGGGCATTTTGAGCAACTGTTGTAACTGTAAAAATCTAAGATGATTAGTGCTCATCATTTTCTGTTTGTGTGAATTCAGTTTTGTTATATTAACGCAGGTTTTTCTTTGCTTGAAGTGTGTATGCCTTTTAGGCACCCTCTGTATTTAAAAAGCTGCGGAAATCCAGTTCTGTGTTATTGTCTATTTATAGGCGAACCAATATCTATTTTTTATCCGAAAGAAGTTCTACCTTCTTATTTTCTCCACAGTTATTTTAGCTGGATAATGGTTTTTTTTGGAATAAAGAAAGAGATAATGAGAGAATCCATACATAATAAATAATTTATTTTAGCTATTTCAAAATTGTCATCCATTTACATGGACATTAGTCTTATGTTTCTTTTTAGCATGATAAGTTTGTTTGTTTAAAAAGTATATCTTTGTATTTTAATACAAAATACTGTAGTTGAAGCTTTTCTTGGTTCGTGAAATGCTTTGCATTAGGCATACTTTTAAGTTAAGTAATAAAAAATGCACTAAATCTGTAACTGGACCCGTAACACATAAAAATTGATCCTGAGGCCGTGATACCACAGGATGCAATTATGCCTTAAGTGTCACTTATTGCATGAGTATGCATCTTCTATAAGTGTTGTTTATGAAACAGAAACAGATACATGATTCACTTTTAACTTAAGTACTTATGAATATGTCCCTTAGATATATGCAAGCTTAAAGATTCGGATATTTTTCTTTTTTCATAAGTTGTATTATAGAAATACAGGACTTCTATATCTGCGCTTAGAAAGCACTTGAAATAGAGAATAAAGATACCGGTGATAGCGTTAAGCTAGCAGCTTGCTACGGAAATATAATGTGACGTCCTAATACAGAGCTGCTGTGAATACGACCAGCAAATACTAAATCTACTCACTACTTTTTCCTAATAAAGAACTTATAGGTCATCAAAGCACAAGACTAGTAAGCCATCAATATATGGATAAACACTTCTACAGAGCATGTGAAGCACATAGAACAAATACATGAAGCCGTAAATCTTTATCGGTTCATAAATGTATACGGCGAACAAAGACCGTTATGGCAATATTTTGCTTCGGAAGGAGATTTGGTGGATGTTAAGCCGCAAAAGGGAGAGTGGGGCATATAGAGAGAGATTATACAACAAAAGGGAATAAATGAGGAAACTTAGCCCGCAGTCGACGGGAGAAGGTCAAAGATCAGGCCTGGATTAAATCTTGCGAAGCAATGATAGTACCAATATACTCCCGGGAAAGAGTTCAAGAGTGAAATTTGTCACTACTTTCAATTGAAATGTTAAAGGAAATGAGGAAAGTTAAATCAGTGCAATTTAGTTGAGATAAAATGCATTATTAAATTTAAAATAAATAGGAGGAATATAAGGGACTTTGGAAATCATTACATAAAAAGTGACACTCTTAGACGACTATCCTGTTAAAATCAAAGATTATATTCCAAAAAATCCTACTCATATTATATTTATATTATTTTAGAAATAAAGTGCATGCAGCGACTGGAATACCGAGCTTTCACTTAAACAATTTGTATTCCCTTTTAAACTTGGATATGGAATTTGTGACATATTGAGTATTCGAGGATTTGCTTCATTGTAAAGTAAAGCAATACATGAACACATTTCAAGCACGAACGAATTAAACACGTTATGTTTTATATATGGTTTTAACTTTAAGTAATAAACAATACCAATTTAAGATATTTGCAAATGAAGTCTCAGCATGCCAGTCGGTTTTTTAATTTTATAAATATTGTAGCCTGGATTCCTCTTTCCTTCCCTAAAGAATCATAAACATACGACAGTAGGTTGATAAGTTTCCGGCCTAACCGTTTTCTAGATACGATAAAGACAAAAACTATATTTCACTTTTCAATATAGTTACCTGTGATTGCAATACACTTCACACATCTTTGAGTTAACATTTCAACCCCCCCCCCAAATGGTCAGAAGTCTTGTCTGTAAAATGGACATTAACAGCATCCATCACTTCTTCGTCACACTTAAATGTCTTTCCTCTAAGGTCCTACTTAAGTTTTGAGATGAAGAAACAGTCACTGAGAGCTATATCTGGGCTGTAGAGCGAATGGTGATCTCCTTGAAGCCACATTTCTTCACATCTTCCTTTGCAACAAAAGCTGTGTGTACGGACGCGATGTCGTGAAGAAGGCGCACTCCACCACCCAGTTTTTCTCGCCTTTTCTCTTTGATGGAAGCACGCAGTCTGTGCAGTAGGCCAGTATAGTACTCCCCATTTACTGTGGTGTTCCTGTCCTTGAAGTCAACGAAGAGTGTTCCTTCACAGTCCCAAAATATTGTGGCCATGATCATCTTGGTTGAATGAGTGAGCTTGGCCAGGTTTACGCCACACTCTTTTGGACAAGGGATCTTAGAAGAGGACCATAGTTTCATCTTCTGTAACAATGATTTGCACAACTTCTCTCTCGTTGCCATGGCAGAGTTCCAAAAATGGCTGACAACAGATGACTCGTTGCTTTTGGACTGAGGACAGAAGTCTAGGTGCCCATCTTGTACTAACCTTATTCATGTTTAAAAGTTCATGAATAATTCGAAGGATTGTGTTTTAGAAAGGCGTAACCTTGCTGCTATTTCTGTAACTTTGAGCCGCCGGTCTTCCATAATTTCTCCTTCCACAAGAGCGATGTTTTCAGCAGTGAGCACCTCCAAGTGCCGACCTGCACGCTCTTCGTCTTCAATGCTTCCTCAACCCATTCAAAAAAATTCGTTTACGGTAGAATATGAGGGAATGCTTCCCCATATACACCGTCTAATCGCTGTTTAATTTCATTTGGAGTAAGTGCTAGTTTTGTGGAGAGCTTAATAACAGCTGGATACTCCATTTTGAACATGTCACACTCTTTTATACATAGCCTTCTGTATGTAACTAAATCTGAACAACAGATTCAGATTCAGTTCTAACAGAAGTAATTAATGCAATACACTGCAATAAAAAGTGGTGCATACACCCATGTGAAATGTCGAAACGAAATGCCCAATTTATTTCAACATGATAGTGCACTGCTCATTTCTACAAACAAGTCATTGCATTTCTAGATGAAGCTTTTCTTTCACTGAGACCCAAAATTCACACATCACACATTCTTGCTGTGTTTCCGTTCATAAAGGTTTTGAAAACTGCACTGAAGAACCAATCAGTTATTTTTCAGGAGCAATCACAGAGTTCGCGTACAGTCCTTGAAACTATCCTGTTTTATGTTTATCTTTCGCTGTTATTGTACTTGGTACCACTCTCACTCGATACACATATTGTATTCTTATAATTTTCACCTCCTTGTTCGTATCAAGGATAAGTGTGCACCAATTCCTCAATTTCAGGACATTCGCGTGTCATCGTGAAGTATTCTTGGGATGATTATCTTTTGCTGAATTTCTGATACTATTTTGTTTCTAGGAAAGAACCAAGACCTTTTCCTCTGAGAAATTTCGTCTGAGGATCTAATAGCTTAATGAACTATTATATGCATCATCAATTAGTTTTAGATTATTTAATTTACTCTATAGAAGGGACTGCAGTTTCATTAAAAATCTTCGTGGAAATAAAAGACCACATATGATAAGAACTGAATGTAGATATAAATGCTAAACTTATGTATTTAATATCCACCTTTTGCGCAAAATTTTACATTTGGTTCCCGTCACTTCAAATTTCCATTACTACCAGAAATGTTAACACATATTTCAAAACGTTGCAATCTGAACAACTACCTATGTAGCATAAATTTAACAAAAGTGCAATTTAGATATTTTGGAAGAAATTTAAAGTCAATATTTATATTATTTTAGATTTTACCCCCTCACCTCAGCACTGCCACGCTGCGGTGCTTATTTTTAAAGAGGATGCAAGTAGTCACATATTTTACTTTTTATAGTTGCCTGTAAACCTGGACAGCTGCCGTTATTCTTGTTTGAATTTAGATACATAATACTACAAAAACTACTAAGCATTTTATATGATTACGTTTTAATAATAAAATGTTTAAAAATTATGCATATATTATAAGAAATAACAGAATGTATGGGGATTAATAAGGAGTTCCGAAATGGGCTATATTACGGTAATAATCACAAAATAATTTTGTTCTAACCATACAAAACCGTACCAACTTCAGAAAGTAATAATCAAATAAAGGTTTTAAATTTAAAAGTATTGTTGATTAAATTTCAGGTTTTTCTACTCACCGGCAGTCATCTTCCCTTTGAAATTGAAAATGATATTTATATTTTATATGTATTCAACTGTTGTCATAAATTTTTGTATTCTATCGTTGCCTGGCAACCTCGATTGTTCTTATTTATTTGAATTTGGACAAAATAGTAAATTAGAAGGCTAGTACATTAAAACTATTTCAAAATTATATATCTGCTTCTATTATTTTCTTTCCTGTAGGGTATATACAATTTTGATACAATTTGTTACAAACTACAAACGTTACATTTAAAGCACAGTAATCGTTTACTATTACTCCGCATTTAGTATTATATATTATTATATTTAAACAAAATATTAGCTAATGTTACTAGAAAACAAAATATGTGATAACAGTTGTCTTTGTGTTAAACTATAAACTATTTTTAGTACTAACTGTTTAAAATATTATATTACTAAGTATTTGAACATTCTTTTATTATGTCTATGCAAATTATGTAAAATTAGTGCTGCAAATTATTCTAACAATAAAAATGTGAAATCTCCAGTGAAAATAAGGGATACAGGAAAAATTAAGCAAAAAAGGAAAAAGGGTGATAGAGGAATATTACGGAACAAAAATAAAATTCAAAATATATGAAATAATATAAGATCTTATATAAACATGTAAATCTCAAAATTACTTTTTATTTTCAAATTTTTGGGGCTTCAAAGAAAACTACAAATTAGTATGTTTCACCATAATTTGGTAATAAAATGTCACAACTAAAAACATAATTAGTTTTAATGATATATTATGGTTTATGTAAATATTTTAATATAGCATGTTTCAAGCAGAGTGAAAGAAAATTCATTAATGAATTCAAGCAGAAAATCTATAAGTAAGATAGTTTGGTTTTAACGTGCTATATAGTATCTACATTATTTGATTATAATGTAAAAATTGGAATTTATGTTTTTTTGCCCCATCTGCCAGATGTGGCATTTATTACTGTAACAATTACAGGAATAACTTATTTCGATTATAAACACGAAGAAATATTCATTTTCTTAAATAGTTTATTCCGTAATTCTTTTTTGTTTCTAAAATATCACGAGTTCTTTATTTTTTCCGCAATTGCCTCCATTTATAGTGATCTTATATGAATACTTGTTTGGCATTAAGTAAATTATTGTTTATATTGTGGTAAAACGCATTAAAATGCACATAAAACAATTAAAATATGATATCTCATGATATTGATGATAGAATGGAATGAATAAAAAGTTATATTTGAAATTACGGGTATATCAAGTTCCATTTAATGTTTCAGAGCTGACATTTTTTATTAATTTTCAATATTAATTATTTAAAAATATCCCTAAAAGCATTTAATATTTAATCGCTTCTCCACATAATTGTTGGTACGCTTGCTAAGCACACAGGATATATCGGAGGCCGGATGCAATCATTACCTTACATTAAAACGTATATTCAAAGGAGGAAGAATTAAGAAGGTTAAAAATGGGGAAAAATGCAGAAGTTTCGACATTATCTGCTCAAGACCCACAGCACTTCGGAAGCTAAAATTATAAAATATATAAAATAAACGCATTCGGCGATGAATTCATCAATATTGCCATCTACTCCCGACTGGCTTAGCATACCGCTCAAGAGCCTAGAGAACGTAGAGAGGGGTCTAATTCTTAAGAGGGTAACCTTTGCAACTGGTACTGGACGTGCTCTCAACTTCTACTTCAGATGCTCTTGTGTGGCTGAAGAAGAAGGCTCAATGTTGCCCAGCGAGGTGACGCAGAGGTTCTCCACTTCTCTCCTAATAGGTTCCTTATCCGAGCCGCATAATGGGAGAATTCTTGCAGAGAGAAATTAACCTGCTCTTAAGCAGCACTTTTCCTCACTGGGATTTGGCATGATACGTGACCAAAAGTATTGGAAACCAACATGAAAATATCTGTCGTCTTATTTTTTTTAAAAAGTTAAACTTATTCTCATTAGTATAAATGTAAAATTAAGAAAACTGTATTGCCTGGGTGTTTAAACGAAAATTTTAATTATATGTATTTCAATAAAACTTTTTTGTTCATTAACTTGGGTATCTCAAACGAAGATTCACCCTGTACCAAAAAATTTGTATCGTTAACCAGGTGAATAAATCGGTCAGATATATCGACATTGGTTTTAATGCGCGTCTCAAATCTTTGTTTTATTCCGTTATTCCTGAAATGTTATCATCATCCATACAGGAGGTACTCTATAAAGGTGTTTATAGCTATGTGAACTATTTAGTCAATGTAATAAATGTTCTGCCTAAAGAAAGACAAACGAACAAACTTATTTGCATTTATTGCTGCGTTCTTTTTAAAAAAGTTCATTCTGCAATACCGTCACAGGTGGCCAAGGTCATTAAGGCCCGGACTTGCCTGGGGTTCAAATCCCTCAGAGTTTTTTTTCCAGGTTTTTCTAAGTCCTCATAAATTGCAAATGCCAGGGAGGTATCCTAAACTTAGGCCTGGAACGTTTCCTTCCTTAAAAAAATCCTTTCCCAATATATGTCATCTCATATATCATCAGTGTCCACCGCCTGTGATGCCTCAGTAGTAAAAGCGGGCGCTAAACACGATTAAAAAAAAAGTTTAATGTGTAATTGTAAAAAAGTAATTGTGGAGGGTTTCCTCTTGTGTTGCTTGCAGCCTGCTCAGCATTTTTGCAATGCGGGTGGTCTGTTACAACGGGGCTTTCTGAAAAACTTGCTTTAAAATCGTCTATTAAATATTTACTTCCTGGTTTCATAGTTGGGTGCTATATTTACAATATCAATATTAAAACGACTTTCTTGTCATATCTCTAAGTCGGTCTGGCGGTGTAATGGTTACCATACTTGCCTCCTATACCCAAGATCACGCGTTCGAACCCGGCCAGGACCGATGGATTTTTTCGGGCGTAAAAATCCTAAGTATGGCTTCCTTCGGAAGGGAAGTAAAGCCGTGGGTCCGTGTCGTACATTTACGGCACGAAAAAGAACCTCAAGCCTGAAAGAAGAGGCCTCTGAGCAAAATTTGTCGGCCGTTTCACGCCCTGAATTGAATGGGAGGCTGATGTCCTGAGATGTTAAAGAGCGTTCATAAATAAATCCATAAAAAAAATAATATCTCTAAAGGTGGTAATGCTAACTGTACAGCCTTCTAAACACTTCAGTCATCAGAATTCGTTGCCGTGCTTGAGGAGTATCTAACCATAAGTATATATTTGTTATAATAAATCTATCTGCGACTTCATCACAAACTGCTGGAGTGATTATGTTGGAGATATGCATTTTTGACAAGCCTTTTCAATAACCTTCTTCTAAAGCTCACACAAGCCCTAGTCAGATTATAATCCAAGCAGAAACTGAGTCCGAGTTTATTAGTTTACAAACACACAATAACTTACCGGTGGTTACATATCGAATGTATATGCGGTAGCCATGAGGTAGGATTATCAGGCTCTTAATTGGAACTATTTAGATTGACAGTTGGTTATGTATCCTTAGAGTATTAGTTCCAAATATAAATATAATCCGGGAACATTTGGATCAAAGGAGTAATTGAACAGTAATGTTGCTGTATGTACGACGCACAAAGTAAAATTCAAAAAGAAGAAACATATATTTTTAATTCTTTAAGCCACTCTATCAAACATCTCACATTTGCTGATGTCGTACATGCATTTAGAAATTAGTGTTCGAAGGCAACGATTAAATTCTTTAGAACATTTTATTTCTTTTACTACGTCACAGGAAACGAGTAAGCTGGGCGGCCGTTCTCCAACATTTTTTTAGGCTGGTGGGAAATTGCATACCCCTTTTTATCACCATAGTTGCTTCACACGTTCCAAAGTTATTTTAGATTACAGAATATATTCCAGATAGGCGTGACGGCTGTTTAATTATTTTTTATCACACTCTCAATGAACGGAAGAACATGTAACGATAGACTTTTTAGCGCACCAATGCACGCCCGTTAATCCGTGCGGGTATACAGTCAATAATATGAAACGTTTAGTTAACGGTGGCAATCCGGCAGGGTTGAATGTAAACAATTATCTACTAAATAATCCTATATAATAGCTCCAGGGCTTCTCAGTGGCGTAATAAAATTAAGACCTGGTAGAAAATAATTATATTTCAACAAAACAATATTCATTCAAAAGTATCTGGGACTAAAAGGCTATTTTTTTTTTTGCTTGATTTATTTATGGACGCTCTTTAACAGCTCAGGTCATCAGCGTCCCATTCAACTCAGGGCGTGAAACGGCCAACAAATTTTGCTCAGAGGCCTCTCTTTCAGGCTTGAGTTTCTTTATCGTGCCGTAAATGGACGACACGGGACCCACGGCTTTACTTCCCTTCCGAAGGAAGCCATACTTACGATTTTTACGCCCGAAAAAATCCATTGGTCCTGGCCGGGTTCGAACCCGCGATCTTGGGTGCACAAAAAAAAAAAACGCTAACCAGCTGCATATATAGGTGCAGAGTGAATAAGGACCTCTGTGACAAATTGTTCCAAAAAAAAAAAAAAAAGATTTTACAGCGAGAGCCAATTTTTGATAAACAACTATCTTCTATGACGCGTCGTTTAGAGTTGTGCTTGCTATTTAATTATGTTTGTTTGTTCTGGTTCCAATGTTAAACAAAATGGCGCCACCTTGTCCTCGCCGTGTACATCTGAGTATAGCTCCTTTGGGAGGTATAAGCAGTGTACAGTGTACAGAATCCCAGTTGACACAAGATACGAACTGACAAATTAATTCACCATATAAACTAATTTATAATGATGCACATGTTTTTATATTTAACAAAAAGCATCGTCGTGAAAATATCAAATGTAAGTTATTAATATAATATGTGTGTGAGAATTATATTTGTATGTAAGAGCGCTCGGTATAACCTTCAGAATTTTACTACAATAACATTTAAATTAAATTTCATAGTTAATGAAATTCAATGTAGTTTCGATTGCTTTTATTTGCTTTGTACTTTAAAATTGTTTCTGAATAGTAACCTGTTTTTCTTTTATTGAACATATGAACATTTCAAAAACGCAATGTATGTAACTCTAAACCTTCTGTTATTTCTCGCTATTTTAGTGAATGCAAAGATGATACCAAGGGTTCAGTTCACAAACACGGTTACATTTAAAAATATTTAAAAATACTCACACAGTAGGCTTTGTCTATTAGCGGTCACACATTTCATTTAATTAATGATATACCATTACTTTTTCTAGTTTAATCTCAATAATAATAATAATAATAATAATAATAATAATAATAATAATAATAATAATAATAATAATAATAAAATGTTGTTTGTCTTTTGTAATACTTATGGGTTGCACGAATTCTAATTTTGTTCCCCTAATACCACATAGTAATGGTATAACTTATTTCATTTAATTAATTGATAAGGCATGATTTGGGTTTTATATTCATTTTATTAAATGTTATTCAACTCGTGAGGAATTCGCTTAGTTTACGCAGCTCCTGCGTGAAGAACTTTTTGTATCATGAACTTAAAAACAGAAAAATGTGAAGTTTTGAGATGAAGAAAACAATTGGCTAAAAATAAAATGTCATCGAGAAGTCGCTCCGCAGTTATGTGTAGCGAGATTTAACTGCGGAAGCGAATTCGGGAGGCATCACTGACCGCGCGCCAAGCGTATGGCTGTTGTTACGTTCATTTAACCACAAGACAGGCACGCACTCAAAAGACTCGAAATACCTTAATTGTTCCGCATAGCGCAGTACAGGTATTACATATTTAAACCTATAAAGAAGAATATATTTTTGAAGCATGAAATCTTAAAGCGTATAACTGCAACTTGGAGGCTAAATAACATTTTTTTCACATCAAAAGAAATTATGCGTCTGAAACGTGTTGCAAAGAAGCTCTCAATTTACACTTATACTGTTTTCAATCCTCTCTCTCTTTTTGGGAGGGGGGCTTTTAAATCCTTCAGAGCGAAAACTTCCTGCTTGGTAAAAAAGCGGCAAATTTTAAGAGCTCTTGCATCAACTGCTTCTCTTAATGACAGTCAAACTGTACCCAGAAAACAGTATTTTAACTATATTAAAACTTGAAAAGGCAGGGAAAAAGAGTTGGGACAAGTTAGAAAAAAATAAACAACTTATCCAGCGACTTCGAATGGAAGAGTTGTTAAAAATTACACAACTGATGTCAAAAAAAGAATACTGTTTCATGCCTTGTGATCGAAAACACATAAACTCTGAGTAGGGACGCCTTGGTATCACTAAAGGCAACATGTCTAGAAAAGCGTGCAACTGGAGCAATGATAAACAATTAAAGCTCAAAACGCCATCGTTCTGGGACAACAAAAACCGGCTACTAAGAAAAACAAAACATTTATAACATACCACATATGACAGCATTTTAGACCAAATGGCAAAGGAAAAAAAAAAGTATATGAACAAAACCAAATTAGCAATGGATGGTCAAAGTATAAAACAGGTAGACAATTTAAGATATTTTGGATGTAATGTTACCATAAAATAAAATGAAATAAACATATTATATTTTGGTTAATTTAATTGATTTTTGAGTTATTTTTATTATTTTATTATATTATTTTACTCTAGTTATTAGGAAAATCTGTAAAATAATTTAGTAAGATATTATTGTGTTGTATACTTTATAATGATAAATGGAAATTTTTATATACACACTCTGGTTTAGGAAACCAGAACCAGGGTGGTGTATACAGATTTTATTTCTATTTTGTTTTATTTGCAATGTTACTAATTATAATATAATATCATTAATCCAATGCAATCTCTGCAGGGCAAGGGCCCTCCTACTTACGTAGGGGTGGCTCAGTTTTTTACACGCATGGGGAGCCAGTCCATGTGAGTTTGAGTGATTTTCCCCTTTAGATTTCGTGTCCTTAGCATGCTTACCTTATGGCGTATTTAGCTGATTCACTTCTAGGTTAGATCCCATGAAGCCTGCTACATTTCATAATATTATATGATGCTAGCCTAGTATTACGTTTGTCTTTTGTTCTTGGTTTGCATGTTTGCCTCCTAGCCTACACTTTGGCCTCACTATCTTGCCACTTTTGAGTTTAAAGCATTTCACTACACTGCACTGCATCTTGCTACCTTTCTTCCTAGGGTTTTCCACTGCATTCTGTTCCTGGAGATTCTTGTCCAGTCTGCCTCTGCTGCTGTCTGGAATTCAACTGCCTATCTACATTTAGGGCGGATTCTCCTACTTTTCCAGTTCGGACGTCCCACACTGTTGTAGCATAAGACAATCTGTTCTGTTGCAGTCCAACAGCAAATTATAGTATTGAAATAGGTCACGAGGAATAGGGTAACAAAACACACGAAATAACATTGGTAAAAATATGTTAAGAGGTAAAAATGAAATTTCATAATCATTTATTAAAACCTGTTCTGTTATGTGAGTGAGTGGGTGAGTGAGTGAGTGAGTGAGTATGCTTTTAACCGTGCATCTAACATGCTAGGTGAACAGATGACCTTTTACACAGTTATAAACTGTTCCCGTTTAAATTAGAACGACGCGTGCTCTATTTTTCAGTTCCCCTAAATTGTATCAACAGTTCAATAACAGGTGAATTTTTAACTTGTTTTGCAATATTTAGGACATAAAAGGGACTTACGACAATTTTAGAAGTGAGGAACAGACTATAAAGGCTCTATGAATAGCAAGATCAAATTAATTTTCATATTTTCAAAAGAAATATGATTGAACTATACTAACCCGCAAAAGGTGTGCATCTACTTTCTTGAAAGATAGTAAACATACGAACATTTGTAAGATTTATCTTTTCTTAAAATAATTTATTACACCTTTTTCGCACCATGAACTTAAAACAGAAAATGTGAAGTTTTGAGATGAAAACCGTTGGCTAAAAATAAAGGGTCATCGAGAAGTCACTCCGCAGTCATTGTGTAGCCGGGATTTCAACCAGGGAAGCGAATTCGAGTGGCAGCACTGATCGTGCGTCGAGCGTATATTTATTGCTTTTACTTAATCACAAGGCAAACACACACTCCAAAGTCCAAACCTTAGCAACGGGTTACCTGTTAAAAATAGATCTCGAAGGAAAGAACGTCAGAAATGTAGGGTACCAACTTTCTCCTGTTCGGTATACATCACCCAAGTGCGGAGGAATTTGTCGATGACCCGTCACTTATACTGTATGTAGCTGGTTTCAGACCAAAGGCCTAGTCTAAGAATAAAATACACGTATTTATGTTTTGCACTCCATTGCAAAAGTTTGTATCCATATGTTTGTGCACTTTGTAACACATGAAATAAATATAAATATAAGCAGTACTCGAACTTCAGCCAGCTCTTACAAACAGCAGCTACTGAGTGAGAACTAAGAATTAAATTTACAATATAAATGCCCAATAAAACTGGTAGGGATGAATTTTCCCATACAATTTGGAATAGAATCAATAGCTGGCAAATCTACTATCTTCAACTTATAGTAGAAGTTGCTTTAAATATTGAGATTTTAATTCCCAGCTCTTATTCATACCAAGAATCGATCGTTAGTTGCTATAACAACAAGTCTTCAGTATCAGTTTAATTTTCTTTTCAAACATAGACTTCCATACATATTTATAAGCACAAATAAGCTTTGGGCAATATAACAAAGAAAATCTGACTTTCGGAAAAACAAAGCATCGATAATTTCAACGCAATTACACAATGCCCCTTTTGAAAGCGTGCAGAGTTAAGTGAATGGAAGACTAATACAAAGCACAAAAGGCTTAAAATCAATATGGACTGGAACAAAAACAGGAGGCCATGTAGAAATGTTAACAGAAAGGAGCGGGTTGTAGACATGAAAGTAAGAATCAGAAAGGAAAGGGGAAGAGGGAGAACAAATGACAAGGGAAGGGCGTGTAGACAAAGGGAAGGTAAAAGAGAAATGAAAGGGGCGGATGGTGCATATTAAGACGTGGAGGGAGGAAGAAAAGAAATGGGGGAGGTGACCAAGGTACATGAATATGCAGGCGAGCGGAAACTTGCGTCAAGTTTGCTCCTCCTTGGAAACTGCACAGTCAGCAATACCAGCTACGGAATTAAAATGATGCAGGATCAATCAATGTTGCCAGAGATGCAGAAGTTTAAATCTCTCTCTTTTTTGGCCATGGAATAAAGTGAATAGTAATACTTGTCACACTGGGAAAAATGTACTTTGCAGTTTTACGTGGAAATGGTCAATTTTGCGGCCTAAATTCTCCTTAGAAAGAATTAAAAACCTTTAGAACAATTCTGGATTGAGTTTCATACGAGACTGATTCAAAAAGCTGCCTGAACACTTTTTTATTCACAAAATATATACGAGGGCAGGTCCATAATTTTCAGGCCTTGCCGATAAGGATTATCGCCTTCACAAAACCCTTAACTGATGTCATATATTATCTGTTCAGTAAATAATTGCAGCTATAGTTTCCGTTCTGCTATGTTCAGTTGTTCAGATTTAGTTGCATAAAGAAGGCTATGTGTGGAAGATTGTGACATGTTCAAAATGGAGTATCGATCTATTATTAAGTTCTTTACAAAATAGGACTTACTGCAAATGAAAATTTCCTCATATTTTATCGTAAAAGAATGGGCCAAACTTTTTCGAATGGGTTAAGAAAGCACTGAATACGAAGAGCGTGTAAGTCGGCCCTGAAAACCATCGCTTCTGTGAAAGGAGAAATTATGGAAGACCGGCGACTCAAAGTTACAGAAATAGCAGCAAGGTTGAGCATTTCTAAAACAACATGTAAACATGAATAATACAAGATTTCTTTCCTCAGCCCAAAAGCAGCAATGAGTCATCTGTTGTCAGTCATTTTTGGAGCTCTGCCGCGGCAACAAGAGAGAAGTTCTGCAAACTTTCGTTACATGAGATGAAAAGATGGTCCTCTACTATGATCCTTTGTCCAAAAGAGAATCACCGTAGTGGCATAAATCTGGCGAAGAACCACCTCTAAAGGACAAGGCCACTCAGTCAACCTATAAGATAATGGCCACAATCTTTTGGGACTGTGAAGGAATAATCTTCATTGACTTCAAGGAGAGGAACATCACAGTAAATGGGGAGTACTAAGCTAGCCTACTGCACAGACTACGAGCTTCCATCAAAGAGATAGGCGAGGAAAGCTGAGTAGTGGTATGCACCTTCTTCACGACAACGCGCTTGTGCACAACTCTTGTTGCAGAGGAAGCTGTGAAGAAATGTGGCTTCAAGGAGATCGACTATCCACCCTACAGCCTAGGTCTAGCTTCCAGTGACGATTTCCTCTTCTGGAAACTCAAGGAGGATCATCGAGGAAGGAAATTAAGTGTGACGAATAAGTGATGAATGCTATTTATGCCCTTTTTGCAGACAAGACTTCAGACTATTTTTTGGGGAGGATTGAAATGTTAATTCAACGATGTGAAAAGTGTATTGCAGTAAAGCGTAACTATATTGAAACGAAAAATATATTTTTTGTCTTTATCATACCTAGAAAATGGTTAGGCCAGAAACTTATGAACTTACCCTCGTACATTGGGATTGAAAACGATTCCTCGTTTTTCATCATCGCGTTCAATACAGGTGTTCCAGGGTTTCTCAGACTGTATTCTACGAGAAAAACAGATCACTCTAAAAGTAGTTTTTCTAACTAGAAACTGCATTTTATAACAATCAGTGCTATTTGTTCAACAACCCTTGATTTACTACGAATTGTGGCAATGATTAATCTACATAAGTCGATACAAATTACACTTTTTATACGTACTACATTATTTTTTAGAAAAATTTACTTCCTCACGGTGGTTTTAAAATCAAATCATAGATCAATTAATAATATTACACATGAACAAATTAATTTATAAGATTCATTTAAATAAGTAACGATGTTGGAACCTCAACAACATATAACAATGTATAGCAATACACAAAATAATAATACAGTTTTAATTTTACCCTTCCAAAACACATTTAAATATCTCTAATTATCATCGATATTGGAGACATCCAGAAAACTAGGCAATGATTCTGCCATGCTCCTTCTAGGGAGAAATATTTATTTGAAACTAGTAACGTTTCGGAATAATTGAATAAATGTAATTTATAATTACTAATTTATTTTGTTAATGAATATCTGAAAAGTAGTGCATGATACATGTGTTAAAAGTATGTCGTTTTTAACACTTGTATTTGTCAGTAACAAAAACAGAGTATGGTCAAACAAAGAATTGTTATTAAATATCTGGACAAGAAGTGAATTGCTCTCTCAAATTCATCAAGGCATAAGAGCAACTTGTGGGCAAAGTACGGATTCATATTATTTGGTAAAATTATGTTTAAATAAACTATGGTGGTAGTTTTTGAACAACCGCCACAACACGGAAAACAACAAATTCCCGGTTTGGTGACCAGTAATTATGAGAGTTATAGTGCAGAAAAAACGAATTCAATGTAATATTATTTGGACAAAACAATTTCAGATAAAACTATTTACTGCGGGATCATTGCCTTCAAAGCTCCCAATAAACGATTAAATATAAACTTTTCAGACAAACATATCTCCGCAAATGGTCTACTCTTGAAGCCTAAATATGTATCAGATCTCTTTGTTCACATGCAAAATCTACCAACATTTTTGTTTACAGTAGGTTAGAGTTGCGTTATATGGGAGCTTGAATACCCAAAACACAAACAAAACCTTACAATGAAAGTATAGTATCTACTATTAATAAAGAGATGCTAACTTTATACTGAACTCTCCTGTTTACCGCTGGGCAGCTGTAGTATGACAGATAAGCTCTATATGTATTATTGTGTTTGTGTGTATGGCGCGCAAGACATTTGTTGGAAATGTAGCGAGCGAAAACAAATTTGCCTTACTCTGAATCCCGTTTCACCGACTGCCATGGAGTGTTACTTGAAGTAGGACAACCCTTTGGTCTTCAGGGGTATACATTTTCATTTAGAAATGTGTCGGTCCTGGATGGTATAGTGGTAACCATACGTGCTTCTAAACCCAAGGTCGCGGGTTCAAACCCGGCCAGGATCGATGGATTTTTTCGGGCGTAAAAATCCTAAGTATGGCTTCCTTCGGAAGGGAAGTAAAGTCGTGGGTCCCTTGTCGTACATTTACGGCACGAAAAAGAACCTCAAGCCTGAAAGAAGAGGCCTCTGAGTAAAATTTGTAGGCCGTTTCACGCCCTGATTTGAATAGGACGCCGGTGACCTGAGATGTTAAAGAGCGTCCGTAAATAAATAAACAAAAAAATCTGGAAATATTTGTGGCTGCGAGTATTGGAACCAACACAATGTGTTTGAAATCGAAACTCAAGGTGAAAGAATTTTCATCTCTCTTAGAACTCAAGGCGCAGCTATCACCAGCTGTCTGTTCTTTGTAAGACACAAGGTGTTACTTTGGTTGATTAACTGTTCAAAACTGCGGGACACAGATAAAGAGAAATGTTGAAGCAGCTAAGGCGACGTATGCTCTTTGATCAAGAAAACATTACAAAACTCACAGGTCCTCTGTTGCAATAGCCACTTTGAATTGATGAAACATCATACTTATCAACTAGATCGGACACCGTTGACATCAGGGTATCAAAATTGACGGAAAAAAAAAACTACAAAGAAATCATCACATAATGAAATAAAATACTGGACCGGTAGCTTGAAGAGCTCTTCTTTCAGGAACTATGGAAATGTTACGATATAACTTACGGTTCGTACAAATACACAGATCCAGGGCTAGATCTGCGTTGTTAGACCCCTGCGTGCTAGAGATAACGGACGCCGTAACAACGCAGATCGCCAGTAGATTCACAGCCTAATCCATCCCATGAAAGACTATCAGTATATTTTTTTATGGATCATATAAATGACAAAAGAAAGTCAACAAAATAGTTTAAAAATTTATATGTATCATACCTAAGCAATTGTAATTATTCATAACTAAGAACAACGCTTCTTATTTGCTAGTTCAACAATAACATCTGATAAGTCTAGTTTTTCACACAACTAATTTTCTATAGCTAACAATCCTGTACTATTAAAACTTTCTTTAACCATTGTTGTTCCTAATATGCTTCTATTAGCTTGAGTTTTGAAAATCGAAACTCCTTTCACCTGATGCTACACTGACTAGTAATGTGAGAAAATTTCTCAAAGCTATAAAAAAGTTAGGGAATGATGACGTCAAGTTATTTTATGCAAAGTAGGTCAAGATTTTTAATGGATCCCTTTCTGAAATGCCATTGCCATTGATCAAAGTTCTGAATGTTATCAGTTAATTGAAGAGCTCAGGTGTATATTTTATATTTGCGCTTCATTTATTAATTTGAAAGGCACCAAAATCAGAACAACATTTTTTCATTTCTCCTCTCTCATTTATCTGGATTTACAAAGAAATTTAAACTTTTTGTTACAAAATTCAAATTTTCAAAAATTTCCTTAATTGAATTTAATAATTAACAATTATTATATAAATTATTGTAAGCACTTCCTTTTTTTTTTCTTTTTCGGGGCTTTCATAATTAAAATGGTAAACTTTAATTCTGCTCCTTCAACTGGAAATTTAGATATTGCATTAACTTCTTTGGCTAGAATTTCTGCATGCATTAAATGCTTCATTACCTCTGGCTAAACTTAGAAATTTAACAAGATAACTGAACATATTTGCTTATGTTGGAATGAGAATAGACACTATTTTACTTACTACATCAATTTTTGACAGAATATCGTTCTATACAAAAATTGAGTATACGAGCTTGAAAGATGGAATCTGATCTAACAAACACTGAGTATTATGATTTGTTATGTCATAAAGTTTTCAACACTTCACCTAATTGCATTCTGAGAGGTTGTTTTGCTTTTATTCAACTCTCCCATCTTATATTACTTAGAGACTTTAATGTTATTTCAGTACATTCCACCTATAGGGGATACAGAGAAAAGCAAAACAATTATGGGATAAGTTAAACAAATGAACTATTTCTAATATTATTTTGGCAGCATTTTTTACAGCTAGATTCAACGTATGAGACGCACATGGCACAAAAATGCTCTAGGATTGATACTCTTAATTTTTTTCTGCAGGTTACTTTGGTTACCACGCATATTTGCCCCATTAGCATACCCTTGTCCACGCACATTTTGAAAATCTAATTCATAATCTGGAAAGTGTTCACTGAAGTGATAATTACACAAACCTGTCGCTGAAGTGTCTGAAAGGGGCTAAAATTCAAGAAATAATTGTCGATCTGCAGCATCAGATTTACAGATTTATTTACAAATGGTATTTGTTCATTGTGACCGGCATCTGAATACAATCGAAAATTATAGAAATATATATTTTACTTTCTTTAAAAAGTCCTTAATTTTTTTATTTAATACCACTTGCTAAAACAGATATAATTTCATTTTGAAAAACATGGCCTAAGCTCATGACTTTTACAATTTGATAAGTGTTATGCCATTGATATGCAGTGAAATAATGTGATCAAATTTCGCCAAAAATTGTCATGATTTATTTCATGTATTTTCTTAATTTGTACCTCTGAAAACTAAACACTGTCTCTGCTAAACACTGTACAATTGCATTGGTTCTTTCGATGATGGTCCGCCGTCTTCTTTTTTTACATTCCAAACACTGTTGCTGTTGTTTGTCAATTGTTGTCAAGGCTTATTTTTTAATTCATACTATATTTTGCATTTAGCTTGTGTTCTGCACTCGTATCAGCCATGTCAATGAATGGCTAAATGTCGCCAATCTGAAAACCCCTGACTATCTGACTATTTTATTCAAAGAAACCAGCTTGTAGTAAAAGGAAAGTACAATAATGGACTTTTCGGAATAAATTACCAAGTTCTTTGAACTTTTTCCCTATTAGGTAAGAGTCTTACAAATTGTGACGTGGCATTCCTTGACATCTTTAAGAATGTTTATATTTTCAGGTATTAGAGTTACTTCTTAACTATGAGTTCTAATAAACGATTACTAACAACAGGTGGCCCAGCTATTAAAATCCCCCAAATCACATTCTACCGTCAATGCAATTATTACCCAGTAAATTAACTCCACAACTTAATTGTTTCTCTGGCACAATTTCAAACAAACTTCAAATTTCCTTTCTGATTTTTCATCTTCCATTTCGATTTCATTCTTACTCTCTGGAAAATTTTTCCCAACCGATTTATGTTGATGCAATTGATCCAGTTCATATAATTACACGCATTTCGGCATGGATTCTCGTAAGTTTTCCTTTTACTTGTTACTTTATTATCCTTTTTGCGATAATAAAGTACCAGATTGGTGTTTAATAACAATAACAATAATAATAATAATAATAATAATAATAATAATAGCAACTATTTTCTGACCCTGCACAAAATATTTTTCTCTTTTCGAATGAATTAAAACGTTATAATGACAAAGTTTTCTGTGCGGATTCCGAACTAAAAGTGCTATATAAGCTGAACATAAATGAAATGAAATTAAATAAATTACTATTAACACAAATACGTATCTGTTATATTTATTCCTCAGCTAGCTTCTTTCCACACGGCTCACTTTGAAGTAGTAACGAATTTTATGCAGTGCTGGCAATGTTGAAAACGGTCGGCGAGAGATTTGATTGTTGGGTGAATATACAAACTGTGCATATTTCGCATCATTCTGTACTAAAATTCAAAGGTTAACCAGATCCACTAGATATATACATTTATTATTGTTCCATCAACGATCGAATTAGAAATAACTGATATCAAATTAGTGCACATTATTCCCATTTTTATTTGTAAAATTCGTATAATGCTTTCTAAATTATTAAATAATTATTTTAAAAGTATATATGACTTTTTTTCTACGGGTAGTCATGCTGTTGTATAAACCACATCTCTGTTGCCTTGGATATGGATAAAATAAAAAATGAGCTAAGCCAAATATAGGGCAAGACAGAGATTCATCTGAACCTTCTTACTGCTCCTTGTGTTCTTTATCTACAGCTAAGGCAACTTAGGTATTTGTTTTGTTTTAAGGCTTTAAACCACTCCTGGTATCAAGAACTTTTAACCTATGACCTGTGCCTTACCGAAAAAAATGCTTTAGTCTGTAATATCTCACTGTAATAGCAAGATAATAAAAATTAGACGTGAGTTTATACATGCCTAATATTTGAACAGGGAGGGCTATAAAAGCTTTCTGCATTCTCATTCTCTTTCTTAACTGTATTGAGTTATATATCTTAGTATTAGCAACCTAAGAGTTTGGCGAGAACAGGAGTAAGAAAAAGGCATTACTATATTCATTATTTTGTGCTATTAAGGTGATGGTTACATTGTTAAGAGCTTAGATCACTTATCACCATGTATTACTTTGTTTAGGTTTCTTAACATGTTTCTGCTTCAAAGCAAGTCAGAAATCCAGCTGACCGTTGGGTCCTACGCCACTATGGCCAATATATTCTCGATTATTTACTTTGGAAGACCTTGGTTGGCATTCTTCAGTAAGTCAAGTTTTCCAGTACAGGAAGAATACTTAATTCCTACCTAATTTACGCATTTCTAATCTGATCCATGTATGTATATCCAGCTAGTGGTATGTGAAATCTTACTTCCGCTGCTTCTTTCCTTCGTATCCTTAGGGCGAGTCCTGGAGTTCCTGGATTCAAATCCCTTGGAGCTGACCATCATAAACTTAGGCGAATGCTGGAATGGATTTTTACTTTCCTCTAATTTTCCGCTCTCCTATTTCATATTATTTCATTCCCTTGTTCTGTTACAGAGTCGAAAGTGTCAGGGCAAGGTAGCCTGGCGCTTTACAATGATGTTTTGCGCGTTGTAAAAGTAGGCGTCTGCTAAGGAAACGAACCTTCTGAGGTACTCTTAATTCCTTATGGGAGGAGAGGGTTCCACCGGCGTAGAGCTGTTCTATCTAGAAACATGTTAGGAACCCCGTGCATCACCGTCCCTGGCTCCCCGGTGTCTCCCTCACATATTCCTTCCTCTTTCAAGGTGACTCACTGGAGTAGGCACAAACGGCCAGCCGCGAGCAAGCATCAAAGTATATTGTCAAGAATCCAATACTACACAAGTGAAATAAATTTGTTTTTCTATGTTCCATATATATTTTTTGATTAATAACAAGATTTTATGACGGTGAATTTTTATAGTTGTTTTTAATTAAATTTCTGTACGTTTTTCGTCGCTGTTTACATATTATCTCATAGATTGTTTCTTAATATTTGTTAAAAAAAGTCAATTAATAAAGTTTTACTACGGAATTCGAAACTAAAAAGCAGCAATCGATTCATAAATTTACAGTATTGAAAGTCTCTGACCATATTTTGTAAAAAGAGTGACTGTTTATGATTTGTAGTAAGTAATAATTTGAACAAAGGTGTTTCATAAAAATTAAAGTTGCAAGAGGAAAATGCAATTCAGTGGTTTAGGATACTGCAAGACGCTTGTGGGAGAATATTCTTATCATATCAAATTATTGCATGATGGACTGAAATTTGTCAAGGAAGGGAGAACTGTGAACATTGACCACGCAGTGACAGACCTGACTTTGCAACAGACAATTTCTATATCGAAAGAAAAATGGTACTAGATGTATATGAAATTTACACGGAACTTGGTATTACAGCATTGTTTGTTCATAGAATTTTAGTAAAGAAGTTGAAAAGGCGGAAAGTTTGTGACCGCTGCGTTCTGGCAGCGAATGGAGACAGCAAAACTGCATCTGGAGCAATATCAACATGAAGGTGACACCTTTCTTCATGATTCTTGTAATTATGACTAGTTTTCGAAGATCAAAGATCCTCTACGAGGCATTCACTTTCAATAAAGAATTGACATTCAAAAAACCTTTGATCGACATTGAGAGAAAAATCCAGATATGAAGGTGCAGATGGAGTGCGCCGCCTTCCACAGATTTGGCATCCTTCATGTCAGGGGATAACATTTTAAGTATATTATTCCTAAAGTAAATCTAACAAATTTAGTGTTAAATGATTCCATTAGTTTTCGAATGCTTAAGTATTATTACAATGCAATTTAAGTCCCATTGTTCTTAATGAAGTACCTCATATAGTGTTTGTTCTTGTAGTTATAATTTCGGTATATATTTTAAAGCTGTATTGAGTAGGTGTATCACTTAGTGAACGGTGTGTCGATCCTGGTGGTCCAGTAGTAACAATACGGGTCTCGTAGACGCAAGGTCGCTGGTTCAGACCCAATTAGGGTAGAAGGGTAAAGCCATTGGTCCTATGTAGCAGATTTACGGCATGTAAAAGACCTCAAGCCTGAAAGAAGAGGCTACAGATAAAACTAATCGGCCCCTTTACGCCCTGAATTGAATGGAACGCTAATGACCAAAGTTGTTAAAGAGTGTCCTTAAATAAATCAAATATATGAATAATAATAAATAAGCAAATGTCCTCTTTTTTTCTGATTCGCTAGTAGACACCAGTCTTGATTGTGTAATTAGGTTGCTTTGTATTACATTTGCAACAGAAAATTACAGTCTTTCAAAAAAAATTGTCAATACATTTAATACCTGTGTTGTTAGAGAACGTTCTATCATAATTCATAGCGCATGTGGTAGCAGCATGACGGTGCACCAGCGCATTTCTCTCAACATCTCACTATCACGTGGACGATCATTTTCGAGGAAGATATCTAGTGAATTTGTTCACCTGACTCATCTGCAAATGTTTGGCACTGCTACTTCCATAACTAAACTGGTGGAAGACTTGATTAGTGAGTACTGGTGGTAAATAAATTGAAATAAATTAATTAAGGCTTTAACATGGAATGCTCAATATTGAGTGTTCTTTAATGTAACTTAACCGGCTAACACACAAGTCAAAGGTGTGCCAAAGGGAACATTTTAGACTGGAAAGTAGTTGATATCGATTCCTAAAAGTTGGTAACAGAGTCATGGATACCTTCTATATATAAAGTTTCGCGATTGTGCCGGGAAAGGCGTTAAAAATATGCTCCTGAAAATTTGATAAAGCAGCATTTAACAATTAAGAGCGTAAACAATATTATCCCGAAGTATGGAAATCATTAATAAGCGCGCATGCGGTGCATGCAAACTAATTACTACCCTTGATAGAAATATATACATTTGATTGGATTACATTCATTGCATATGCTAAAACGGGTCGAGTTGCTTGGAGGCAGCTTCAGAATATCCAGGCTATTAAAATGTTAATTGATGGCTGCTGATATTGCAAGCAGAGTTTTCAATTAATCCAAAACACGAACCTTGCCGGTGGAAATCCTGACAACAACATATTACATTTTTGCTCCCTCGGTGTACTGAATTTTAGTCCAATACTTAGGGTTGGGAATTAAAAATATATTCTTTAACACAACCGAAAAGAATGCAGAATGAGACGTTTTCACGAGATTGAAGGTTAAAGAGGGCTTCACAAATTTGGCCTATACAGCCAAGTATACTCAGCACGGTTATATTTAATGAAATGTAATAAAATACATTGATCTATCGAAAATTAAAGTAATAAATAATCAGAGATATGTTATCGTTTGTCCAATGTTTCTAGTGCGAATATAGGTGAAACTATCAACGCCTGCGCGATGAATGGGGTTTAAATATAGGGGAAGCAAATGATATTAAAAACTCTAAACTTTATAAACATTACATTAAGTATATTCGTTGTCTTTATGTGGTCGTGCTAGATTTAAGGCTATTTTGATGAAACATAGGCGACATACATGTTTGTGTTGAAATGTGTATTTCCACATTAGAATTATGAACCTGCGCCATTATCAACATTAATGATACCAACATTAAGGCGAGAATTTATACTTAAAAACATGTTCTATGCTCTCTTACGCGGCTTTCTGCTTCGGGTTTTTATTTTGAACATTTTTTTGGAGCTTGCAGTTTTATCTGTACATTACAGTGTGTTAGAAATGAATTTTTAAGGATTCATTAACTAATTCTATAGCATTTAGGAAAAACCGGCAAGTGCCTGAAGGCAAACTTTATATGACCCCTAGATAAAGTTCAGATATCCCTAAAATTGAAACGCTAAAGTAGAATTTAGTTGTAAAAGCAGCTTTATTATTTTTAACAACCACTACAATTATGTATAATTGAAGGTGAAAACATTGTAACTGAACTTGCTTGTTTGCTTCTTTTTTCTGCTTCCTTTGATCAAAATCAAATAAATCTACTTACCCGTATTAATGCGTGTACTAGATTACCAAAAAAAAACGTAGTGTGCACGATTAATTCAGGCTATAACACAACACGGATCTACGTTAAGTGATCGCTCGATACTTTTAACTAATTTTCGATCGAAAGTGGAGTTACCCGGTTTTTCCAAATGCTGTAGAATTATACTAGAATATTTAGATTGACTTTGAAGCATTTTCTTTTTAAAATTGAAAATGCAAATACTTTAAGTGCTAGTTAGATTGTTGGACAAATCAATCTATGAGGGCTGTTTAATAAAAATAGTCTTTGAAGCATTTTCTTTTTAAAATTGAAAATATAAATACTTTAAGTGCTAACAAAATTGTTGGAGAAACCAATCTATGAGGGCTGTTTAATAAAAAAAGTATCATAATTTTTACAGGTATACTTTCTCACGTTAAAAGTTTACTACACAATAATTTGTTAGCTTAATGATTAATTATTTCATTGCTATCTCTTCCGGTTTCCTCTTGTGAGAGGTGTGCTAGTTGCGACATGTTCATTTCCTCCTATAACAAAATGGAAGTGACAAGCGATGAAATTCTGCCTTGGTCTCAACAAGTCTCCAGTGCAACGTTAGAGGACTTTGGAGAATTTGTTCTTCCCTATAGCACAGCTAGGAGATAATTTAAAATGTTTAAAGAAGGGAAGGAATGAATTTCAAAGTTAGGTGCACTCGGGGCTTCAGTTTTTGCTCTAACGGAAGAAAACATTAACATCGCTGCTGTCATTGCCTAAGAGATAGTCGAATAACACTAAAAATAATTTTAGAAATTCTAAAATTTTCACAGGGTGTCACTCACCCACATGTTGGTAGCTGAAAAGTTATACATGAAATGTATTTGTGCACGGTGGGTTCCAAGACTGCCGATTTCCGTAAATAAGGATGTTACGTGCAGTTGAAGATGATGTTACAGCAAGATGGGAGTTTCAAGTTCTGTGGAAATCTCCATGATCACCAACACCTAAAAAAGCAAGTGATTGCTTCTGCAAAAAAGGTTATGATCATTTAATTTTTCGGTATTCAAGGAGTGGTTTATCAGCATGTCATATCTGCACACACAACTGTAAATACTAAAGAGATGTTCTGAAAACTCTGCATGCTAAAGACCTCATTTCCTGCAACAAACGGTTGCCTAATATCTCACAAAAATTTAAGTGAAGTTGTCCCGCACCCTCCTTATAATCCAGATCTTGTCCTATGTGACTTTTTCATTTTATTCAAATTGAAGAAACACTTTATGGTATGTAGACCAAAGATCGCGGGTTCAATTCCGGCCAGGGTTGATGGATTTTTTCGGGTGTAAAAATCCTAATGACTTCTTCCGGAAAGGATGTAAAGTCGTGGATCCCATTTCATCATTTATGGCTGTAAAAGACCCTCAAGTACGAAAGAAGAGACCCCTGAACAAAATTTATAAGTCGTTTCCTGCCCTGATTGGATGGGATGCTGATGATCTGAGATGTTAAAGAGCGTCCGTAAATAAAAACCAAACAAAACCTTCGTGGTAGACATTTTACATAATCATGTGAAGGCTGCGGAGACGGTTCTGAAGGACCTGTCACAAAATGGTTTCAAACATTGGGACAGGGGCATTGCATCCAAAGGATACTGCTTTGAAAAAAACCGCCAAAATTATGGGAGTGAGCAAATATATGTTTTCAAAAATAATTAAGACCCTTCTTTATTGAGCAGCCCGCGTAGATATAATAGTCTATATAATTTAAATATTTCTATAAGGCAATGCATGCCCTCAAGAAAAGATTCACTATATCCTTTTCCTACACGGTTTACATTTTGTTATGTATAGTTAACGCACTACGGTTTAATAAAATACTCCATACAGCACGCTCCACAAAGCTCAAGCACAGAGCAGAGAAGATAAAGAAAGAGAGCGAGTTGTTAAACTATATAACGATATTGACAAGGCTTACTGAAGTGAGGTGCTTGACAGTAACAAGAAACTTGCACAGGGAATTTCAGAAAAGGATCTAATAAAGCGTGGTTTAAACGAAGTCTTGCAGTGTGTTAAGTGGGTTCAGATATTTGATATTTCGTATGACTGACGTTCGGATAATCGATATTCTATTGCAATTCCTTCTTACAACTAAAACTTCAGGTTTCACTCTTGTTATTATAATGACACTTGAGATGTTGATGGAGATATCTCGTTGTCTATTTACACAATAATCATTTTCTATTAAACTGTAAACAACTGAAACCTGTTAGGGTGCAATTATGAAGCCTTTATTTCACCTTAATTCTTGATGATAAAAAAACACCAACAGCTCTTCAATAGTAACCATCGTTTAGGATATATTCCAGAAAGTATTTCAAAGTGCCATACTCTGTGAACTACAGCGAGGTTATTTACGATATGGGCCGACAGAGCGCAACAGAGGGAGAAGCAAGTCTTCAAAGTGCAGGTAGCAGCTTTCAGTTAGTTTGAGAGAGGCTTAGTCAGCGAGTGTTTCACTTTGTGTAAACGGTGTGCTAATATTTTTTCGTTAGATAATATACTTTATAAATTACAGTCTTAAAGAACGGAGTTTAATGTAATATACAAATGTGAAAACGGATACTTGCAGAGAAGTAGTAAGGCAATTCACAATCTGACAATTCCAGATACAGAAATTATACTTCAAGTTGTTAAAATGCTACAAAAGACAGGGTGTCTCAATGAAAAGAAACGTGTTCCGAACCGCCAGTTTTTACAAAGGAAAAGTTAGTTGAAATGCAGGAATTTCTTACGCATATGACAATGTATTGCTGCCGAGGGGCATCATTTTCAATATATCTTATTACATAGGTTAGTGATTATTATTATCATCATGATCATCATAATTATAAATTAAAATACAACATTATTTCTTACTTGGCCGCAACTCTCATTATTTAATATTGTAACCCATTCACGGTCTCTCTCTCCTTGCTGTGCCCTCGTCACCCACCGGTATTTTGGACTGCTGGTTCCCGCTCGAAAGTGAACTGGCGCAATTTATCGCTAGTGTTGCAGACTCAGGTCCTGCCAGTCAGGTGCCTCTGTCGCTAAAATTACACAGTGCATCACTTATCTTTGGAGAACGTGTGTTTATTTGCAAAGTTTACTTTAAACTTGAATATGCTCCCGTGTGAGAGTTTGTTGCAAAGTTTCCAAACTCTGTACCGCCTACAAGAAAAACTATACATAGGATTGTCAATAAAATTGAAGCTTCGGATTTGGTGTTAGACATTAAACATTCTAGGAGAAAATCAGCTTTAACTGAGAGTAACAAAATGAAATCGGTGTCAGTTTAGGGCGATCGCCTGGAAAATCGAAAACATATTAGCTCAACAAATAGGTGTAACTGCGTTTTCTGCAGAAATGCTAACTGAAATCCTATCACTGTACAGGTGCGCAAGCTTTGAAAAAAGCTGATCCCGGTGAGCGAGTGAATTACTGCAATTAGTTTTTTCCGATCTGTGCAAAGCAGTTTAACTGCCGAATCATTAAATGCAATAAGAGAAATATTTCATGACAGAATTATAAGTGTTGATTTGGTTACCCTGCGTTCCCCCGACCTAACCAGGGGCAGTTTTTATTTATCGGGTTATTTGAAAGCTAGAGTGTATCGTTCTAATTCTCGCACACTACAGGAACTTAGAGATTACATCGTGCAAGAAATCACAAGAATTTGTACTGCTGAGCTCAGGCAATTGGGCGATAAAGCTTTTTGTGAGATATCCTCCATGTATGAGAATAGAAGGTAAATATTTCAGGAATCCACTGTGCGACTACGGTTGTTTTACTCCGAAGTGTTTTGCCTATGGACTAGCGCGCCATTAGTTAGCCGGATAGCCTGCCATCGGTGATTAGCGGGAGGGCAAAATAATAAAATGAACCAATCATACAACAATACACAAACCGATTTAAGAGGCTCATTTCTGATCAAATTATCAAATGAGGTGTTGAAACTTTCCGCTTTCATTCTCTACACATTTTGGCATCTCGTTGTAGTTCATTTTGAGGAGGTCGGTCAATTTTCTGACGAATATTATCTTTGATTCTTGTATTGTGTGTGAGTTCGTCTTATATACGGCCTTTTTTAATTTTCCCCAGAGATAATAGCCGCAAGTTGTTAAATCGGTGGAACAAGGGGACCAAAAACCCCTACTAATAACCATGTCTTGTGAAAACACTATGAATTGCTCTGGAAATATTCGCAGTGTGAGCAGTGATAGAGTCCTGTTGAAAAAAAATGCATGATCACGCTCCCTGTAGGTTAATTCTCTGATAAAAGGGGTTGGCATGGTATTCACATAAGTAACAGAATCAACTGTATGCTGGAAAATAATTGGCTCGGTTATTCTTTCATCACTGAGTTGAACTGTATATAGACCTGCTGTGCCGTTATAAATACACTTTATGTATTCTTTTTTTTTTTTTGAGTAGTGTTTAACGCCCGTTTTTATACTGAGGCATCACAGGCGGTGGACACTGGTGATACATGAAATGAAATGATATATTGAGAAAGGATATTTTTTTTTTTAAGGAAGGAAGCGTTCCAGGCCTAAGTTTAGGTACCTCCCCGGCATTTGCCAGTTATGAAGACTGAGGAAAACCTGGAAAAAACCCCAGTCAGGGAGGACGGTCCTGGCGGGATTCGAACCGCAGACCTCCCGCTCACGAGTCCGTGCCTTAACGACCTCGGCCACCCGTGGCGGTTTTATGTATTCTGTTTAAATAGAAAACGAACAACACAACACACATTCGGGAACAGCTGCGCTACGAATGCGACAGCCAGCATGGTCAACAAGTAAGAAAGCGGGCTTGTTACACCCTCCACGATGCGGCAAACAATTGAGGGCTCGCACTAAGGAAAAACACCGTGCTTCGGGGGCAAGCATCCCTGATCGCACGCACTATAAGGTAATGATTATAGTGCAAAATACCTTACATACTAGTGTTGTCACCGATACTTTATGTGTAATAATGGTCCACAGGGATAAAGTGTCTGCTTAGTAACGAGTTCGAATTTCGGTTTGATTCAGTTTCCTGAATTATTATTATTATTATTATTATTATTATTATTATTATTATATGATGCTGATAATAATTATGGAAATAATTACGACAATGATATAATAATAATAATAATAATAATAATAATAACATTAACCTCCAATTTGGCAGTAGTGCCCAACTCTGCTGTATAGCAATGAATTGTCCATCAGTGACTATTTTTTTTATCTAATTTAACTTTGTATTTCTGTTACAATGCATTTCTAAGTGTTTTCAAGGTCGTACATTTAAAGATGATGGCTATGAAGTAATAAAACAATTCCATTGGACGTCATATTTTGAAAGCACCGAGCGCTTTATCTATTCATCACGAATCTTCGCTCCCGCCATCATAACAAAAAAAAGAGATAAAACCTTCGCAATTGCAGCAGCTTTTGTCACTGCGTTCAGCAGACCTTCTTTCCAGCGGGAACAAAAAATGGCTGACAAAAAACTGGAATTTTTCAATAGATTTTACGCTTATATTCAGGTCACTAAATACAACAGGCGTGCCCATTAATCATGGCATTGTATTAGAAATTGTCTTCAGGGGATGTCTGACTCATTTAGCTGATTTACGTTTGAACCACGCTGCAAATTCCGATCTGCGGAAGGAGAAGCTACGAATAATAGCAGGGCGATGAATGGCAGTAGCTTTATTTATTGCGTTCAGCTGTGACGCGCCTGTCTATCATCTGTGGCGAGCTTTCTTTTATTACCCACTCGGTCTTCGATCGCCTGGGATTTATATTTTCTTTAGAAATCGTTGCGCCCGCTTCCAGTGCCATTACGCGGTTTTGATGATTACAGATTTATCAATGTTCAGGGCTCTTTATTGCACCAAACCATAAATAATCCTTCTTCCCGTTCACATTTATCCACTTCGTGTTTGGGTCAGAATACATAAGAAGAAAAATGGTTAGTGTTTCCTTACTTTTTATCCTGGAAGACTTTGTTGATGCTGCAAGCAAAAACTTGGATTTCAGGATGTATACACGCTTTGGATTTTTTTAATAGTGTTTAACGCCCATTTTTACTGCTGAGGCACCACAGACGGTGGACAATGATAATGTATGAAATTAAATTATATATCTTGGAAGAGGATTTTTTTTAAAGGAAGGAAACATTCCAGGCCTAATTATAGGGTCCTCCCTGGCATTTGCCATTTATAAGGACTGAGGAAAACCTGGAAAAAACCTCAGTCAGCGAGGACGGTCTTGGTGGGATTCGAAACCTCACGCTCACGAGTTCGCGTCTTAATACTGAGGAATACCCGAATACCAGTGACTTTAATGAGGTTAATAACATTTTACGTACACCCTCTTCTTACTCATGTCAAACATGATATCCCAAATTTCTAAAATTATTCATTGTTGAATATTTTTATTTTGTAACGACATCTTGCTTTTGACAGATTTTTTAAAAAAAAAACATAGAAATTTTACAGCTAAAACGACAAAGTTCTCAGATCCCTCTTAGAAAAGAAACAGACACAATGTGGCAAAAAAGTAGAAAATAAAATCAAAAAACAATCTTAGAAATAGATAAAAAACACCTGGAATAAATACTCGCAAACAGTATTGAGATGTTCAGTTTCAACACACACCATGCCTGATTGACTGGCGACTTACACATAATATGCAAGAATCCTACCACCAGCATGAACAAGAACCACACACTTCAATGATAGATTCACATAAAAACAGATTCTAATTTATCATCAGCATATTGCAAAGTAAAATAGAATTACGTGCAAAACTTTCTAATTTATATAAATTGTATCATCCACAAATTAAGTGTAATAAAATCTTTTCGTAGTATTTATTTTCAGTACTCCATGGGGTATTCTAATAATCTTATTCCTGTTTATAATCAAAAATAAATAATAACCTACCTTTTTATTTTATTCCCTACAAAATCAATAATAGATTGAACCGTACAAAAACAGTAAATTTGTTTATGATTAAAAGAATATAACATTGATAAAACGTGTAGACAGTCAAGAAACTTACTTATATTTTGTTAAAACTTTTTCTATTTAATTTCCACAAAATGAATGTGATACACAGTCTATGTATTTACGTTTACAAATTTCTCATTTTAATATACAGAGTGTTGAAAAACATGTACAAAGAACATTTATAAGCAGGCAGCTCCAGAACAGAAACAAACAGTTTAGGATGCTTCGTTGTGATACTGCAGGCGTTAACAAAGCATTAATTCAATGGATAGTTCATTAAAGTTAAAGTACAGTAATTGTTCATAAAACATGTCTACTGTAGTTCTCACAACACGTTACACTTCCATGAAGGTTTTACATTGAGGGCCAGTGCATGACTGATGTTGGCTTACATTTGAGGGGCACGCCACATCGCAACGTAGCTATGACGCTGATTTATTTCGATATTTGTAGTTGCCTGAGACCGTCAAAGTGCATACTGTTCAAGCCCCCTATCCCCTTGTAAACTCTTTGTACATATTTTTTCGTACTCTCTATCTCTCTTTAATGTTTAACCCCGGGAGATTTTAAAACTTGTAATTTGAGTGGCAACAGCGTATTCTAAAGGTATGTTCAACAAAATTTATATTAATTAAATCACTGCAACTTAAAACCTACAACATTAACGACAACTTTTAGTACACCCTTTTGTCAGACACAGACCGTACAGTCATACTTCTAGCTTATTAAGGATCCTTTTTTAAGCCAACATATAAAACATTCTTTTATGTGTGTTTCTTTCCTCATTCGTGTAAAAGCAATCTTACTACCGATAAAAGCTATGGCGCAATGGAGTGGAAGCGAGCGAGGCCTTTGTAATATACATATCAACAACACGCGAAGGTCAAACCCCGCGAAAAGGTGGCAATAGATATGGATAAGTGCACAACAATCGATATTACTCTGTCCTACAGCCATACTACGTTGTGTAGCAAACAGAATTTTGAACGAAAAAGTTAGATGGCGCTAGGACTCAGTTTATCCTGCAGATTGCTAGTTAGGCAAACCTGCATTTTACAATTGGATGTCAACATTTCGTATGCCTTATTCTAAAACGTTCACGCTTCTAATGCATGATCGCTGGACTGCTGCTTGCGTAAAGGCCGGTGGGTCCGTTGAAGCTGGTACGCGGTTAACGGTAGTCAGAAAGTCTGGCATCGCTATTGATATTAAGCATCACCCTCTGCAGTGCCCTCAGAGAATTGGAAGTCATTTCTTCACAAATACAATTTTTCAGTTCATCTAATATGTGTGTGGATTTATTTTGTACATTATTTTCCTTTCATGCCCCTAGAGATAAAAATCAAATTGGGGGACCGAGGGAGCCATTTATTACTAGTGATCGCTCTATCGTCGAATATTTTATGAATTTCTTGCAAGGAGACACTGACTGTATGTGCCATAGCAGATTCCTGTTGGAAAATCGCAAACCTGCGTTCCCTCACAGTTCCTTCAAGGAAAAAGAGGCTGCAAAATAATCTGTGCATACCTAACATTGTTAATAGTTTCTTAAAAAAAGAAATTATTATTCCCTCACCACTAATGGCGCATTATACTATCTTTTGATAATGCAGGGATTCCTCGTGAAGTAGGTTAGGTTTTTTTGAACTCTAGTATGGAATGTTTTGTGATTTTACGTCCAATTTAGGTGGGGCCAAGATTCATTCGTAAAGTAAATTAGATTAGGATCAATTTCTTTGTCATGTATACTATTCAAAATGCATTCATAAACTCTATTCCTGGATGCAGGGTCACCCGGTTTCAATTCTTGTACTTTAGTATTTAAATAGGGTATTAACTTCAGTAGTTTTAAACCATTCGAAGAGAGGAAAAGGAAAGTCCTGTTTGCTGAGAAAGACGGAGTGATTTTTAGGGAAATGTTCCATAGCATGTCTATTGTTATCTAGTTTATTCTGTGAATACTGCACGTGGCTGTGTAACTTTTTATCAAGAATACTTAGACTTTTATTTTTATTTACTATTTTACTAATCTGTAAATCGAGCTTCGACTTGGAAGTTGAATATCAGAGAATCTTCTTAAAACAATCTTCGTATATCAAGAGCCGATTCTATACGCATGTACGAGTGTAAATATAGAGTATCTGAATCTAATATTATTAACGTAATTAATGCATTATATTATGCAGCCTAATAAATACTTAAAACTCCTGTCACACAAAACAACTAGCGTTGGGCTCGTCTGACCTCCCCTCCAACTCCCCGGGCGGTTTTCATGCGTGGGAACGAGACGAGAATGCACAGCTTGGTCAGCTGCACGTGGAGCGGTTTCGCGAAGGAAAAATCACCCAATCTAGTGCCTTATATTCTTTAGCTTTCGCAGTGCTTGAACTCTATGTAACCAATTAAGAAGGTGAATTCAGTAAGGGCAACAAATAAAATGCTTAATGCATACAAATAGCGGGACACAACAAGTATGATGTTTACAGTACTTATTCAAGATTACACATTAAACCTATCACTAATATGAGACAAATGAAGCCTTGTGCCTCTTTTTTATATTATTGCAAAGAAATATATATTTTATGTTGCTTTATTTTTAATTAATATATATTATTTTGTCATAAGAAATTATTATTAGAGCTTTCTTGTCAGAATAAATTCGTGTATTAATAATAGTCACGTAAATATTTTAGTTTTAAAGACAAATTAGATATATACTTGGACCCTGATACACATAAGCGCGATTTATAAATCTTCTCCAAGTACAACTTTTTCGAGTATACATGAACATGAATACAAATAATACGTTTTTGCGTGAAGATTTGAACCAGATATTTTCAGAAGAGAGACTCAGTGTAATACTACGGAAAGAACAAGCTAGATAAGAGCTCTATACGAGACAAACATTCAGAGTTTGCTCAGGGAAGTTTGTTGAGTATTTTTATATACGGAGCCCATAGTCTCCGGTCCACATTATAGAATAATTTGATGTTGGTCTTGAAACAGGATAGGATTAAAAGAAAAAAAAAAACTAAATTTTATTGATCGCCTCCATATATCATTAACAACAAAACAATCAGCACAAGAGTAGATGACCAAAAGTACAAAACATTAGACGAGTAATTAACAATTATAGGACAATATTGTTCAATATTACACTGTTCAAAATGTGGTCACGACTAACTGTACAGCGATGCACCATCACAATCAGTCAAACGATACAGCATCGAGTAAATATAACGCAAAGGTAATTATTTCGTAACACCAAACAAATTCCGTGTAAACTACATATTGATAATTGAGTTTAAAATTTCGAAAGGAATGAAATTTTTCAGTAATGAGTCACCGGAAACTATGGGTTTTATATATCAAAACACACAACCAACATTCCTGAACAACCTCTGTAGGTATGTGTGAAAGAGTTCGTATTCATTCTGCAAGGCGGAACGCCGAACCATGCAGAGAGAGCAGAGCGAACAAAATTACCTTAACGCGATTTGCGTGGTTTTATAATTCGCAGAATGAACTGAACAACGCGACACATGCTTTCTTTTTAAGTATCACTTATACTAAATAAATAACTTTAGAAGTATTTAAGAAAATAGCAAGAAACGGCACAGTGCACATTTTTAAAATCTTCTAATTTTGAGTAGCAGAAAATGACAAAAATATTTTTTCATAAACTGAAAAGTTGGAAAATATTAATATCCGGGTTTCGAACAAATAAATGCGCATTAACTTTCAGTTGCAGGTAATTTACTTACCTCTGAATTCAGTAGCGGTAATCGTAAAACGCTGCAGCAACTAATGCCACTTCAACGCACGCGATACAAACATCCACACGATCTCAACTGGCATAGCAGAAGATAGTCGAACGGTGATTGAACGCAGACAGCTCTCTAGTGAGAGATGGCAGCGTTTAACAGGGAAACACTAACATCAGAATTGAATTCAGAAACAAGTAAATGGTCTATAACTAAATTTTACTGCAGTTTTCGAATCCGAAAATTTTCGTTGATAGTTTAATACTGTAAAAGCGACCTTTAAAACGTGACAGTTCTTTATATTTACTCGTTGAACTCCGTATTAAACATTTAGATATATTTTTTCTTCATTTTGTAGCAAAACACTAGCACATATTTTATCACAGTTCACGTTTTGTGAAATAGTAAGCAGTTTAGTAGAAAAGGTGTACATACATAACTTTAAAATTTAGAATCTGGACATATTTCTTCTTATTATTAAATCGTGCTTTAAATTGTGGACTGAATTTTTCCAATTGATATTTTTTGTTAGGGGTTAAGCGGGTTAACGGAACAATTAATACATTACTTAATATCCGTAACAAGAAAGCTGATCCAGTAGATGTTGTTAGATGTCTTAACTGTTTGCTGCCTTTGTCATGGTAGAGTGAAAAATAGGCTCTAACCTTTGCTTGGGAAGATGAATGTAGGGAACATTTATCGTAAATAACCAAAATAACGAGGTGACACTCTTTTAGGAGCCCTCTCAGTTATGTTTATTATACAGGGGTTTCACATACTCCTTTAAAAACAACGCAGATTGAGATGTCTTTAAAGGAATACAGGTAAAAATTGGCAATTTTTCATAAACAATTACAATTTTTGTTCTTGCCCTAAAATTTTTATAGTTTAAATAACATCTCCACCAATTATAATGGCAATCAGCTTTTGCCGCTGCCGTTTTTAAAGCGCTGCATGCCCTGGTTGGACATTAAAATGCCCACTTCTCTCTGCACGTTCAGTCATTTGAACATTAAATTGCACTTGATATGCAGGTCTCATCATATGTAAGAATCAGCCGTTGTAGACTTACAACATGATTTTTGATACGATGCCACTGCTAAACTATATATAGTTTGTAAGCTAAGGGCTAACAAACATGATGAACAAAGTATAACAGAAATTCTTTAATAAATCATTGGGAAACATACATAGACACAGCATGACTGCAGATCAAAAGCCACAGCAGCAGAAATAACACGGTGCTACTCATGTTCTCGTTGGGAGAAAACAACCCATGCGTCATCCAAAGAGTGTGGGCACACCTTAGAAGTAAACAAACTTTGGAAATTCTACTAAATGCTGTAGACAGTTTGTTGCAAGATGTGTTTTTGGGAGAACTCAGAATGCAAATGAGAGTTTACACGAAATGATATGGAATAGGAGCCCGAAGGAAGTCTTAGTCTCAAAGTAGAGGGAGAAAATAGCTTTAGGCCAAGCAGTGTGTAACTTCAACTGGAGAAATTCAGTCACCTTTATAAAAATATAAGCAGCACCATCAGGAATTTCACGGGGGAAATCTACAGTTGCAATTGGAGCACCGAAAGACAGTATGTGAGAAAGTCAATGCAAAACGCATGCAGTTGCAACATTTCAGAAGCTCAAAACACAATGAAATGAGCATGGATGAGGAAGGTATAAAAAAGAAGAAAGGGTTTCAGTACAACGTGAGTTAAAAACTGAAGAATGATCTTATTTTAATTCATATAATCTCAAGTTTTCAAAAAAATTTTGTCCATTTGTGTTTTTGCTCATTTTGCTACCATTGACATTATCCTATTATTTTATGTGGTTAACAAAACTTGATCAGAGCATTTTATTTACACTCCATAATTATTACAAAATATTTGTTTTTATCATAATGGTTAAGGGTATTTTTACTGGTTTTACACTTAACATTAAAAATAATTTTTTTATTAACTCTTTGAGTTAACATACACAAAATCTAGATAGCACATTTTGCATATTCGATGATTATTTGGATGAACTTTTAGATACACTATTTGAAATTTGTAAAAGTAGTGCTCAATAAATTAAACTTTAAATATGAATAATTTATACATTTATGAATGAAAATGAGTCTAAATTTGGTACCAATACTATTTATATGCAGCATTAAAAGTACAAACATTCAGGATTCTATCTGCTTAGTTTAGGAAACAAAATTTTCATTTTAGGTACCTCTTTCAAAACAGCATATACCGTTCGCTTGATATTTGTGGTAAAGAGATTAACAATTCACTATACAGGGTGTTAATGAACTACTCCGCTATAATTTCAGAGCTTTTAAGGGTCTTAAACAAGCAACTTGAGATAAGGAATCTATCAAAAATTTAAGTTGAAATATTAACTTTGGAAAGAACCGGTGCGTCACTGAGCAATGAAGCTTTCGTTCGAAATGGAATCAAAAAATAATGGACGAACAATACTCTTTACTGTAAAATAAAAATGGATCGTTGTTATCAAGTTCCAGTCTAGTTGATTATTTGTTTGCTGTTATACATTATATATGAACACATCTTCTATAAAATACAAAATAATAACAAAATTATATATTAATAAATATATAAATAACCTAATTTGAGGACCGAACCTAAGATCTTCGAAACCAAGTCTGCCACCTTATTCATCAGGCCACGTGACAGGTGAATATAACTGCGTTATTTTTCTTCGTGAACTATATGCATTTCCTATCTCAAATGCTAGTTCGACTCCTCTACAATCTCTGAAGTTATTGTGGTGTAGTTTATCAACACCCGTTATACATATTACCTTAACAGATGAAAAGTATGTGGTAACCCTTCTCTGCTAAAAATGTTCTAATGGATGTCCTCGTAACATGTCATGTGCACTTCAATACCAAATTTTGATACCCTCAATCACCTTATACATTTTATTTCAAAGATTAGATTATCCTATAGTTAATGCTGGTTCTATTTTACGAGTTAATATGTAGTTTTAGCTATAAAGCATAAAAATTACAGTTTATTTTGGTATTACCTGAGAATAGCTGGCACCTTGCTAACAATGAATAAAGCCGGGCTACAATTGAATGTCTATCGATACTGAACTCCGAGTGTTGAGTATAATCTCATACCAAAGGGCTCTACTTCAGGTGCCTCACTGTAACTCTATCTAAATCTTTTAGGCTCTAATACCCTTCTTAGTACGGTAGTAGGGTATTAATTTGTGGTTACGATTCTCGTAAAAGTTGTCCAAATCTATTACTCAATATGTTTTCAATCCCTATTTCCAATTACGCAGTTATTAATTTTAAAATTTATAACTATAATTAATTTTAAAATTTATAACTGGCCTCCTGTATATGTGCAATGAACTTTAAGATTGAAATTTTGTCATGAGTTATTCACTTTTTGAAGGTAATAATATAATACCGACTCAACATTAGGTGGCCCTTGCGATCCTCAAAGCATGAACATTCATGATGGTGATTCTAACAGAATGCTGAATCTTAATTGTCTCCAACAGTCTTCCAACATTGAAAAATAAACATTGCTTAAAAATAAACGAAATTTAACATTGACTATATCAATAATACCTCAGTGTGTAGCTATTATTAGCAAATATACTAGTAGCAGAGGAATGCCCAGCAAAAGCCCTTCCGTACTTTGACAACAAAATATAGAATGATAAACAATGTTTATTATTATTGTTGTTTTATTCAGAAATTTGAATTAATTTAATATTTATTTTATATTTAAACCTATTTTATCATTAACATGAGAACATTTTAATAATGAATGATTATTGGTACTATGAAATCTGTGTATAAGAATAATTATTTCCTAGTTTGAAATATTCACATGCATTTTGTATGAATCTAAGTTATGTACCATAGACAGTTGTCTTGCGGAAGTATATATTTAATTTAATTTATTTACATTACTGATATGTACATTTACATTTTTGTTTGTATTATATGTGTTATAAATGAAAAACAAAACTTTCTGTTTGCTTATAACTTTTATGAGTACAAACAAAAAGTGTGTGTTATATTCAAAGCTCTTTTATCCTTTGTTGTAAATAAATTCGAAGGTTTGTTTATAGTAATTTAGTTTTAAACTGCGATTCATGTTACTTTAACTCATGTCCAACAATCACCATCTATCATTATAGTCTACTTCTGAATAAGCTCCGTTGACATTTCTCTTTAACATAAAATGTAAAAATAATTAAATTTTATTCCTGATAAATTTTGTTAATGATCTGTTTTTCTGCAAGTTCTGTACAACTACTGGATAACATTAGGACGGTATATACAAACAGGATTATTTTAAAGTGCCTGGCAGAGTTTTAAACCGTGGCTTTTTCTCAACAACGAATGTCAGGGTGTTGAATTCACATTTGAATAGATGTAATAAGTATATTTCCGAATGTTTTCCTCCCTAGCCAATCTTACATGACCTAAACGATATTTGCATTAGGATATCAGTGGGATCTGCTCTACTAGGCCACGACAGATTTAATTAGGTGCAGTAAGCTATCTAATTAAATGCGATTTATTTTTGCTGAATGTAACAAAACGTATACCAAGAATATTTTTATAAACTCCATTTATAGAGTTTACTCAGGATTTCCCAAAGTAAAACAGTTAAGCAACAAAGGATAGAGAATATACAAGCAATCATTATTTGCATTTGATGTAGTTTATTGAATGCTTATACATACTTGTTTAATAATGTATATTCAGTTTATGAATACATTACAATTATATTAGAGATTGTATTTTAATATTTGATGTAGTTTATTGAATTCATTTAAATAATTGTTTAATAGCATGTATTCAGTTTATGAATTCATTATTATTATTATTATTATTATTATTATTATTATTATTATTATTATTATTATATTTAGATTATTTTAATATTTTATGTCCTTTGTTGAATACTTTTAAATAATTGTTTAACAATATGTATTCAGTTTATGAATACATTACTATTGATTATAGATTGTATTTTAATATTTTATGTAATTTATTGAATATTTTTAAATAATTGTTTAATAGTATGTATTCCGTTTATGAATATATTACTATTATATTATAGACTGTATTTTTATATTTTATTTGGTTATTGAATAATTTTAAATAATTTTTTACAGTATGCATTAAGTTTATGAATACATTACTATTCTTTTGTAGACTGTATTTTAAACGCAATAACTATTTGTTAATTAATTTCTTTATTTAGGAAAAGATGATACGATAGCAATATCTTTATTGTATACTAAAAGCACCTTAGTGTTTAGATAATAATGCACTGATACATTAGCCTGAATTAAAATGATGAAACAAAACAGCATTCATGAGAAATTAGTTCGGGTGTAGCGAATTTTTAACTGCTATATCTCTATACTCACTATTACCATGTTAAAGGTACATCAAAGACGCGAGGTATCCACGGAAATGCGGGAGGTTAGGAATGTCGACGTTCCCAGGTCCCCGGAACTGAGGAAACACTTCGAGCATTTTCCACCCTTGATGCGATCCCTTAGTACGTGGTACTGAAAGTTTGGGTATCTTTTTCTGTATTTTATGAAGAGCGAAGGGTAAGGCAAGATTTTAATTGTAAATTTTTAGTCCACTTTCGCATCTTATCAAGACAGAAATTTGCATTCAGGCAGACCTTGGTCACAGAGTTTAGTTAACTTCAATTTATTTCCTTCATGGTTTTATTCATTGCCAAAAACATTAATGATTAAATAGAAATCCGCTTTCAGCAATGTCCACTGTTTGAGTTACTTGGAGAAAACCTACATGTTTTGTAGTACGTCTCTGTTAATATTTAAATACTGGAAAACGTCCAAAGGAGCAATGTTTTTTTTTTTTTTTATTAGAGATGGGTAGATACACTTTCATCCATACTCGAAATTCGATACCTATATATGTTTAAGTTTCGATACTCGATTCTTTCATATTTTATCAATAAATACAAGTTTCCCATTTTATTATTTTGAGAATATTAATGTGCCAAACATATATATTTTAATTCCTTACTTACCAAGTATATGTTTAGTTATGAAACATTTATTACTATTACAGTTATTGCTAATGCTGTAAATTTATCCACATCACAAAAATCTCTTTTAAAATGCGGCAAATGGTACACTTATCTCTCATAGGATCCAAATGAAAATTGTTCCAAACTTCACTCATGTTATCCAAAAAAGGTAGACCACGAAACGTACATTCTTTTATTACTTCCAAATTACAACCAGCTTTCAAGTGCTAGAATAAGTTACTTGTGTGATAAAATAGTTAAAATATCACATACATTATACATTTGCTTACAGTTTCTTTTATTACTGGTCAAACTCGCAATCGAGATCATTTTGTAGGAGTGCAGTGTTTCCATATGCGCGAAAAGTGAAAGGCATGCTAGAAATTAATACAATGGCATGTTCAAACTGCAATTTAGCTTGTTTTATTGCAAAGATACGTGAGTGCCAAATAACGTTTTAGCTCAGACATTCTGTAGAAATATAAGAAAAGTAATCGCTTTTATTATGGGGTCGCCTTAAAGCGCATCCAGTTTCTTGGTACCTGCTACCTATTTACAACCTTACGAATGAGATACGTTTTTCTTGCGACCACTTTAAAATGCGCTCCTTGGAACAATATTAATTAAAAAGGATCAACAAAGTATCGAATAATGTGGAGAGATATTGTTTGATATCGATACTTTTGAGTAATGAGGGTGTTGAAGTATCGAGAGTATCGATAATAATCTATCTTTAAGCTTTATGCAACTAGATTCTAGTTATAATGCCATGAAACATTTGGAATGTTGGATATAAAGGGCTCAAATCTGCTCAATCTCGCATACAATTGAATGCCATAAAGTTTTCCTGACATAAATATGAATATATAAATATATTTACAAATATATAAATATATTTTGTATTGTAGAAAACCAACTAAATATATCAAAGAATAAAATAAAACACTTCCCATAAAAAAGCAGGACACCACATTCCACCCCAGCTTTGCTCGACTCTACCACACTCTATCAACATCTCAAACTCCGTCTGTTGCCTTCTTTTCCGTAATATTATTTCTAAGTAGATGTACATTTTCTCATTTCCGTTTCAAAACGCTCGTTAATGGGTCGTAGAGGCTGCCTAACTTGCAGAAGTAATCACATTTCAGCAGTTATTTCGCTCGCTGAGGTCCCCACAACTTTACTGAGTGGGGTGGTTACAGCAAATGTAACTAATTTATAATTAACTAGGGGTGGAAGTTGATGTTGACTCAACACCTACAAGCAACAGGACAGAGAGGTAAGAAAACAACACTAACCTTAATGTTGCCCCGGTGACAGAACCTTCCACGTTACTATCACAGATTTTAAGATCCTCTCCTGGTTGGCACTCATATGACGTCACGACAGTGTTGTACTGATATCGGGGCAATGGTGGGCGTGGTTTGCAATGTTGCCACATTCTACATCCAGTGCACAATTCTATTGAATTACCAACGATCTGATTTCTAAATATCAATCTATCGGTATTTGTGTCAGTTATTACTTTAAAATAACACCCGTGGTTTCCAAAGTTACAAAAGGATAATCTCTGTGATACGCCGTATACAGGCCTGCACGGAGGATGCAGTTAATTCACAATCAACGATACTAAGGCGACTAAATTAGAATCACAAAATATATCAGTATGTCAACACACGGCCTAAAATTAAATATTTGTATCCAATTTATCTCACAGCCAACAGTAGCAAAACAAGCTATACAAGCTTTGTCTGAAAACTGGTCATCTGCAACTTGCACAGAATTACTGCAAATACCTTTGTTTTAGTAGCGAATCAGTTTAGAACTACAACGCTTTCTGTCAGCGAAGACAGGAACTCTTACACAGTTCACCCACATCATTCCAGAATCTGGAGTGCGTTATCTCTCAAGAATTTGCAGTCACAGTTTTTGATTCACGTTATTTTTACCGTCACACTCAGTTAAATAACAATCACTGTTACATTCAGGTTCTAACGAAGTGCTTAAGTTATTTCAACCGCACGTCGAAAGAGGGTGCGGCTTTACGTCAAAAGTTAAATGTGTTATTACACTGCTGCATCACTAACAACGGAACTACCTTCCATCAAAGTTTCAATTCTGTAGTTCAACGGCACTACTCAGTAACTTGAACAGAAAGAAGGGATGTGGTAGGAAATATCACTGTGGTCCAAGAGGTAGAGTTGTGACTCGAAACCTTTATACCTTCCGAAAACTCTTCGAGCTTCGAGGTCGAGACAATCAGGAATGCGTTACAGCACCTCTGAAGACCTCTCCCGGATGCCGTTTGCAGTGTCTGTGGAAAGATACCACCATGGCTTGACCGAGAACTGGGGCAGATTTTGTTCGTTTGCCTGCATGCTCGCCGAGAGACGGGTTTTGCAGCTTGGGGGAAAATTTTCTCTCCTACTATTGATCCGTGGTGGCAGCACCGTCGCGTCGGCGTCGTTGTATGAGAGTGCACGAGAGTGAGGGAGAGGGAGATACGCGCATTTAGAGCGAGAAAGGAGAAGTGAATACACAGAAGAAACATACAGAAAATGAGAGAACTGACCAAATTTAAATTGCTCTAACACCATGAGGGAGAAAGCCAAAACTCTTACAATATGGCGTTATAATCCAAACTTATCCTTAAGCACTTGAAAAAGATGTGTTAGATGGTATCAATTCCATAGAAACTATATTTTACAGTAATTATTAAATATAATGATGGTCATTTCAATACTATTTTTAATAAACGTTGTTTACAAAAAAATTAATTTAAGTACATTATTTTACTACAGTGAAAAATATTAAATTCATACAAACTAACAACAAGTTTTATGTTTCCACGAAGTTTCTATTTTTCAACATCTTTTATGCCATTTAGAGGAATAGCTTATTTAAGAAAGTGTTCTGCGTCACTTTTGCATAGTTTGGGGAAAAATATAAAACAAAAAAAAAAAAAACACACATTAAAAGGTTAAATATTTGGTTGGGTTCTTTCCTTATATGTGTATATTAACCACCGGCTCCGTTTGTTAATGGGGGGAGAGGGCAATGCTGTACTCTGCTGGCAGAAAGAAAGGAGGAGGAGGGAGTAAGTAAATTTTTAAACAAAGTGCGACAACTCAGATCGGAAATAGCAGTCAACAGGGAAGGGGGTTTGGAACATGAATCAAAATATTTTGTTTTTTGAGTTAGGGATATTTGTATATAACTGAGGGAGTGTAAGTTATATACCTTAGTACTGCTTTCTTTCCTGATTATTTTATATATGAGTTTATAACTTTTTTCTATTATATATATATATATATTTCTATTTATTTATTTCACTGTATTTTGTACTTTGAGAGTTAAACGTTGTTTTGTGCAATTTCATGTATTTCCTAGTATATTGGGAAAGCATGTACTGTCCCAGGACCGGTGCGACTTTGAGGAGAGATTTGTAACAAATACAGAGGGTGACAAAATATATATACACATTTCAAGCAAAGAAAAAACTGTATTAACGTAACAAAACTGAATTTACAGCAACAGAAAGTGATGACCACTAAACATTTTAGACTTTTACAGTCATAACATTTTCTCAAAATGCCACCATCGGCTCCGACACACTTCTGAGTACGTTGAACTACTGATTGAGCAACGTTTGCGAAAGTGTCCTCAGCGATTACAGCACATGCCATTTCAATTCCTTCCCGAAGTGTTGCCATTGTAACTGGTTTTCTACGGTATACAACATTCTTAAGAGTTCCCCTTAGGTAGAAGTCCAACGGAGTTGAATCCGGAGAACGCGGTGTAAACTCTATCGGACTTCTTCGTCCTATCCAGTGCCTTGGAGGATTGTGATCGAGGTACGACGTACATCTCGGTGGTAATGTGGTGGTACACCATCTTGTTACATACAATACCATGAGTCTCAAATTTGTCTAGAATGCGTACAATTGTTACTCGTTTTGGCGGTTCTGATCTGCACACACGTCTCCATTGCCTTTGAACTTCAACAACATTGTCGGCTTTCCAATACCATTTCAAAATTGCTTTCCACGTTCAAACGATAATCTTGGCTCCATTTTGTTGTAGCAACGCTTGCCTAACGTAATGTGAGTCACGTCTGTTTACAGAACATCATACTACAAATTATTGTTTTTTTCGGTCCAATTTTGAAATACATTAAATAGATATCTACTGTGAAGTGTGTGTATATTTTTAGCACCCTCGGTATATTTTGTAAATACAAAAAAAAAAAAACATGACAATATGTTTTATGTTTCCATGAAATTCCTCTTCTAAAGTGGCGCTAATATATATATATATATATATATATATATATATATATAATGAATATGTAAAAGACACATCCGCAGAGTGCCTAGCAGAATTTATGCAGTCAAATAGTTCTGAAAATTCATAATTAGCAGGGGCAATTATTAAAACATAATAAACTTGATTGGAACTGAACAAATTCTTTGCTATAACACTGTTGCCCAACATTCTATATGAAATCTATGGTTTCACTGGAGACAATAAGATACCCATACAAAAGGTGGAACATTTTCAGTATTTCTGCATACCATTATTTGGAATACTTGTAAGAAAGGAAAGGTATTATTGTGATCTTCCCTTACCCACCTACAATGCATAACTACCGAAGCTTACTTGCATAACAAAAATTAATTCCTACTGTTCAAGAGATACGGTGTGTATATCAAAACATTTCCATACTCAGTTCGATGTGTACCTATCAAGAAAACCAAAATGGAAGTTAAATATATGTCATTCGAGTTCAGGAACTTTTACGACCAAATAACTCAATTCCCTTATGAAATTAACTTCAGTATCAAAAGATATTTTACGCTTATTTCAGCTACTTTTGTTGATTTTGTAGGAATTCTGCCATGTTCTTATGTATTACATTTAAAACTTTTATGTTCACTTATATTTTCCACTATACTGTTTTATTTTGTTTTGGATATTAAAGCAGTGAGATAAGCGTACTAATAAAATGTTGCACCCTCAATTTTCAATTTCAATGCAGAAAGAAATGTGTGTTAGCAGTGTTCAAAAACAAAATTTTTGGAAGATAAATTCAAGATTTTAGTGATGTTAGAATGTTCACTATATGAATATTAACAGAGCGTTCTTTTTATTGCCGGCCGCGGATTGCGCTTATGCAAGCTTCGCGCACTGTCTATAACAATGGGGTGTTTTACCGTTCTAAACCTCCGGTGTTACTTATATTTAGCGTTTAGCAATCTCGTTGTCCTAAACATATAAACCAGACATCTAACAGTTTCTCCACTTGGAACTGGAATACCAGGAAATTTCTCCTGAAATTGTCTACACACCTGTCTACATTATTCGGTTTATCGTGCATAAAAATTCTTTGTTCAAGTGCGAATTTTCCGGTAGGCATTTCAGTAGACTGACAAGAATAATTTAATGTAATTCACACACAACACAGATATTGAATAAACTTTCACTTTTGAGATACATACTGAACAAACTCTGTCTTTACAGCTCAAAGAGAAGGCAGCAACTGACACAGTATAACATAGCTGATAAACGTGGCTTGAGCGGGTCATTCACCGCTAGTGTGCTACTGGAATAATACCGAGGTCACTGCAGCGCAAGCGAACTACACAATACGCGATCTATGGCCCGGCTATAAATGGAACTCATGGTATATAAGGAAAGAACACATAACCAAAAATTAAACAATTTATGTTTTTTTGGGTTATTCTCAAAACTATACAAAATTATCTCAGGGGTCTTCAGGAGTCAGGACCTCCTTCTGAAATGAGCTATTTATAAAGAGCGTTCCACCTTTGAAATGAGAATTACCACTCAATTACACAGTTAAAACACATATAAAAACTATGTTTCCAGCATAGGTGCTTTTTTTACCTTAGCGAGAAGGAGAACCTATGGGTATATAGCTTTTTATGTGTTTCAATTGTATAATTTAGTGGTAATTCTTGTTTTAAAAGTGAAACTCTCTTGTTTTTTTGCATGTTGATAGCCAGGTTTAGGTGGTAAGGTGAAAATTATAATGTAATCAATATTGTTTTTAAACTCCTACCTCAATATCTAAATGGAGGTGATATATTTTAAAGGAAATGTGTGTTTTGTAAGTAATTATTCATACTGACAAGATTTGAATGAAAGTTCCCTATTTCTTAAATTCCAAGCTTTTGTTTCCTGTTAAAATTATCATATTAAATATATTCAGCTATACAGAGTTGTAGAGCCAATCCTTTTAGAATATAAAAAAATACCAACTGACTGGCCTGCGCAGTATTTAAGTTGGCCCTGAAGGTGTAGTGGTAATCATATTTGCCTCGTAGACCCAAGATCGCAAGTTCAATCCCGGCCAAGGTCGATGGTATTTTTTCCGGGTAAAAATTCTAACTGTGCCTTCCTTCGGAAGGGAATTAATCCGTGGGTCCCGTGTCGTAGATTTACAGCACGTAAAAGAATCTCAATCCTGAAAGAAGAGGCCTATGAGGAACATTTATTGACACTTACACTCCCTGAATTGAAAGGGACGCTGATGATCTGAGATGTTAAAGATCGTCTGTAAATAAATAAAATTAATAAAGTAGTATTTAAAATAAAGGTAAACTCGCCCGCAGTTATTCAATAGAGAAAATACGGAATCTAAAAATTTAACAGAGATTTTTTATTGGATTACATCATAGCAACTGCAGAAAAACCTACGATGAAGCGATTTAAGTCCTTAACTGGAAATATATTTGCAAATATTAATAAGCTAACGAAAGCGGAGGTTGCTGAATATTACAAGTGAAAAGTCAGACATATACTTCTCTTTGCAACAAAGTTTGTGTTCTTATATCAAATTTTCGTACTTGAATGATTTTGTAGATGTAGCATATTGTTTGGATGTTAGGAACGGCAGAGTTCTAGGTTCAAATACATATATCGCTGTGTATAAGTTTCAGATGAAGAAATTGAAGTTGGTAAGAGGTGCGTAAAAGAGCGAGTTCTGTTTCCAACTGCCAGTTCCAGCAGGAGACTTTGCCCATTTCATCTCCGAACTGAACGACACTCTGAAAACATTTGATACCTAGACAGACTTCAGTTCTCAGTTCTCCTTTTCCCTTTTACCAGCTCCCCTCTTACTTCCATTTACTTCCTTCCATTCTTGCTTATCTCCAGCTTTCCTACCTTTCTAAAATCAGCCAGCATTTTCTTTTGTTTTCTGTGCCTAAGATTTTGTGGAGCTCTTTTATTCTGCTGTATTTTCTAAAGTTTCTGCAATATATATTGGCTGCCATGATTATTTACGAAACTCCTTTAGTATACCAATGCCCCAATTGATTGATATTTGTTCATTTCCAATTTTAAGAGCGTTTTTTGTAACTTAATTTTTTACACACATCTTGTACTTGTTTTAGTGCTTTCTGGGAATTATGTTCTATTTTTAAACTGTGATTCTGGATTCCTTAAGGATATACATCCACATCTAGTGACAAATTTATTATACACTTCATAGTTCTATGATTGTTTGCTTGTTCTTAAACCTTATTTAATATTTTTCTGGTTATGAACTTAATAAATACTCTAAAAATAAAGTATTGGCATTGTTATTGATATAATATTTTTAATATTTAGTCTTTGTAACAAAGACAAAGTATAATAAGAAAAATGAACAATATATGTTATTAAATTATTTTAAGAACATTATTTTAAATTAAAAGATTGAGGATTTAAAACAGAAAATGAAATAAATGGGTGTTTTAAACAGTTCAACACTAAAGTACATTTAAAACAAGGCATTCAACTAGATACTGCATTCTATAACACTCCAGTGTTATCAACTTTGATTTAATAAGGAGTGATAATTAATCTATTTAAGAGAGTACAATTTACATAGTTTATAGTGTTTTTACACATTTTTAAAAACTTTACATTCATAATGGTAGTTTCAAAAACAGGCCTTTTTGCTATTAGTGATATTGCATAATTTGTTTCTAAGTATTATTTACTTACATATTGCAAGCCTGGAACCATGTCAGGCTGGGATAAAATCATTGCACATGGCTAAGTGCATACTATTAGCTTTTTTGGCACGAGAAAAATACATTTTCATTCGAAAAGTAAAAAAATGAGGTAAAAAGGAATAATTTGATAGCTGTGATAAACAAGAAAGAAAAGACTTTGCGGTGTAATGGTTTAATGATGGGGCATATGAGCTCGGAGTCCTTGGCGTTTTAAAACTATCTGGCATTCGCCTTGAATGCCAGATAGTAAGTAAGAAAAAAAAAACTCCAGAGTAAGGGAAAAAAACTCCAAATAAAAAGCTAGACCTGATCGAAATTCGAACCCAAGACCTCCGGATTAGAAGCTGCAAACAATACTATAAATCACGGAGGCGGTCAAGACAAAGTTGTGTGGGCTAAAATGTTGGAAGTTAAACAGTAAGAAAGAAGCAAAATTATGGGTAAAACATTACGAAAGAGTTCAGGAGAAATGGTCAAAAAATTGAAAAATGAAACCGAGAACACTCAGAACGGCAGAAAAATTATTAGAAGTTACGAAATTGGTGCATTTAATGAACCATGGCTTAGTGGAGTTCTGAGAAAAATGTGTCAAATGCTGTATAAGGACATTAAACTTTATATATTATTAAATTGATTGACATTTGAAAACAATAAGTTTGCGAAGGTTATATGAATTCATGGATAATAATAAGTTGGATCTTTTGGACAGTAAAAATAAAGCATAAGGGTGAATGGAAAGGCTTCTCTCCTCCCGATTTTATAAGAAGGGTGGATAATCATTTGGTACCGTATTGAGAAAGGAGCTAGGGTCTTCAGGATTTAAGCCCTGTCTCGTTAATATGGTTAGTTTGTAAAGAGATCATTAGAAATATGTATTTAAATTTATAATTGCAAGTTAATGTATTATTTGAAGTAATGTAATAGGTTCAATTCAATATAAATTTAGTATCGTATTTAAGTAAGAATAATAAATATTATCAAAAGTTTAATTTGTATGTATTAATTGAAGTATTGTAGTTATCAATAAGTTCAATTCAATATAATTTTAGTGTATTTAATATATTTAATACATATCGTATATAAAGTAACAGTAAATATTATCAACAGTTTAATTTTTAAGGTTATCCCGCCAAACATTTCAAAAACCAATAATTACCACCGCAGCAATATTGGTAACATATAGAGATCTAGATTAATTTATTCTATACTGCTTCTAGTGAAAAATAAAACGTTTCGCAATAAATTTAATTTATAATTACTAGTACTAAGGACGGTGTAAAACAGTGCATTATACAGTGTTAAAAGCGATTTTATTTTGTTCGAAGTTTTGCTTAACTTAGCTTCGTTCTGCAAATATTCCACTCATAATATAAAAGTTAATATCAATGTCAATGTGACTTTCATATTTGTAAAAGAGGTATTAAATCATACTCAAATGAATTAAATGACAAAAGATTTTATTTTAAATATGAGAAATGAAATATGGTTACTAAAACAGAGAGAGCGAGAGAGGAGGGGGGAAACAAGATATAACAGTTCAAATGATTTTAAAGACGCTGTAAAATTAAACAGATCAGACTGTCAAAAATTTAGCTTTTTATTATTTTTCAAAGTAAAAAACGTAGTTTCAGAAACAAATTATTAAAAAAATCACATTCAGAAATATAAATAATGGCAATATCTCTAATTTAAAAAGATGCAATTATATAACATCCGTTCAGAAGAAGAACAAAAACTTCCTTTCCCATGTTTTAAATGAATGAGTTCTAATAGCAACTCACTTGCCGGCCAGGCATTGGAGTTCCGCACACGGGCGGCAGATGACAGCAGCATAAAGCGTACCCAGAATCGGCGGACTACATTGCGGCGAATGATGAATGTGGAGATGACAGTGGAGCAACGGCGGAATGAGAGGTAGAAGAAACGGGAATAGCAGGAGAAAACCTGTCGAGGCTCCAATTCGTCCACAGGAGTCGAACCCAGCCCTCCTCGGTGGCAGACGAGTAGTTTAACCACTCGACTGCTTAACTCCTTCCCCTTGCATTAAGTAATTTTTTATTTTTGTTAGTGTGAATAGTGTTTAACCCCATTTTTGCTAGAGGCATCACAGGCGATTGATACTGATAATACATGAGAGGAAATGATATATTGGGAAAGGATCGTTCCAGGACTAAGTTTAGGGTACCTCCCAGTTATTTGCCATTTATGAGGACTGAGGAAAACCCGGAAAAAACCTCAGTCAGGGAGGACGGTCCTAGCAGGATTCGAACCCCAGACCTCCCGCTCACAAGTTCGCGCCTAAACGTCCTCGGCCATCCGTGGCGGTATTTTTGTTAGTCAGAGACATAGAAAATGTGCAATTGAATGTTAAGCATTAGTTGTGCAAAGTAAGACTTTTATTTATCCCTTCTTTCATTTTATATCCGTTTAATTTAGATAAGGTACTAACTCCAACATAATAAAGAAATCAACTTTTAAGCAATATGTTGCTCATCCTGCAGACTGTTCCGTCACATAAGTAAACAGTCGGTTCTAATTTATGAGGACCAGGATGTATATTTCTCGGAAAGCGTCTGTGTGATGCTCAGCTGTGGTTCTTCATCGGTCTGTTCTTTTGCTTTTATATGCGAATGAGAGAAAGAGCGCGTACATTTTTTCCCTATCGCTTTCCGCTTACGAGATAGAAAGACGACACATCAAAGAATATCACGGTCCCCTGCCCAGCTGGTAAAGTCTTCATGTTTACCATGGTAACAGACTGTTTGTCAGGACCATTTGCACGTGCACAAAGTGAAAAAAAAGCCACGAATATACGGTACCCTTGCTTTGCCGCTAGCAACGCCATCTCATAAGGATGGGATTTTGGAAAGCGATTCTTGCCACTCAGAGCAAAGTAATTAATTACAGAGCTATGGCCTACATGATGAGACAGTCTCCTTTAAACCTGGGGCACTGATCTTCGAACCCATTGCACTACTTGAAAAGCTATCTGTAAAAACAAAGGGGGGAAATGGCGCTAAATCAGTGCAGGGAAAAAGAATTATTTTTTTTTTTCAAAATTAAATTATAAAATGATTAAAATACGGATTTATATCAATTTTGTTTCAGCCACCTCTTTTGTCAATGATCAAAAAAACTTTTTAAACTTTACTCAAAAACTGTCTGTTTCTATTATCGTTTATGAAAATTTTAATTTTCAGAGCATTTTTCCTGTCTAATTTAAGCCATTTCTGCATTATTAATTCCTTCCTCGGCAAATACGTCCCTCGACACTCAAATCTATGTATTCAATGTCTTCCTTCCCTTCACAAATGGGGCAGTGATTTCTCTGAAACACCCTTCCTCAATCCTTTTAATCTCATACACTTGCTCTTAACCATGCAATTCCCTCCCTTTGTTCATTATTTACTTTATCGATGTATATTTCCCTTTCTACAATTTGTTTATTGGAATATAGAAAACTAGGTACTTTTTTCAGTTATCTCACTAAAAACTTTTTGAATTTCACATCCATATCTCCTGCTTGTTACCTCCCAAGTCGGTCCTGGTGGTATAGTGGTTACCATACTTGCCTCCTAAACCCAAGATCGCGGGTTCGAACGCGGTCAGGGCCGATGGATTTTTTCGGGGTGTAAAAATCCTAAGTATGGCTTCCTTTGGAAGGGAAGTAAAGCCGTGGGTCCCGTGTCGTACATTTACGGCACGAAAAAGAACCTCAAGCCTGAAAGAGAGGCCTTTGAGCAAAATTTGTCGACCGTTTCACGCTCTGAGTTGAATGGGACGCTGATGACCTGAGCTGTTAAAGAGGTCCATAAATAAATCATTCAACAACAAGTTACCTCCCAAAAGTCATTATTATTTTCTCTTCTTCTCTAAATTCCTCCTAACCCATTCCGGAGTCTATTAATCCATCCAGATTTCCTAAGACTCTTCTTTTGATTTTCTAAACATAGTCTTAAGTTAATTCCTTCTAGATTCAAAATCCTAAACCAATATTTTTAGGGCCCGTTTCATAATCATACCCTTCCTTGGCACTCTTCCCAGTTCAATTTGGGCAACTTCCTTGACCGTTGCACTTGGTAGGCAACTTCCCTACATCCTGTGAACAGAATATATTAATATCTTCTCCTCCATTCAGCCTCCCCCCATGATTCTATATATCTAAGCTTTAGCTTAATGATGTATAAACTAATTGAAAAGCAATTGAAATTAATATACAATGAGTCAAGAAAAACCAACCCATAACATCACAACTTGATTCTTAGCATTAATCTATATTAAATATATTTTTAGAATCTATATACATTATAAAGAAACTTTACTGATAAATTCATTGTAACATGTGGATGTCGTTTACAGGATATACCAGAATAAATTCTTTAGTAACACGTGTCTCAAATAGAATCTGCTTTACAAAATATGCAACGTTTTACGGCAAGTTTAAAAAGTTGTTTAAATGGATCATTAATTAGGCATCCTCTTTGTTTAATAAAAGGAAATATTGCAATTTTCTATTGTGCATTTTATTCTGTCCTCTGAAATGAAGGCCACAAGTAGCTTGGGCACTATTTCAAATGGCACCCTGTGGGCAATGTCCTAACACGCAACAAATACTTGACAAGCAAAATGAAATAAATCCCGAAATATTACACACGCCATCAGCCAGTTCGTATCACTGGACTCGTTAATAAAGTATATAAATGAGATATTGAATGTGTATTGCATATTCTAAAGTTAGAAATTATGTTTTTATTAATTAATGTTTACTAAGAATCGCGCTTCTAATGTTTATGGCTTCAGAGTCACTTTTATGTACGAGTAAATGAGGCGGTTTCGCCACCCAATATATCGATGTTAATTACAAAGTGTATTGCCGATGAAAATTAATAATGCCATTAATATAACTATCAGCATTATTATCTCAAATGTGAGACTTTGTACAGAGTATATTAAGTGAAAGTCGAGTGCACTGAATCATCGATTTTTTAATATCTAAAGGGAAAAAAATGCCAGGAAATGACAGTTTACATTACTTTATGGTTGTAGCAACTGAATATACTGCACCTTTTTAAAGACACATTCATGTAAAAAGTTTAAAGAAAGGGGCGGTAAATTCTATATAACACTTGGAATTCGCTATCGGGAGGTATGGGGCTCAAACTCCTTTGGGCAGGTCATCCTGAAGTGTGGTGCTTAGGCGAGATGGATCTTTCCTTTCCCACTCTCTCATTTCACTTCATTGCAGAATCAAAAGCTCCAGCGAGGCGGGATGATGCTGTGTGCGGTGTAGCGATTACTTGCGTTTCGGAAAGATTTCTACCCCGAACACTGGTGTGGAAGCGGTCCTTCTTAAGGGCTCGAATTACTTGTGAAGGGTGTCTCCGCCGTTGTTAGAAACCCCATCTACGTCAGGCCCTCACCATCTCTCTGGCAGCTCGGTGTTTCCTTCAAGCATTCCTTCCTCCCGGAAATGCACCTATTAGAGACTTAAGGCACAAATGTTTGGAGTATTATAAATTCATCCTCTCTCCCTAGCAATACAAAAGCTGCGCTACTTTTGCTTGTTATAAGCGGTGAATTCAAATTCAAATCATACCATTTTAATTCTTTTTGTAAAAATTACGGGGGTAGTGTAAGAGTAAAATTTATACTTTTTATTTTTGTAAGTGGCCGGTTAAATGCTACTTTCTGTAACGTTTTAATGTGGAGTTTTTCGAAGGGGCTGCCAAAATTGGCAAATGAAAACAGAAATTGAGACAGTAAAGTCCTATGTCACTTTGCTACAAAAAGAATTATTTCTCTTTTGTCAGTTAGACAAAAAGAAAAAATAAAGATTTTGAATAATTAGTATTCTGCGTGGATTTTCTATTAAGCATTTTGACTAGGTATTAAACATTTCGAGTCCTCGAATGCCGTAAATCTTGGAAAAATAAAAAATATAATTATCGCGCATTTTTCATCATTCAAATCTATTAAAACACTGGAAAGATTAATTTCAATTTCACTGATGTAACTTGTTACAATTTCGGAGGTATATATGTCGTGTGCCGACTCTGCCTCCTAGTGGAATCATCCGGATCTTTCTAGTAATGAGCTCTGTGCTCTCTCGATGGTTCTGGAGGTATCTAGCACTCTTGCTGGGGATTACAAACGCTGGGTCTTGTAAACGACTCCATGTTGTCTGCCAAAATGATATTACTCAGTGCTATTCAAAGCCTTTCTAATTCGCCAATTTTCAGAAAATTTAGGGTTCATCTTACCTCCATTTTTGTAATATTATCGAAATTGCAACCGCAAGTAACCCGTATATGCATAGACAACTTGTATATCAAAGGTATTCCCTCTCCTATTAAATGCCACGCTCTCATCGCATATTAAATCCAGCGGCACTCCATTGAGCGTAAACCACAAGACAGGCAGGATTCGTTAAAACTCCAGTAATTCATTCGGCTTTCTAATACTAAAACTAAATGTAAAACTAAAGAAGAATGCAGGGATTACAGGTTGGATGAGATGAATTGATAAATGACGCTTCAAAATGTGTGCAAATTTTTAAATACATCTCATGTTCAGCAAGTAACAGTAATTGTTACTATTGGAATGTTAATGTACATTTAAAGATTCCTACAAACACTCAACACACATTTCGAGGAAATGAGGTTCAGGCTGTTCTCCCTGGTGCGATGATGTGTGATAAAGTTAAAGTGACAGTTATCAGTGAAGGAATCAATTCCGGGCTATACGGGGGAAAAGCTTACACGTATAGTTTAATAAATGCACCAGTCAACCTCTATATTACAGCCATGTTTTATAGTAATAGTATTTCACGCTTCAATACTTTTCCATCTACTTTTCAATACAAAAACAAACCATTGGAAAAAAGACGTCTCAAACCACCTGTATCTTATATACTGAGGTGCAGGGATATAAACATTACATTATTTATTCAGGCCCCGTTTTCGAGGACAACCTTCGGTGGACGAAAATTGCCTAAAACGTGTATGTATGAATTTTATTAAAGAGCTGACTGCGATGGAGGACCGGATACGGTGCTATGATTCTGACAATGATGGATGGTGAAGAATAACACGCAGTCCACTTGGCTCCACAAGAATATCAATTTCCTTAGCACGGCACCCTCTCCACTGAAATCGTGCTCTGCAGATGGCACACTTCGAGCCCCGACTCCACTGACAGTGGGGGGGGAATGAATGAAAGCAAGAAGGAAATTAACAATATGAAGGTACCAAATTTGGAAATTCAGTAAAACTATAAAAATTAAAAAAAAAAAAAAAAAAAACACTGGTTGTTAAAGCGTGTTCACATAAAACATGACACCAGAAAGATTGATACAGCGATAAAGAAACAATAATTTAAGAAATGTCTCGAGAAGGAAGTTATAAAAACACTGCACTTTATCTAATAACACCTGCAATGTTAAGAATACTGCAGTTACAGCAAAAATGGTTGAAGAAACGATTTGGAAATAATATGTATGATAAGAGATAGCGGCAAACAAAAGTGTCATCCACCTCTAAGAAATTAAAATACCGAAGGCTAACCAACCAGTCGGTCCTGGTGCTGTAGCGCTAACAATATTTGCCTCCTAAACTGAAAATCGCGGGTTCGATCCCGGCCAGGACCGATGGATTTTTCCGGGCGTAAAAATCCTAAGTATGGCTTCCTTCGGCAGGAAAGTAAAGTGGTGGGTTCTGTGTCGTAGATTTACGGCACGAAAAAGAACCTCAAGCCTGAAAGAAGAGGCCTCTGAGCAAAATTTACCGGTCATTTCACACCCTGAATTGAATGGAACGCTGATGACCTGAGATGTTAAAGAGGGTCCGTAAATAAACCAAATAAAAAAAAAAGCTAACCAGAGAAGTTCTCTAAAAACGAGCAGATAAAATTTTCTTCTATTCTCCCTCTAATCAACTAATGATGATAAACGTTGTAGTTGCATTTTGGTGGACAAAAGTTTGCTAACTTATAGATAGCAATGCTATGTGTGGAAGTAATCGCATTTTTAACAAATTATTATTATAATTATTATTTATTCGCTTTTACAATGTTTTCACAGTTTCCGAAACCCGATTAAATTACACACGTTCTGCCCTGTCCATCCAAAGTTCATTTGGCTTAGTTAAGACATCGTTAAAAAAAAAAAAAAAAAAAAAAAAAAAGAAGAACCTTCCTTTTTAGATTTGAAAATTTCTGGAATACATTTCCTGTGGGTCACCGAGAAAATCATTGGTAAATTTAAACATCGCTGCAGATTAAATTAAAAAATAGCTGTATTACTCAATTTTGAAATTTTGTTTTATCCTTGTTATTGCATAATGTTTTTCTAGCATATTATTGTACAACCCATAGTAGGAAAAACTCTATTTTTATCTTTTAGTTGCGTATTTCAATTGATCTTTGCCGTTATTGTATGACTACATTGTTTTAACGATGAATTTAGTCACCTCTTTATGCATACAGGAAACATTTTTCTGCAAATGTGCTGTGCGTCTCAACCGCTTTGCGCAGTCGCAAACGGTTACAACTCCTGAGCAGCCTTCATAAATATTTGAGCTAATATATATAACATATTTAACAATATTAAATTACCCCAAAATGCTTAAAATATTGAAACTATACGAGTTCAAATAATGCATTCAGCTGGGTGATACCATAATTAATTATACTTTTATTTCACGTTTAAAACGGTAAAGTTGAAATTAAATGGATAAATCAATAATACAATACATATTTCCCTACGTCATATTTTTATATTTCACACACTTTAACCCAAAGTACTAGACAAAAAATACTTTATATATACATAAACATAGTGGGAGTGTCTTTGTATCCGCCCGTCTGTTCATCCCTTCCGTTGCTTGACACGCATCTTCGCGCATATAATCAAAGTTTGCTCCTTAGAACAGACTAAAAAATTACTCTCTGTCGCTAAATATCGAACACAAGCCTCATTTCAAAGAAATACTTTGGGTACTTTCTCCTGTTCCGATCTTTATTCCCACGGGGTCTACCCAAATCTCTCCTCCCAATAGGTTTATAGTTCATTGTCTACTTTGGCAATCTAACATTGACTGCAAAAGAATGGGTAGTGCTGAGATTTTTTACAGGGATGAGCTCCTTTAAAATATAAAATATATGTCAATAGCTCCCGATTTGTTATCTCTTTCCATTAAACTCTAGCACCTTCCTGCACGCGGTGGAGCTGCTATTATTGAAGGCGAAGGTGTGCCTGGAGGGTTTCGGCGCCATAAAACCGACCAACTCAAGGAAAGATCTCTTTAGCTTACCTAGGAGAAGGCAATCCGAAATGAAACCCGGTCCCCCAGAACGGAGGTTATGCAATGGGAATAACTTACAAGTCTCTAAGGAATAATACATTTAAGAATAATAATACAATTACAAAAAACACCACCATTAGAGAAGAATTATGACGAACTCCTTGCAAGATTTCGTGAACACTAGAGGGTCTGCGAATCACATTTTTTTGTCAATATATTCCCGGATTCTTGTAACTAACTAACGATGTTTATTAGTTGTCATTATTTTACACATTTTTATAACACTGAAATACCCAGTAAAAATCGGGTTATTGCAGCAGTAAATCCATAAAATGGAACAGGCTTAATGCCTCTCAGTTGAAAGCGCAATTATTTCAACAAAAATATGCAGACAAAAGGGGGAGAAAGGGAACCAGACGGTGCAGTTTGTAGAATGATAGGAAATTCTTTCTTAGCCTGTAATTGACGAATTCCACATAGAAACCAATAAAATAAGTTTCAATCGTAGTTTTATCCTGCGTGGGAGTTAGGAGGACAGACAAACAAATCCTGTGGAAAGATAGCGAAACTTTTTTTTAACAATGGTGGTCCTCTGTGGATCTGTCGACCGGGAAGGACAAGAACACGGTAGCAAATATACGACTGTCGCGGGAAAAGGGCTCCGGATGAGGGTCAGATCATCTGATTTCCCCAGAGGAGGTAAGGCTTACAAGCCTCCAAAGGCCCGAAGGTAAGCTTTAAGAGCCATCAGAATGGGAAATTCCTTTTTTCGTATTTCAAATTGAAAGTTAACATCAGAGATGTAGAGCGGGGGGGGGGGGGGGGAGCTGTGTCCCTAGCGCAAAAGGGAACAAATAAATATGAGGATTTTTGCCGAGTTAAAAACGGTTATATACGGAGTATTTATAAAACTCAACGCAATCAAAACGGGCCGAACTGTCTATAGAACATTTCCTTGAATGGCATTTAAGTTAAAATTAGCTGCTAGAGCTCTATAAATGTAACAAAACATACGGCCTTTTCGGAATTATATCAATGGACAGTAGTTTCATATATTCCTACATTAGATATCGAATTTAAGTGCAGAGATACAGAGCCTTCGCACGTGAGCTTGGCCGTTCGAGATGCTGTACTAAGGAACGGCCGAAGCACGTATTGTCTCTAATTTTTTTTTGGGCCTTGTTACTCTCGCAGTCATTTAATCAGAGTTCGTGTCAGTACAATAAAAGACGTGTTTTGTTCCCAATTGTGTTACTAGTGCCTTTATGTCACTCAAAAATACACCTTAGAATATAGAATAAAAGTATGTACAATATATATATTAATACAAATTCATGGAAGGAGTTAAAAGGGGCGATTTTCGCGGGTGTACCTTCTCCCTTCACAGATGTTGTACTAAACAAACTTGTAAACAAATTTAGACTAACGAGATCTATTCTCTATTAGAATAGATGCACTAATAGTAATCTTTTCAGGTAAACTATTCTGATAAGCAGAACTTTTGCACAATGACTAAATGAGAAAATAAATTCACTGTGACAACCAATGCACTACCGCAATGCTTGTAGAAAATGAACCAAACTGAAAACAGCTACATTGCATTGTCAATTACCATTACAAAATTTAGCATTTCAGCGTTCTTAGCGGACCAAATTGTAAGCTGATGTGATGACTTTGGATCTGAGACTCACCCTTTCTGTTTAAACCCCTAGAATGATTGCTTGGTGCACCCTTTTTAAGTTAAAATATACTTTAAAGCGTACCGGTTTCTGTACATCAAAACGGTTTTACTACTCAAACGACCTTTACGTATTTTTTTTTGAATTTTCTTAAATTCAGAGAAACACATAGTCTATTGTAAAGTAGGTAATGTGGCCATATTAGGTGGAATTTTATACACTCCACCTCATCAATAATTCGGAGGATTATGTCATTTTGTTTTATTTTATCAGCTTTATCTCGAATGGTTTATCAAGTTAGGCATATATAGTAAATAAGGAAATATAGAAAGCACTATGAAAATAATATATTTAAGGTTTATGAAAAAGTTATGAAGTACACGTAAAAGCAGCTAATTACAAAAAAGGTAACCTTCACACAATATTTCGGATAGCTAGATATTCTTCACAGTGTACCGATCACCTCTAGAATCGTCTTGAGTGTTCTGTACGCTGTATAGAGGGATACTTAGCTACCCGAAATATTGTGTGAATTGTGTCCTCTTTTAGTTTTGCTGTTTTTACTTGAATTTTACAACTTTTAACGAACTTTATATATGTATATATACCATATTTAAATATATTTTAGATAAAGTATTTCAGCAATATATGTTCCAGTTAATAAATTAAATTACAATTTCTCTGCACAGTTAAAAAGAAGGGTGAAAAATGGACAACTCCCCAATTTGTCTCATGTTGATGACATTCTTCACATGATAAATGTATAAATGTATAAAGGGCTTAATTCAATATATTTATTAAGTTTATATTTATTTACGTTCTTATTACTTTTTGTACATTCTGTAAACCCTATTTGACAACGTTTGTACTTACTGAGGATTAAATTGTTATATCTGCATGAAAAGAGCCTCCAGAAATGTTTATATGAGCTACAAATCACAGCCTTAAGATTTAATGAACTATTTAAAAGTGTTAGCCTTTGAGGGAAAAGATCACACTGTATAAAAATAACAATTAATAATTAATACACTGCCCAAATTAAAGACTTAATAATTAGGATGCTAGGTAGATACAAAGAGTTAGATCTACGTAAGAACTCCATTCGTAATAAAACAGATCTCTGGACAAAATTACCAGTCATTTCATGTTCAATTAATACCCCAGTATTAATTGATGAAGTTTAAACGATGGACTGACTGCATATCCTTATGGCTCCTGTAGGTTCTAAGTGTAATTACGTTCCAATAGTTAATATGATCCGTAAGGACACAAAACCAACCTTAGGCCTAATCATTCTAAGCTGATTTTAACTTAACAAGATTTTAATTAAATATGCGAGACAATAAGAATTTTATTAAGATAGGCAGGCAAAAATATAGGCAGTAATATAATTATAAGGCATTTATTAAAAATGAAACCAGAGAGTAATATCACTCATTATTAACGAAAATAGATATTTAAAATACTTAACAATTTCTTTATCATATAATTAAAGTACATAAGCTTACTTTTCATGCTTACAAGTAACAGGAATATGTTTTTCCAAGAAATCAACTGTCATCATAAACCGCTTGTCACAGAGAACATTTTTCCTCATTGAAAAAGAACGTTCAACTTCCAATGAAGTGATTGGAGCATATTTAAAACAAGCAATTTCGGAAGGACTCACGCCAGTTACAACAAAACATTCACCATTCAGGACATCGTGGAAACGTTGATCAACACAAAGTAAAGTAGTTTTGAATAGTCTTGGCGAATGAGCAAAAGATGTGCAATGATTTTTGTTGAATTCATTTTCTATGTATGCATTTATAGGGGAATCATGTTAGTATCTCTCTTACTTCTAAACTGAACACATTGTAGGGACGATTTATTGCTTAGCTGTACCGCTCTCATCTGTCTCGCTTGCAATTGTATATTAAATTTATGCAGCTGAAAACTTACTCCCACGAGAAATTTCCTAAAATTGTCTCACGCAGATCGATAAAAGGTCATTCGCCAGAACTATTAAAATTACAGTACTTTCCTCATCCTCCCTATGTCCTGGTATTCGTATGCCCGAGGTACCCGCGCGTTCCTTTCACTAATGAAGGTTCTACTATTTAAAGAGCTTAAGTGAATGGGTTAAGGAGAAAGATTTTGATTGCTTGAAAAGAAATAAAGGTAAAACATTACTCTCAATAAATATTTTTGTGAGATGAACATGCCATTTAATTTTATAACTTTTTTCAATTCCATATATTGAAATCCTTTATGGTTTTTTAAATGCCTAAAACTATCGCAGAAAAAATCCATCGCTATCCAAAACAAGCAAAAAAAAAAAAGTTTTAAACTTTAAAATAGGCAACAGAAGTCACAACAGGCAAAGCAAAAACTGGTTCTATAGATTCCAAATGCACGGAAGCATATTCATTACTATCTGAGTTATAATACATTCATTTTTATTTAAAAAAGGCCTAAATTACGATGCTGCTGTTTGTAATTTTTTTACATATATTGGAATACATTCGTTTTCATAAACGCGGTGTTTTAAATGAATTTCCATTATTAACTTCGTATTTACTGAGTTTTTATTGTACATATTGCCTACATTGGTTGCAAGTGTCGTAAAAGCCTTTACAAGTACAGAGAGAAAGAACTTGAGAGAGTATAAATATTAATAGTCAGAATTTATGCGATATTTATTGAAAACTAACAGCTATTGATACAAATTAAGAATAAACAGTGCACTTTTCTGTTCATATAAATTAATGTCATTATTTACACATTCCTTTCTTTTCGTTTGTCGATGCTGCAATAAAATTAAATCCATCAAAAGAAAGAAATACATTTCTTTCCTCTTATTTACTTTTCAGTGCGCTCCAGCGATGCTTGCTTGTTTTCCAACAATAGCACCTAATTGAGCACGGAAACAAACGGTATTCATAGCAGCTTATGTTTCATATACTGCAGTAGTTGGTTAAAGAACACATTCTCTGCGTAAATAATTTCTTGAAGTGACGTCATTGCTTGAGAGTGGGTAAAGGTAAGGCATGCAACCAACTCAAATAATTCAGAGGCTGCTGTGTATGTCACGAAAGCTCTGACCTAGAATGAAAGTCATCCAGAGTAAGAGAAAACCCACGTCTGTTTGCTGTTCACAGTGAACAAAAATATCGCCCGATGTATTATTATCCTGTCACGAGTCAAGTTTATTTCTCTTCTTCTTTTCTATTTTCAATCTATTTTAGCTTAAATTCAATTTTTCAAAGATATCCTACTTATTTTATTTTATTTTCTACCTCAAGAATTAATTCAACTCTATAATAACAAATTATACACGCACTGAATATAGCTATATAGCTATAATTGCATTTTAAAAAGTATAATTTAATCACTCAACATTTCTCAATTTATTATTACATTCTTAATCGAAAAATATAAAACAAATATAAAAATGTTGTTAACAATGAAGTTTAAAATTATAAAATTATTTGCATATCATATAATATAAAAATTATTCCAAACAACTTTAAAATCTTCAGGAGACACATTTTGAATGGGGATGTATTTGTTTTTAAAATGACTAGATACTTTTTGTAGGTTAAAAATGTTTTAATAATATTTTTAAAATTCAAGCTAAATTAAAAAAAACTACAATTATTATATTAATATACGTCTGCATACACCAATGGTAACATCCCTTAGAAAATGATATTATTTGTAATCTGATGATATTCGCCTAAAATGTGATTGAAAATAATAAAAAAATACAGCAATACATTGCAAAAATACATCTTCAGAAATAACTTCTTGGGTTGCCCGATAATATCGAAGTGCGGAAATGGGTAGAAAGATTTTAGGTACTTATATTTAACTTAAATGATAAACTTAATAATTTGAAAGACAATTGGTTTAAACATGTGTAATAAATTACAGATGAGAGACTTCCCAAAATATCATTTAATTAGCAACTAAAAGGAAAGAGAAACACGGGCCGTCCACTGTTTATATTGTAAGATAGTCAGTCTCTCCTGGTATGGAAACAGGCTAACAGCTGAACGGAACAGAAAGAGAAAACTTGTATTCTCTCTACTCCAGCTATGCAATATGCTGGATGTAAAATAAAAGCCCATGTTATGCAATACTGAAATTAAGTTCCTAATTACAAACATAGTGGGTTCTCTTTGTCAAGGGTTGTTAATTAGTTTTCGTATTTTTAAAATGTATGCTGATGCTTACGTGCACAACGGAGTCAAGCACAATACACATCAGCTATTTCATTCTTTTATGCGCTAAGGCCTTGAGCTAGTGTAAGAAGGTAAAGGCTTACATTGATGTATTGTTTTCAATTAAGAGATTAGAACATTTATAAAAACGTCACATGTTCATTAGTCGACGTAATGATTAACTATTAAACCAAACTAAATTTAGTTTTAGGATTTTTTGGAATTATTACGTCATTTGCATAATTGCAAAAACTAAAATTCTTAATTTTAAAGGCTTTATGTTCAAGGGTTAGAAGAACTTAATGCTAAATGTACGGAAAAAAAAAACGTAATTATATATGGGTAAAAACGGATATTTTCTAAAATGCTCTAATTTTTGGATTTTAGTTTTTACACGTAATTGCATATTAAAAATATGGAAGCTTTAAGGATTTTAGTAAAAATACCGGAAACACCCCTGAGGAGATGGTGTACTGTGGTTGTTAGAAGTACGGGGCCGAACTTTTGGGCTTGGAGGAACTTAATCAGGGAGAAATGCAGTTTCTAATGGACACGATAAGTACTAAGGGGTACAGAAAATCACCGGTTAGGCATATTCCATTTGTAAAATATAACTTTGTGTTGGAAAAACACTTCCTAATAATTGTTGGAATAGTTCAATAGGCTACAAACCCTTGTCTAACTTCAATTTGTGAAAACATTAGTAATACAGTAGTAATGCAATTTATATTGTGGCAGGTTTACAAATACCCAAATGTAGGTATGGCTGTCTCATGGTCCTTATGGCCATTCATGCTAACGTCCACCTTTTAATAATCAAAATATGCAATTACCCCAACAAGACAAGACAACATGATTAACAATATATATTTACATACACACAAATCAAATACATACAAACACACATGACACATTATCTATGAATACTTTCATATATATGTATATAAACAAGCGTAGAACCCTTACACCTGAGGGCCCCCCCTCCCTTTATTCACTTCCTTCCCAACTCTGCTCTCTTCCTCATAGCTATCAACATTCTTTGTCGGGTCTTCGTTAGAAATATTACTTTTTGTGTATATCTCATGCATCAACACTTCCAGGCAGGCTTTCAAATTTTTGTTGTAATTCAGAAATTGTGATGGTAAATGTTCATTTCCTAAAGATCTGTTTCTTCGCATTCTGCCAGAATAAACCTCCCAAGTATCGCTTTCTCCGCACAGTAGGAAAATTCTTTTCCCAAAGGCGATAAATGCAATATATTCCCTCGAATTTTAGGCAAAAACAGTTCGTCGCTATACTGTCCATCAACAGTATGTTACAATACATCCTGGATGAGTCTAAAATTCCAATCTCTAGTCACATGGAACTTTTAAAGGGTTGTTTACCCTATTTAACTCCTAGATACTAAACTGGAAATATACCGCATATTCCTACCTACCGCGACCATATATGTATGTATATTTTTACATGCTGTTTCCTTTATACGCAGCACAGTGAGATGTTTCTGTCAATAATAGCAGTAAAACATGCTGGATGTGCTAGAGAAGATAATGTTGTTTACTATTGTGTTTGCCTAACAATGAGGGGATTGTAATGCTTTTTAACCGAATGATTATGGGATTTTGTCTATAAAAAGTCCGGACCATATATGTGACAACTCGTAAACGACCAGGTCCAGAGTCATGCATAAAATTCTACTGACGACCCAGTCTTGCTCAGTTTTATTTTCTTTTGAAGTCAATAGGAATTGTTTAATTTAAAAAAGAAATTTTGGGTTAGAAATACACTTTATAATAATTGTTTCAGCTTTCACTTCCGAAATATTTGCGGTATTTTCATTCTCTCTCTCTCTCTCTCTCTCTCTCTCTCTCTCTCTCTATATATATATATATATATATATATATATATATATATAATCTTCTCTATTTTAAAACTATTATGAAGAAACACGAAAGATAACAACGTAAAGAAAACTCTAATTTTTAATGTGACAACAGCATGCCATACCAACATATGCCCAGACGAAAACTAAGCTCTTGACGTTACACCGTTGGATAGGGTGTGCCATAATGAATGCAAATTTTGTTTTAATAATAAAATACACAATTTATTTGAAAAATGCTAACATTATTAAAGTCAACATGAAGTACAAACTCTGTCATTGATCATAAAACAATGGCTTCATTGGCACACCTTCATTTTGTTGGCAAAATAGAGCCAAGTTTCGACTGAAAATAGCCTCACACGATCTCGGGGGCCATTTTTGATCGCTATACGAGGTAAACGTTCGACGCTGCAAATATTACCTCGATTTCAGCTCTTTTGTTAGTTTGATCTTAAAAGGAAGCAAATTGCTGCAAACTCCTTCCCGTTAAGAACGGCGGCGAATCGATCTCATTGGTCTCGTAGCAACGCTATGTTTGACGAGGGAAACATTCTCTACCGGTAGACGAGAACGTCCAGGTGATTTGATGTTCTCTGCCAATCTTGTACCCTCAAATTTCCTTAGCAACCTCTACACTGTTGACATATTAGACGCATTTCGTCTACCAAAAACTGCACGAAGTCTTTGAACGGTCTCTGCATAACAATCATTGTACTTAAAATGCACTTTCAGAATCTGGATGCGTTGATCTTTCGTGTATCGCTCCATTTTAGCTGATAACGGTATACATAAATGACAATCGTTAACCGTAATACAAACAGATGACAGTCTGTTAAATTTCAGTTCCGGAAACCTGACAAACCGACAGAGACGCTCAATTTAAAAATTGCGTTATGTTTTATGGAACACCCTATAATTTTGACATACTTAGAGACACCGGTGCAAACTTGAGAGTTTTTCCAACCATTGATATCTCACATTTGTTCTATAATAAATATTTTCTTTATAATAAATACAAATAGTTATTAGGTACACACACACACACACACACACACACACACACACACACACACACACATATATATATATATATATATATATATATATATATATTATTTCGATGGCAATGCAACAATATGGTCGACAAAAACTCTTTTTATCGTTTACTAAGTACTATAAATAATCCTAATAATGTCCCCTTTCTTCCGAGGTTTTACAGAATGGCGATAATTGTCTTTCTAATGACGGAAGTACTTTATTTGTATGAATTAACACCATTTAGAGGCTACAGTGTTTAACGTATAATTGAGCAGAATCTCTTTCGCTCTATGTGATGGTTTTTTTTAAACTTCTACCTCACCGTACGGCGCTCACCTGTGTCCCTGTGGGATAGTACAGTTCATTAAAATTGATTACTTCAAGGATCGGGTGGATGACGTTATTAAGATAAATGTGTTGTGGATGGCTGATGACAAGCAACGAAGCCACGTGAAAAGAGACTGTCAACGCATTCCACTATCTGATGTTGATATATGTGATAGGCAAGAACACGCCAATACATTTTTAATAGAGAGAGACAGAGAGATGGGACACAAAAGGGGGTTATTACATTCTATGAGCTTCAACTAAAGAGGAACTTTTAAAACTTGTCCAGAGATCGTTTCAAATAAGAAAATCAGGGACTTCATCTACTTACCGTAAAATTATATTCCGTTAAGATCTGGAATACAATAACAAAAACATGTGTTGTTGAGCTTCATTTTGGCAAGGTAGAGATCGGTAGGCATTTAAAGAATTCACTTGAACAAGTCATGGCGCCTGTAAATATTAGAAATAGTGACTAAGGGACGTTCTTAACACACAGAGCTAGCGACTTCCTGAAAATGAAAATCCACTAAAATGTGACTTTAGAACTAAACACTTAGCGAATTAGCTCATCACGTGATATTCAAACGAGTTTCCCCTCTCGTCTCGTAGAAGGCCTCTACCCTTAATGGGAAACAAGTGTTTCATTTCATCTATGAAATAATATCTTCCTGTGAGTGATTTGAAGAGAAACACTGCTGTAAGAAAACCATTCTGGAAGTAGGTAAACAGAAAGAAGCATGAATAAAAGCATTCAAGGACTAAAATCTAGAAGATTTCGCGGTGATGAAAGAAATATTGAAAATGAAGCGAGAACCGCCAGGAGAAAGAGTTCTTCCGATCTTGACCAACTCATCATGCAACAGCAAAACAATCCGAAAGCACTGTTCTCAGCAACATCACACAACTATCTGAAAAACAACTAAAACAGCATCCACGTAATGACCTACCCTCACAAATCACAACTGTCTGTGAGAAACTGTGGAGCGATTTAGATAACAAAGTCAGCGTTGAAGTTGGAACGGATCAAATCGACTGCGATGCCTCTGGGAGTTTTTGCAAGGCATATGGAAGTTTATCATGCCCAACTCTTGGCAAGGATGATGCGGCCGAATTCTCTTATGGCCATAATAGAGAAATATATAAAACATGGAATTTGTATAAGTGAAGTAATTCAAATATCCTCTGTTTGTAAAATGGACAACTTTTATTTTTTAAAAGTTCCCTTTCCTCCTAACTTGTAAACACGGATTGGCGTTATACAGTTAAGTCCCCCCCCCCAAAATAAAACATGAAATATTATTTACATTATAATTAATACTTCTTATAAAACACAGAATAAATCTTTATAAACATAAATTATTGATATTGACTGTACGAAAATTTATATAACGGACCGCTACTCCAGGCACATAAAATGTTAATGAATCTATATTGACAAATAATGCACAAAAGTACTGTACTTAGGAATAATGATAAATTGCGCGCGCTATATATGTACAACCTTACAAAGATAAAATCCAGTAACTTATTATGGGTATTTTATTTTATATTAAATTTGTAATTTAGCAATTACATAATAAGGAGTTTTAAATCACATGTCACATGATGGTTATGTATTTATAATTTTTAATCTGATTATTTGGACTGTCCACTTATCATATAATCCTGTTTGTATTTTGACTTTGCCTATTATACATTGTATTTAAGGATTATAATAAAATATTATTAAATCTAAGATTTTGTATAAATTTAATTAACATTACATATCGCAACGCAATTCAGGAGTTTGGTGAGAAAAGTGCCCTTTTCTCTAATTATTTGATGCAAGAAGTTATAGCATTTTAAACAAAATTAACTGCTTTTATAAAGGCCAGATTCAACGAGAAGAAAACAGGAAGAGTGTAGGAAATTAGTATCAAAATTCCTGCCTGCACGTTAAATACTAAAACATTTTCAATCTTCTTACTGATCTACTGCCAGTAAAGTTTGAAAAGAAATTAAATTTCAGACAAAACATTAAATATAGTGTAAATGCTTCTATATTATTCTAAAAACAATTTTATATGAAAGTCTGAAAAAATGGTGGGCACACACTTCAGGGGGAAAAGAATAGTATTTTACCAGATGTTTCTGAGTTTATAGAGCTGTCTTAGACAATAATTTAAGTTAGAGAATCTATGGTCTATGAAGTAAAAATGACGGAATTATATATGGCGATAAATAAGTCAAAATTACATGATGATAAGCAAAATAGTATAAACAATAGCCATAGAATTCTTCAAACGTGCTTAGGGAGTAAGAAAATATCAATTTTCAATAGCTCAGGCAATGAACTGGTTTATCGTGTTATGCAGATAGTCTAATGGGATTTAACCCACTTGACTGTGTAGTCTAATGAGTATGATGGCAAACTGTGACTCGAACACGTTCGTTATGATGCTGCGAAGTCGGTTATTTATTTCCTTTTTTATTTAACGTTTGTTTATATGTAAAAGTTTGTTTATATGTAAAAGTAAAAAAGTAAACACCGAAACTCGAACCCAGTACGAATGATCCGCTTTTGATTGACGTCAGTTTATACCGACTGAGCTAAAGAAACCATTCCACTACTTTCTCTACAATCTCTGAAATTATTACGGAGCAGTTCATCAACACCCGGTATATGTACATGAGATTTATACACACGCAATTATTTTCGAATGTCAGCTTCACATGTTATTTATTGTTCTGAATAATAAGACATCCCTCTTATTGTGTACAAAATGATTTCGACCTAATCTTAGTCTAAGAATTGTTAACTAACTCCGTTTTCTTTTGATTCGGGTATTTTAATCAATTGAAGCTCTAACAAGGTAACCACAATAATATTTTTTCCCGCTAATCTTTTCAGTAAACGAAACTTTTCGCAGGTTCCGGCGTTTTTGGAATCAACAAAGCCATAGAAAGGTTACCGTCATGGGACATTCTTTTAATTTCCGTTGTTTTCTCTGGCCGCGCCTCCGACTCGAGAACTAGACCCGTAGTTATGGGTCGATACCACGGGGAAACGGTGGCGGCGCTCTCTCCTTTACTTCCAAAACCCCAGTCAATCTAGTGACGTCATGCAGACCCACCCATGACGTCATTCCCTGCTCTAACATCGTCTTTAGAGACACGTGGGATATTTCGACCCCCTTAATGATTTGTTTTTGCCTCCTTTTTTCTTCATATTCATTCACATTCCTTCATTCATGCTCCCATTCTTCTTTTGCAAATCATAGGATTTAGGATAGGCATTTCCTAAAACGTTTTAAGCGTTTGAAAAATGAAGGTGTTCCAGCATATATTACTGATTCACTGCTTATAGTCAACAGCTATACGGAATATTGTAATGAACAATTTATATTAAATGTTATTAGTTTATCATCAAACGAGAATCCAGAAACATCAATCTTTGAAACAATGAATAAATATTCATACTCTCACAAGTGGTTCCAAATTGTTATGCAGAAAAATAGGTATCTTAATAAACCATATTTAAGCATAAACGTTCTTTAGAGGAGGAGCTAAGCACATTTTGAGCGCAAGAGGGAAATTTTCGTTCAGTATCGGCATTCAAGTCGACAATGAACCGTTTTCTTAATACTTTGAAAAGTACAATAATTTAAAATCACGTTGAAACATGATTATAGATTCATTCAATTATAGTCAAATAATCTTTACGAAATATAGACCGCCAAGGATACCCGAGGTCGTTAAGGCGCGGACTCGTGAGCGGGAGGTCTGAAATTCGAATCCCTTCTGGGCCGTCCTCCCTGACTGAGGGTTTTTCCAGGTTTTCCTCAGTCCTTATAAATGGCAAATGCCGAGTAGATACCCTAAACTTAGGCCTGGAGCGTTTCCTTCCTTAAAAAAAATCCTTTCTCTATATATCATCAGTGTCCACCGCCTGTGGTGCTTCAGTAGTAAAAACGAGAGTTAAACATCATTATAAAAACTCAAGGAATGGCAGTTTATGGCTACGCCCCAGTGGCGGCACCTCCGCGAGGGAGACACCGGGCGGTCAGGATCCAGGGGCGGTGTGGCATGGAAATAGACAGGGGTTTTTCAAATAGAACAACCCGCTCTCCTAGGAGTATGTCCCTCAAAGGTGTCGCTTCCACCCCAGAGGCCGAAGCAGAGAACTTTTCAAAGCACAAGCCACTGCCACACCGCAGCCCACCTCACCTCGCATTTTCGGCTCTGTAACAGAATGATATGAAATCGGAGAGGGATGGCATTAGCCTAAGCGACCAGGCGAAACCACGGCAAAAACCCAAGGTAATCCATACGCGAGGGTTTTGAACCCGTGGCTTGCATCCGATTTCCAGACATTATTGCCTCAACCGCCCCGCTCGATATACTGTCAAAACATCGCACTTTGCACTCAGGACTAAACACTAAATTATGCATGTCTTGGCAGTAAATGCCACGCGAGAGTTCATGCTTGTATATTTCTTGGGGGTTTTACTTTCCTATCCAAACATAAAATAATGAAACACATAACACATCAACAAGATACGAGGATCATTTTGAAAAGGTATCGGAATGAAGCGCAAAATATGGCATAGTTTTTTGATATTATTCATATTTTTAAACATAGTCTCCCTTGACACCAATGCACTTTGTCCATCGATGCTCCAAAGCCTTTATCAGATTCCTTCAAAAACACGCCCCAACTGATGGTTGAAGCTCTTCATAAGACAGAAATGTCTTTCAACCAAAACATTTTCCCCATTTAAGGAACAGATGGAAGTAGATAGAGCCAAGTGAGGAGAATATGGCAGATGTGGCAGCAAATCGCTCCCCAATTCAATGATTTTTACCATTTTACCGGCACATATCTTGATGCAAGATAACTTTCTTCTTTTATAAACGCGGTCTTTTCTCGCGTATTTTTGTATTAAATTCGTCTAAAAGGTTAGCATAATACGCTCCAGGGATGGATGTTCCAGTGGCAACATAATCAATTTGCAGTACAGCCTTGGCATCCCAGAAAACCTACGCCATGATCTTCCCGGCTGATTTCACACACTTGGCGTTCTTTGGTGTGGAGAATGTTCCATTGTTTACACTACTGTTTTGTTTCAGGTGTGTAGTATTGCATTCACGTTTCATCATTGGTCACAAATCGACGCATTAAGTCGGTGGGGTCTGTCTGAAAACGGACCGAATTGGGAAATTTGCTCTCTGATTCGTTTTTGACCTTGAGTCAACATTCACGGCACCCATCTAGCCGATAATTTTTTCTTCCCTCAAAGTGTGAAATGCCCAGAGATTCGACAACTTTGGACATATTTAATTGACGATACTCCAGAACCAGAACTAAATTATGCAACTTATGGAACTTTTCTGATGTCCTAGCGGATTTTGGTCGTCTGCTGCGTGGGTCAATTTCCAACTTTCGTTCCACTTGAAAACGTTGAAAATGATGACTCAGAGTTCACTGGAGTGTTTGTCCAATCTCTATGAGTTTTGCTGCATTCACAACCGTCTTTACCAAGTAGCAACTGCATGAAATTCGGTATTTGATATTTCCCATATACACACGTCATGCATGACTGCAACAAACTATGATTCTTGACTAATTCATATATTTCTGGACAAATGTTTCTATGGAAGATGGCGAAATTTGATAACAAAACTATTTTGGAATTGCTGCTGTAATCTGTAAGTTATTCCGAGAGCACATAGCCCTCGTATAAATTTAAAATTTTATTATAACCTTTATCATTTAAATGTACTGTAACACTAAGAGAAAGTTGTCAAAATATGCAAACTGTAATAAGAAGAACATGGATTTAAAAAAAAAATCAAATTAAAACTTCTATACCTCCAAAGATGAAGCTGATAAGAGCTCATAGAGTGTATTAATTCTCTAGAGATAATTACTGATTATTTGAAACACCTGCTTACTAACGGAATTAAACCTTTTGGACCAATAACCTAAAATAATATGTTAATATTATTCTAGTGTACCTTTTTAAAAAATTAAAAATAAGTCTGTATGTAAATTTTTTATATATTCCCTAGCCAGAAGTAGTGCGAACGACCAGCCAGAAGTAAAAAAGGTATGCTACATATATTTAATTGCCCTGAAAACTATGTTTTGGATAAAAAAAATGCTTCGCTGTAACCTCATCTTTATTTATTTATGCAGGGTATTTTATAGAGTTATACGGCATTGTAAAAAATCGGAAAAATTAAATAAATAAACACATTAAATTAAATATTTTATGACTATCTATAATCTAATCCAATCTTAAATTATTTGAACCTTATTAGCCGAATGTAAATTAATTGTAAAACACAATTTGATTCAAATACACAATAACAACAGTTGTAAGATGCAACAAAATAGTCAATGTGTAAATTTATGCCTGAAGTAACTGGAGTATGGATATTACAGCACAAACATTCCACATTACTTATACTTACTGCTTTACCGGTTCTCGATTTGTACAGCAGTGTAGTGCATGTTGCTAGGGTTCATTTCACTCGTTAAGTACGTCACAATTTAGCCTTGTACGAAATAAGATTTGCCAAATATTTGTAGCACACCTGAGAAGTCAGTGGTGCGGTGTGCGTTCAGCCTCAAGGTGAACATTTCGAGTCACTTGTAGAGCAATATGTCACCAATATCTAGGCAGAGATATGTTTAAATATGGCTATTCAAAATTTCAGGAAAACCTTGAATGGTCTATATCTCAGAAACTGCAATGTCCTAACATTTACTAACATTTACTACAAACACATTTTCTTTCTAGATCAATATTCTTAATCATCGCTTCCACTCAAGTATCAACTAGTCAAGCATGCAACTGCTGGCCGCAGTTATCGATATGCTGCCAGACGGTTGGATATGACATACGGTAGAAAGAGAGAGAAACTTATACAGGTGTTCCCCTTAGAGATATCGAAAAGCAACTGATAATTTGAAATGTAAACTATTGATTATTAACCTAATTTTTCATGTAGAAACTCTCGAAGTTTAGGAAATGATTAATGCAACTAGATGTGTGCCATTTCAGTTCGGCAGACACCTAGACTTCACTCATTTCATTCACGGCGTTGCACATGCGTAACAGATTTCTGTTATGCTAACCAGAGCACGCAAGGAATTTTTTGCGCATGCGCGTTCTTCACACCACTGTTGTTACATAAATTTGGAGAGTTTGTGTAACTTATAAAATGCAAATTATAACAATATCTTCCTCTGTTTAAATAGTGCGCATTTATTTCTTAATATCTCTAAGAGGGAGAGTTCATTTTCATGAAATGTATGTACAGATGTAGTTAGAGAAGAAATAAACACTAAGTCCTAGAAACAGCTGCGCCTTGCAACAATTTCAGAGACGTTTTGGGGATATAATTTCTCTCCAAACAGATACAGTAAGATATGAATGATGCAAGCAGATAAAAAAAAAAAAAAAAATTCGAGTAAAGAATTTTCATTGCGGAAAAGCTAACGTTAAGTCTTAACTAGAGGTGGTGCCAATCTCACGAGATAAAAATATACATTAGAAAACAATTGCGAATTTTAAGTTATTTATTGATTTGTGTTTGTGCAATTCCATTATTTCACATTCGGGAGTATTTGTAATGACATATTGGTAATTATTTGTGATATTTGGACTAGTGAACATCTGCGCTGTTTATGGTGATGAAGAGGGAACGAACGAGTGTTTTTATAAACAACGCTGATTGTTACGAGCTCAAATTCATTGCTTGTGGTGACTATATACTTTCAACGTTCGTTTCCGCGACAAAACAGAATTGATTACATTTTCACAAACGTCCATATTATTTAGAATGTTTTCATTATTCTTGTAATAACATCAGCTCCAACATCGTGTTGTGGTTGTTTATATTTCGAAAATTAATTTAGTTATAAAAACTACTAGTAAAAGCTTCCTGCATAAAACAAACAGAAATGGGGTTATGTGGATTTCAATAACGGTTTTCTGTTAACAATTATTAACTGCAGCCCACAACTGACTATGATATTATTTCAGGAATATGAACCCTTTTAAGCAAAGCAGTGTGTCGTTTTTAATTTGTGCTTGTAAGCACCGGTCTTTTAGGAAAATGAACCGGAAATAATTATAGGGGAAATGCCTAAAGGAAACTGTAGAAATAAGATGAACACATTTCATGAATTGAGTTTATAGATGGAACATGCATAAACTAAACTAATATTGTTATTTATTGAATAAAGCCTTTCCTTTTTAAGATATAAAACACATGAGTTTGCTAAAATATATTTTGTACATAAACTGTGAAACATTGACTGGAGGTTACCAAAATATTCAATGCATTATTGCTGAGCAATACAAATGCTTTTGTACAAAGTACCTCGAGTATTAACATATAAATAATTAAATTATTGTCGAGCTTCAGAACTGTCGGTCCTGGTGGTGTAGTGGTTACCATACTTGCCTCCTAAACCTAATATCGCGGGTTCGAACCCGGCCAGGACCGATGGATTTTTTCGGGGCGTAAAAATCCTAAGTATAGCTTCCTTCGGAAGGGAAGTAAAGCCGTGGGTCCCGTGTCGTACTTTTACGGCACGATAAAGAACCTCAAGCCTGAAAGAGAGGCCTCTGAGCAAAATTAGTCGGCCGTTTCACACCCTGAGTTGAATGGGACGCTGAAGACCTGAGCTGTTAAAGAGCGTCCATAAATAAATCACTCAATCTATACTTGGCTTCAGAACAATCCGAGCGTGTATCTCGGACTAGCACCATTAGAGACTTATCCACCACAAAGTAATAATTATGAATGAAAGTTACAGGATTTAATAATATTTACGGTATATGTGCGCCCTAGAAGTATTACTACCAATTTCTTTCTTACTGTGATTATTTTGCTTTGCCATTTAAAAAGGCTTTTGTAATATTTACCTGTCGTTGGTAATATGACACATTATACTATCAAAACTGAGAAAACAAACTTTGGGTTAAAAATTAATGGAACCTTTTATTTGTACGGTTGCACGTGTTTCATATAACAAATGTTCAAAATAACTTCACCATTACCATGTTACATTCAAAGAGAGAGAGGAAAAATTGAATGGGGTCATACAGACGTCAGTGCAAAAATAATGAATACATTTTAATGTATTGAAAATATAAAATTAAAAAAATCACCATTGGGATTGATTCACAGGGTTAAATACATAAATTTAGAAAATTATAGTTTTACAAATAGAGGAGATTTTTTATTTCAAATTTCTTTAGGGGTCATAATGACCTCAATGGTATTAAGAAGGACAAGGCTCTATTATTTTTCTTCATAAACCGTAGATTCCCTATCTCAAGATGCTTGTCTAAGATTTTTCTAGAAATTCTGAAAATTTTGCAGTGTGGTTCGTTAACACCCGGTATTATTTTCCACTTTAGGAAGTGTGTGTATTTGTGTATGTTTATCAACGTTGATTATTAGTGTCAACTTGATTTATGAAACAATGGGTAACAATGTCATTCATATGTAATAACAAAATAGTAGCTTTTCCTATTGATTGCACTAACAAAATTGCCTCCAGATTAAGAAGTCCTCTTGATAT